>CM021104.1:553607346-553775569 GCA_007115665.2 Sequoiadendron giganteum | reverse complement strand
ATGGACTCAATGCACCAGAACAGGGTCTCGATGCGCCATTTCCCAAATGTGCTAATTTCACTACCTTATGCGCGACTTTATCAAACCTATGCGCTAGAATCCCTATGTACTATTCCAACAATCTAATGCACTAAAGCGGTGACCTGATGCGCTAATCTATTTTTGGACTTAAAGCTAACCCTATGCACTAGTACAGTGATTCTATGCACTGTATTAGGTACCTGATGTGCTATTTTCCTAACCCTATGTGCTAAAATGTGTGAAAAAGCAAAATTTAAAATGCAAAAAATTGGGAAAATTTGAATTCAAAATTTGAAAGGAGTGGTTCTCGGGGTCCATACCGGAGGTGCGTATGTAGCTGGACGCTGGTGGTGGAAAAATTGCTCGAATCTGTGAGTGTGGCACAAAATCCTATCAATTTTGGCTCTCTTCTCTCTCTCAAGTTTTCAAAGGAAAAGTTACAAATGAGTTTTATTTCACCCATTTTGACGTTTTAAGGGCTAATTAAGGGGTAATTATGGTGGCATTTATTTAATTTTTCAAAAGGGTCCTTTTAATCAACTAATCAACAATGTGGCTAGACTCTAATCATTATCAAGAGATAAATCAAGTCATCCTTATCAAATCAGAAGATCATCAACATATTAGTGAAAAATCATTCCATCATAATTTTTTTTTAAAAATTTCAAAAATCCTTGATTTATCTCTCGAGGGGGCATTCTTTCATCCTTTCTTCATCACTGAAAAATCAACATCTAGGGCTGTAAGAGAGGGGGACCAACCATTGCAAGGCCCTAGGTCACAAAAGGCCAAGAGAGGAAAGGTTGCCCTAACTTACCTCAGTTTAAAGGAAGGTTAGGATGGATGGGATGAGAATGATGAGGATTATGAAGTCCTTCGATCACTCTGCAATCTTGACAATTGGAAAGAGACTAGACAAGTCGGCCTTTAGAGTAAACTTTGCATCTCAAGTAGCTCTCTATTTGAGGAGAAAAGTGCGGTTCTGGGATGACAGTGTGGCACACTGGCATCTCATAGGTGCAATGGCATCCATACAGTTAGAGAATTAGAAAGACGAGATTCAAACTCTAAAGGAGAGACTAGCAGCCTAGTTTAGAGGTTTCTAAAGTGATAGAACAAGATTAAGAAGAGTGAAATGTAAATACTGATGTGATAAAGGAAGTAAATTACCGCAAGGGCGATGAAGACGATTTTTGCACAACAGTCTTCTCACCATCTTGCTTCAACCTCTCTCCACCTACACACAGAAAAAGGGGGAAGTGATGGGTCTTTTTAGGGGCCTGCCTTAGTCAGACCCCCGTTTTGATGTTTTCACCTCCATAGACAACCAAGTTTGCAACGATAGGAATAAAGATAAAGAAAGGAATACAAGCTACGTAAAAAAATGACACTACAAAATAGTACGTGCTTACTCAACCAAAGACGATAGAAAATATTAGAGGAGATTACCATCTTCGTCCAAAGCACTCAAGGCTTGTGGAGGATAAAATGAGAGGAACTCAAGCCTCTGCTGTAATGGCATGTGTCCCGCACTTGCACTATTAGAGTGATGGAGTGGTATGTTGCTGCAATGGAGTGTGAAGTGTTGCTACAAAGCTTGTGGATGGATGCTCAAAGCATGGAGAGATGTTGTATGCTTGTGAAGAAGATCAACCGACTTGAAAATGGAAGAAGAGAGCTGAAGAATATGAAGGAGAGGATGAAAAACAACCATATTTGGGTTGGCCAACCGAAGAGGGACGTTACTCTTCGACTTCCAATTGAAAATATAACACCTTTGCAGTCTCCAACCACAAGAATTTGCCAAGGACGTAAGTGCACCACGTAGACGTCTGCATGCTGTGTGGGCCTCCCTGATAGAAATGCCCCCATCGACACAAAAAATAGGCACCAAATGTGATGTGGACAATGATCTTAAGTGTCATTAAGCCTCTGCCTTAGGTTTTCTAAAGTGCAAGGAGGTAAAAGGGAATTTGCATTAGGGGTGAAAATTCACATTTATACATTTTTCCCTCACTTTAGCGAGCATGAATACTGATGAGTTCTTTGGTAAAGTAGAGTAGTAAGAAGTAACAAGGTAAGAAATGTATACCTGAATAGACAAGGCACCAGAGCACGGTTTGGAAAACTTGGAAGTGCAGAAGTGGGCTTCATAGCTCTGCAGAACTAAGAAGTTGAAGAAAGAAAGCACCTTACAGACCCGTAGACCTGCAAGGAAGGTATCCTCTAATAAATCTCACATGAAGGAAACTAAGAAAGTGCTTACATACCCACATACCTGCAAGGAAGGTATCCTCCAAGAACTCTCATATGAAGGAAACCAAGAAAGCGCCTTATAGACCCACAAACCTGCAAGGAAGGTATCCTCCAAGAACTCTTGCATGAAGGAGACCGAGCAAAGGGGATTCCATAGATTCAGAGATGGCGACATGTTTACCCACAGATAGAACATGTCAGGAAGTGGCCGCACAGGCCAGTGAATGAACAGTCACGTGAATCGTGTCTAAGTTGTAAGTATTTCAAAGGGATCCCTCGGGAACCCTTAAAAAGGAAGGAGGGTCCACTCAAGGGACACACTGTTTGAAAGAGTGAAGTCTAGTCAAGCTGCCGCCAAGCTAGACCTAAGGATGTGAAGTAAGTCTAGTTGGGCTGCCCTTGGACTAGACACAAAGAAGTGAAACCTCTCTAGTTGGGCTACCCCCGAGCTAGATGTGAAGATATGATACCGGTGTAGTAAGGCTTCCCCTAGACTAGACACTAGGATGTTGAGTAGGTCTAGTCGAGCTGCCCTCGGACTAGATGCCAAGATGTTGAGTAGGTCTAGTTGGGTTGCCCCTAGAATAGATGTGAAACTATAAAACCGGTCTAGCTAGGCTACCCCTGAGCTAAACACCATAGGATTTGTTGAAAGCTTTTGAATTGGTCCCTTGGGAACTTGATGTGAAAAGGAGGGGTCCACTCAAGGGACACACTGTTCAAAAGCTACTACATTTTTTCTCAAATTGATTCATCATCAAGGAATCCTTTCAAAAGATGTTCGCTTCATCAAGGAATTTGAAAGGAAGTAGATGCACTCAAGTGAGGTGAAGACTAAGACCATTCCTTCTTCAAAGGATGGTTTCCAATTTATTTCTTTATGAACCCATGATGAAGGAAACATGTTCCATTAGAGTTCGAAGTTGAGAATGCAATTCTAATAAAGAAGTGTGTGAAGGAAATTTGAGAAAAGATTTGTTTGGAAACAAATGTATTTTGTAAAGATTATGTAATGTAGAAGAAACATTGTCACACATGAAAGGGACAAATCAAGCAAAGAAGAGAGAAAGATCAAGGGAAAGGTAACATAAAAGAGATCACACAAACAAAGGGCACAGGGGGATTTGGTTTTGCAGGGTCAGATCTACCTTTATTTATATGTATATGAGGTAACCACGGTAAGAGGCAAAAGATCATCAATCCCTAAATAGATCGGGAATAATGCATGAAAGACGAAGTAAAATAAACAAAATTGGGTCAACATGGAAGGATGCCTAACTGCTCTCGATGATTTGAATCATCCCCAATTTACTGAAAGTCAATCTCAAACATGGAAGAATGAAGATACACATAGAGGAAGGTCTACAACACAAATACCATGCCTCTATCCAAGCACCAACAGGGGTGACGAGGGTTATCCAAGCACATATAGCATGGTCACGAGGGAACACATCACAACATACATGCACATCTTATCTAAAGATCAAGAAGAGGGTCTCCCCCTAACATTGGTCGACCAGGAGGTCGTTAGCTTCCCACCCTAGATCATCGTAAGGGGAAGGGTGATGAGCCTGCAATGGTGTGATGTTAAGGGGAGGAGCTTTCGATCCTCTAGCAACAAGAGCTAAGGTAGAGGGACTAGTGAGATCTCCATGGCTCAACTCTTGTGGGTTTTGTTAGAACCCAAAAATCCCATTAAAATCCCTAAGGTTTTTTCCCATTTTAGCCTAAATTTTCCATCAATACCCTAAGGGATTTTATTTATTCATGCCCTTTTCCTATCTTTCTCCTAAAAATATTTCACTTCACCGCTATCCATAAAGCTAAAAATTACCTTATACCTATTTACCATCACCTATAAAATTCAAATTCACTACATACCACCTTACCGCAAATAGCTTTCAAGCGGATGGAATTTGGGTGGTACAAGGTAGGCCTGGCAGTCATTAAGCAACCACCGCTACACTGTAGACAGTCATCAAACTGATCGCGGTGACACAGTAACCATCAACAAAGGCAGATAACAGTCAACGAAGCAGGAAATGGGTGGCGGTTAAGGGGCAAGCGACGACAGCAAAAGGCGACGGTCAGAGAATAGTCACCTCCATATCGTGCGTGGTCAAAACATTAACCATGGTACTGCGGTGGCGATTAGCAACCAACGGGGATAGCAGTTACCGCAGAACCGCCAATAGCTAGCATACAGACCGCGATGACAGTGGTAAACCATTAGCGGGCAGAGGTGGCGGTTACCACCACACCGTGACCGGCCAGAGAAGGGACTGCATTAGCATGATAGACAGGAGGGAAGCGGGCGAGAGTAACAATAAATGTTTACCGCAGAATTGTCGGCAGTGAAGACAAAGACCATGGTAGCGCGGGTAATGGTGGAGTTGACAATTAATGCTAGTACCGCCATACCGCCAAGGGTAAAGGTTAAGCCCATGATGGAGCGGTAAAGGGAGGAGAAGCCATGACAGTCAGCGTGGGGCCAATCACCACTATCCTGCGGATGAACATAACGATTGGCTTGGTAACACGGTAGATAGTGGTGGGACTAGTCAAAGTCAAAGCGGTAAATATGAAATAAAGGTTATGGAGATAGCAAATGTAAAAGAAGCGAAATATGAAATAAAATGATGGGAAAGGTAGTTCAGGAAAAATAAAATGTGGAACTATTATAAAATTATTTAATTTGTCTAGAGGAAACTCAATTAAATATTTTAATTGTTGTTAAGGAATTTAAACTGTTTTACCAATCAATTGAAGAGTTGTGACGTTTGAGATTTTACTATATAAAATGTATTGAAAAAATAGTAAAAGGGTAGTAGGGGGATAGTAGTTAGAGCAGGAGTTAGATTTTTTTTCCCAAGAAGGGACTGGGAATGTAAACAATGATAGATTCCTTTTTGAAGCAGAATCAATGGAGATAATATGCTTAAACCGGTGAATTCTTTTTGGTGTTTAGTTTTTGTGTTGCATCAATTTATACTCTTTATTTTGGTTGTCTCCAACTTGAGGTCTTTTAATCATTTAAATCAGCATATCAAGCATATCCCTGATTTATCAAAATATATTCCATTTTGTGTGATTTGATTAATTGGTGTTTGCAAGCCAAAATTAATTTCTCTTAATAAATCACAGTGGTTTTAAGATTTCTTTTGGATTGTTGAAGTAGAACCTGATAGAGAAAAATTCCAGCACTATTTATGCAAGTCATAGACTTAGTAAAGTTTATGCTAGCCATAGAATTTTTAGAGTGCCTTACAACTAGAGTTAAGCCAATAAAAGGAAACACATATCATTTTTTGACTCCATTGCCCATGTGGATAGAAGGCATTGATCTGCCACAGCCCAAAGATACAAATTCATGTCAAACAATTTATTCAAAAACCTTTCATTTATGCAGTAGGAGTAGGACTAGTTGTAGTGGTTTTCATCTATTCACTTCCATTTGCCATTGTGGATAGATTGCTCAACTAGGAAACACATTCAAATCTACATCATTCATTAGGTACACTCGCCTTGGTTTAGCAGAACCTAAAGAGAAGAAGGTTCAATTGCATCGATTGGCCTTGTACATTGGCCAAAAGCGTTGTGAGAGCTTGGCAACCTCTCGTGGGTCAAACCTATATTTTTGAGACCCAACAGATTGGTGACTCCGCTGGGCACAAATTCTAGAAAATTTCCAGCCTTTCCATTGATTGAGTCAACAAAGTTTCACTTTTTCTTTGGAGATTCCGCTGGGGACAAACCAAAACAATATCATAATCCATTTCATTTTCCTACTTTTGGAAAAGTAGGTGGCAACTCTGTTTTGATTTGATATATAATGTATAGATATTGTGGAGTAGTAACATTTTGTCAAGATGTCAGGAGCAGAAAGAAGACACCGGACAATGAAAGAATTGGAACAACAAAGGTTATACTGGAAACAAAAAACACGACAAGTGGAACAATGACTATTGCAATTGGGAGCCGAATGTGCTCCAAATACATCACCAAATAGGCCATCATACATTGAGAATGAAGACACAAATACCAGGAGATCTTGGAAACTAAAGGCACCATATGATGCAACTAAGAACTTTGGTAATAAAGGTAATGTACTCTATTCACAGCAAAATACTGTTGATGAGTATACTCGGATTCAAGAGAGAGGTATTGGTCTAGTGTATGCCCTTTTTAACATGGGGAGATATAATGGAGAATTTTTGACTTCTTTGTACAACAGGATGGTAGACATTTGTATGCAATTACCTCCTCATTTTAGGCCAACAAGACCCACATTTGTTACACAATTGTCAAAAGCAGCTGAGCCTAAATCAATTTACTGGTCAGGGTCATTAAAACAACAAGCCTTTAAAGTAGTGAATGAATTTATTGATTCCATGCTTGAGACAAGGTATATGGACACTTTCAACAACGAATCTAATAGTGATATCATGAATGATCAAATAATGCAGCCAACGGAGGATAAATTTGCTACTTGTATTTCTAATGAGATTTTTTCAGATTTGGAAGATGATGATGATATGGGTGGTCAATCATACATATTGGATGAGGACTACAATGATGAGGATTTTCTTGAAGATACACTTCATAAGGAATACATTGGTGATAAAGCAAGCAAAGATGAACAAATTGCACCTTCATTCTCAGACCAACACCATGGTGACACAATTGATGATGAGGAAGAATTCATGGGAGAAAGCTTTTATGAGGGCCAAGATGATGAAAATATAGAAGAGGTCAATGAAGAAGCAATTCCACTTGAACATATGGCATATTCACTTGTAACTGATAACCATGGGGACCATCATGAGGATCTTGATTTGCAACAAGGGTATATTTTCAGCTCTTATGGAGATCAAGAAGATGGAGAAATAATAGAAGATCTAGATGAAACATGTTCACTCAGCAGTGAGCAGGTTTCAGATCTGTTGACTCTTGAATATTAGAAATATGCACACAAAGATGGTTATGAGGTTTTGGGTCCAGCTTGCATTTGCTTTGATAGTGAGAATACTATGTATAGTGATTCAAATAATTCCATGTGCATCTCTCAGATTGATGAAGAAATTATTGAAGCTGATCATGAATCCATTTGTGTCCAAGAAGAGGTATGTGATTTAAATTATTCTTGCCTACAAGAAGAGGATGTTGGTTTGCATGTTATTGATGATGAGTGTCCAACATTTGTTGATTCAAGTATGTATAAAGAAGACTGTATGGATCAAATGTGTGTTTTAATTCCAACTGGCGATAGGAAAGAAATGGAGAGTAGCTCTAATTTGATTGTTTTAGAGGATGTTGATGAGATTGAATTTTATGGTTGCCACAAGGAGTATTCAGATTTTCAGGTCCCAATATAGCTACTTGATCATTCAGCAACATATGATAATCAGCAATATTTTGTTGAATATGGATACACTTTGTATGCTGAGGGTGATAAATATTTTTCATATGATAATAAAAATGATGAATGGAAGAATGGTAAAATGAATATGAATCAGCTTGAATGCAATGATTTCTTGAAGGTTTTCAATGGAAGTTCATGTTGCAGGGAAGGTGGAATGAATAGTTTCATAAGAAACCTGATGAGCTTTAATCAAAATAAGGTCTATGACAAAGGAAAGTGCATATTTTTCTTTTTTGGCTGGCCTGGGGCCATCCTTTGTGGTTTGATTTTGAACCATAGCAGACATAGAGGATTGGGATTGCCAGTGCATGGATAATTCCTAGCAAACCTCTTTAATCACTCTTTTCCATGCACAATAGTTTAAGAAGGGTTTGGGTTTGCTAGTACATGGACATTTTCAGAGGTGCCCTTGTTGAAAATGTTGGTTTTCTTTCCATGTACAGTAGTTTAGGATTTCCCATTTCTCCATTTTGCTCCATTTTCATATCCTTCATCTCGTTCATTCCCTCCATCTTCCATGGTTTTCATTTTTCATATCATTTACTTGGTCTGCTCATCCAAAGATCTGAATTCTTGTAGTGATTTGCAAATCACTCATCCCCAACAAGAGCCACTATTAGAACCCAAAAATCCCATTAAAATCCCTAAGGTTTTTTCCCATTTTAGCCTAAATTTTCCATCAATACCCTAAGGGATTTTATTTATTCATGCCCTTTTCCTATCTTTATCCTAAAAATATTTCACTTTACCGCTATCCATAAAGCTAAAAATTACCTCATATCTATTTACCGTCACCTATAAAATTCAAATTCACTACATATCGCCTTACCACGGACAACTTTCAAGAAAATGGTGGTTGGGCGGTAAAGGGTAGGCCTGGTGGTCATTAAGAAACCACCGCTACACCGCGGACAGCCATCAGACTGACCGTGGTGGCACAGTAACCGTCAGCAAAGGCAGACAATAGTCAGCGAAGTAGGCAATGGGTGGTGGTTAAGGGGCAAGCGATGACAGCGAAAGGCGACAGTTAGAGAATAGTCATTGCCATACTGCCATTGTGGATAGATTTCTCAACCAGGAAACACATTTAAATCTACATCATTCATTAGGTACACCTACCTTGGTCTAGCAGAACCTAAAGAGAAGAAGGTTCAATTGCATCAATTGGCCTTGTATGTTGGCTAAAAGCATTGTGAGAGCTTGGCAACCTCTTATGGGTCAAACTTGCATTTTTGAGACCCAATAGGTCCAAGGTCAATGAATTTGTGAAGATTGATAACAAGGTTAGAATTTCATCCACCGAGTTAAAAATACACTTGATGGGAGTGCCATGTTTCACCTCAGTGGATGGAGGAGTTCACACCCGAGGTTCACCGCTAGGCTCACCGAGAGACACATGAGCGATGAAAAACTCAGGGGAGGCAGGAGCTAGTTCCATCACTAGGATAGAACAAGTCAGCACTGGGCAACCTTCTAGAGAAGGTGGGATTTTCTTATGTCCTTGGAGGGACCATGCTCCATTTTCTTCTTCATCGAAGGAGGTGAAATCCCCCCAGACGAAGAAAGGTGGATGGAAGAGGATAGAACCACGATGAATATGATCAAAGTATTAACCATATCCATGGGTTTTGGAAAAAGGTGAGACATCCAGAATGGAAGTCAACAGAGTGGTTCCACAGAAGGAGCAATAAACACCTGCACCTTTCTAGGTGCATGTGCGCTAACAGTGGGAGCCAAAAGAGATTCTAACCTAGTTAGATTAGAGGTAGAAGAGGGGAAAGAGGAGGAAACTGCAAGAAGTGTCATCTTCTCTTCCTCCTTCTTCTGTGAGGAGGCTTGCTCATCTAGGAGAACATTTCATCGACGCTTGTGTTCATGCGCAAGGCAGATTCTACGACTCTTCGAACCAGAAGCCAAAACTTGTGAAGGGATGGATAGATTCTGCTCAGCCATGGGAGTGTCCTCCATGAGTATTTCTAGTGGAAGGGTAGACTCTTGAATGGGAGCAAAAGGGGTAGGTTCAGAAATGGCAGGAGGAATCGACTCTAATGCCTTAGAGGTGGATCCTTTTTTATTTGGGGGAACGGGAAGAGGTCAAGGGGAAAATTCTCTCTGCAAGCCTTTCTTTCTACCATACTGATAGTACCAGGGGCTTGGGGACCCATTAGGGAGATCTGATATCTTTATCTTGGGATTTCTTCAAGGAGGCATCATCGGACTCAACGGGTAGAACCCGAGCTTGTTCATCCAATACTCTTCCCAGGAGGGAGGAGTAGATGAGTCAGCCCAAGAGGGAGCAAGCTTCTCCTTTCCCTTTCGGGAGGAGGAGGCAACAGGTTACTCCACTACATGAAGGCTCAACTTTGGCTATCCCTTGCCTCCATTCTTGTACTTCACATAGTTCTTATAAAGTAGGTCCATTCTTTGCGGGAGCAGACTGACGGGAGTGTGCCAAAAGTGATCCAATGAATATCCCCCATGATATACCACTGAATGATATCTAGTGCCATGCACCACGTGCATGAAACCCTAATGGAAAAACTTGAGGCACTTATGAATCATGAAGGGGATCCCATTCATGGAAGCTAGCCAAGGTATGCCTAGCTTCACTCTAAACATGTCCGACTCAAGAATAACATCGAAGATTGTGTCTACGTTCTTGGGTCCAACCAATACAGACAACGTTATCAATCCATAAGGTTTAAGAGAAAGTCCATCATGCGTACGGATGATGGATTTTGGTTTTTCGTACTCCTCCCTTTGTAGGGAGTTTAAAAGTAATGTCTCCCCCATGATGAAATTCACTTTACTCATGGGGTCAACTAAGATCCCTGTCACAATGTTACCATTGAGGCGAGCGAGAATGTACAATGAAGAAGGTTTTTACTATTGGTCGGAACATCCTATGAGGTAAACGCTACAATTGGTGAGCCAGTGCAAGATGAGGAGAGGAAGTAACAATGACCATGTTAATGTATGCCTCAGGGCAAGAAAAAAATCCAAGGGATTGATAATCATGTTGGCAGAGTGTGACAAAAACGGGTCTGTGTATATCTGCAAGTCACTGTTATCTTTTTCCACTGACTTGTTCATGTTTTGTTTACTCCCATCAAGATGGATAGTACCATCCTCGATGTGGTCCTGTATCCCATGATACAGTCACATGTAGTGTTCAATATCATGTTCGTTAACTCGATGGTACTGACAATATGTGTTATCTTCATACTAGTTAGGGTACGATTCCCTAACTAGTTTAGGAGGTGGTAGGGAAAGGATCTTATCCTTCACCAACTTGTGTAAGATGAAAGAATAAGATTCTGATAGTTTCATAAAATTTTGGTCGCATCTGAGGCCCTGTTGTTATCCACATTGGCTACTACATTCACATTAGCTTTACCTTTCCAGAGATTGATATGATAGATCTCCCTTTAGAATGAGAGCATGAGGGAGGACCCTCGAACTGGACCACCATCTGCTGGTATTCTCATAAAGCCGCATGCAGATGTGTGAAAGAAGGATACTTAGGGCAAATTTCTCTTGCCAATGTCTCTATAAATTCCCTATGAAGACCTTCTGCACATCAGAGTTGAGTAATAGATACGAGATCTATGAGAAGAGCGCTTGGTATCACACTATAAATTCTATAACCTTCTCATTGTCCCCTTGTTTGCACCGAACAAGGTCTGAGAAGGTCATATTTGGTCCGATATTGGCTTGGAACTGTCACAAGAACTAGTTCACAAGCTGATCGAATGTGAACATGGAGATATCAGGCAAAGAACAATACCAATCTAGTGTTGTATCTTTGAGGGATCAGGGAAATAATTTCACCATCAACGCATCGTGATGGAAGAAATCTATGCACAAGGCATTGAAGGTGGACACATGTGTTTACGGATCCCCTTTACCACCGTATTTTTTGAATTTTGGAATCTCCATCCCTTGCAGGAATGGAGTGTTTAGGATTTCAATTGACAATGGGCTATGTCAGAAGAAAGGTTGAAAGATAGGTTGGGACGAGGCCTGGGATAGGTTTGCTAGCTGACTCTGCATCTTCCCCATATTCTAAAGAAGGGTATTTAGGATAGGGTCATTAGAAGACAAAGGACCACTGGAACCACCACCAGAGCCATCACCTAGACCACCGCCATGACTACTACTAGATCCACTACCTATACCACTTTCATGACCATCGCTGGAGCCACCACCGATACCATTTCCATCAGTGTGACCTTTGTCGAAGCCACTGTCGCTTCCAAGATCACCACCATGATTTCTGCTGGAACCACCTCTACCATGGCCACCTCCACTTCTAAAGTCTCCACCACCAAAGCCTCCACCAATCATTGCACCAAATCCTCCACCATCGAAGGTAATGGGAGGAGTGAAGCGGAAACCCAAAGGGTTTATGTTCACTTTGACGGTTTTAGAGTTTTTAGAAGCAACGAGCACACTGACCGAAGGAACCGCATCAACCATTTATACAGACGTAGGAGGCATCAACATATCTAGTTTTCTTTCACATTCCTCTAAGATGCCACCTCATGTCATGTGAATATGACTCGAGGGGGCACATGCTTTGGCTAGACCAACGAGACTAGCTAAGAACTCTACACATGTCTGGTCCTTTTCCACCATATATCTTATTTCACTGATAACCTTAGCAACTCTGCCCATCTCCGGGTTCCCTTCCAAGTGATTTTCTAGTACACCCAACCCTTTACCAAGGCTGATGACATATTCAGAAGGGATACAAATGGCCTCATGCTCATCTATGGATGAGGAGGAAAGTGATGCAGGAGGGGTAGGGATGCGGTCCATTTTGTCAAGAAACCTAGGTTCTCCTCGCGCTATGTACTCCTATGTGGATAGACCAACCACAGAGCCATAGAAAAGGCCGATAGTGAAACTAGAGGAGACCTTCATCTTTTCCATCAGAAGGTGTTGAAAAATTCTTCTGAAAATATTCCCAGAGGTCGTAGACTGGTTTGTGACACTCATAAACCTTCACAACACACCAATTTGCAACAACCAAAAGGTATAGGAGAAAAAGGCTTAGGACACCGACAGACGGGTAGACATTTGTTCATGTCGAGTTCCCCAAAAATGTAAGAGAGGGAGACCAACCACTGGAAGGCCCCTAGTCATGAAAGGCGAAGAGAAGAAAGGATGCCCTAACTTACCTCGATTTAAAGGAAGGTTAGGATGGATTGGACGAGAATGATGAGGATTATGAAGTCATTTGATCACTTTGCAATCCTGACAACTGGAAAGAGATTAGACGAGTCGGCCTTCAAAGTCAACTCTGCATCTCAAGTAGGTCTTTGTCTGAGGACAAAAGTGCAGTTTTGGGATGACAACACAACACACTGGCGTATCATAGGTGTGTTGGCATCCGTATGGTCAGAGAATCAAAAATATGATATTCAAACTCTAAAGGAGAGACTAGAAGCCTAGTTTAGAGGTTTTTGAAGTGATAGAATGAGATTAAGAAGAGTGAAATGTAAATACTGATATGATAAAGGAAGTATACTACCGCAAGGGTGACGAAGATGATTCTGCACAACAGTCTTCTCACCAGCTTGCTTCAAGCTCTCTCCACCTACACAGAAAAAGGGGGAAGTATTGGGGCTATTTATGGGCCTGCCTCAGTCAAATCCCCATTTTGGTGTTTCCACCTCCATGGACAACCAAGTTTGCAATGATAGGAATAAAGATAAAGAAAGGAATACAAGCTACATAAAAAAAAGACACTATAAAACATTACGTGCTTACTCAACCAAAGATGATAGAGAATATTAGAGGAGCTTACCACCTCTGTCCAAAGCGCTCAAGGCTTGTGGAGGAGAAAATGGGAGGAACTCAAGCCTCTGTTGTAATGGCGTGTGTCATGCACTTGCACTATTAGAGTGATGGAGTGGTACATTGCTGCAATGGAGTTGGAAGTGCTACTACAAAGCTTGTGGATGGACACTCAAAGCATGGATATATGGTGTAAGCTTGTGAAGAAGATCAACTAGCTTGAAAATGAAAGAAGAGATGAAGAATATGAAGGAGAGGATGAAAAATGACCATATTCGGGTCGACTAGCCAAAGATGGACATTACTCTTCGAATTCCAATAAAAAATGTAACGCCTCTGTAGTCTCTAGTTGTAGGAATCTGCTAGGGACAAAAGTGTGCTGCGTGGATGTCTGTGCGCCATGCAGAATTCCTTGACAGAAATGCCCCCACCGACACACAAAATAGGCGCCAAGTGTGATGTGGACAATGGGCTTAAGTGGAATTAAGCCTTCGCCTTAGGTTTTATAAAGTGAAAGGGGGTAAAAGGGAATTAGAATTAGGGGTGGAAATTCATGTTTATACAAGAGCATGTCAAAAAATTTATCATCGCGATCTGAAATTGTTTTCTTTGAAGCAATGCGTCTATGCACATCACTTCAAAGAGGGGCAAAATGTATGCACGTAAAAATGGTCTGGAGCACAATTAATTAAATACTTGTTATTTAATTAATAAATTCTAATTCATCTACTATTATAAATAAATTGATAAATTTATTTATATGGTTCATTCCCTAAATTCTTCTTCTCCAAAAATCACTTTCCTCTTAAATTAATTAAATGCACAAATTTAAAATAATTTGTCATTTAATTTCCCTCTTCCATTTAAATTTTATTTTTTAATTCAAATTGGCACGTGTCTCCATATTTCTTCTAACCACCTCCAACTCATCCTGCCACCTCATCATATGCCACATATTTTCATTTATTTCTAATTTTTTAATTAGGAATATTCTCTCTAACCTCTCAACCTCCTAACTTCTTGGGAGACACATTACTCCTTCTGTTAAATGATGCTCTTAGACACTTGGAAGATTGGCTCTTCCAAATGGAGCAACCTCCATGAATTCCTCTAACCACTTTATGCTCAACCGTTGATGCCTCAGGATCACGATCTCGACTGTCTGTCTTTGCCACATCATCTCAAGCCTGGAAAAATCTATAAATAGAGAGCATTTCTACAACTTTTCATAGGGATATTTTTACAAGTTTATGCTGCAAAAATCTTAAGAGCATTTGGAGAGCATTGTAGTTAGCTTTTAGTATTTTATTTCATATAGTGTTATCATAGCAATTCCATTTTAACATTTTAGTTTATTGCATCTTTTATACATCATTACCATTAGATTTACATTATAAGTCTTAGCATCATTTCAATTACAAGTGCATCTCATCTTAGGAACATTCAACATTCAAGCATAAAAAAAACAAAAATATAGTGATGTAGGCATGTAGTTTGCATTTTACAACATCTTCTCATTTCTTAGGTTGTCACCTCTACAGATTCATGTGCACTATTTAACCAGATCTGAGAGCATGAATATTGAAGGTCCTTAAGACTAGAGAACCATGGAATGATTTAAAAGGATAGAAGCAAGAATTTAATTATTTTATTTCTATTTCTTTTATGTAATACATTGCATGGATGTGTGTGTTTAGTTTTATTAACTAATTATTCTCATTGGCACACTTTAAAACCACACACAATAACAATTATGCATGCAATTTTCAGTTTTTTCAAGCAATAATGTAGTCCAAATGTAATTTTTAGATTTAAAAATTTAGTAATTAATTGATCCTAATTTGAAAAATCTAGAAATTTGAGATTTTGTTTATCTATTTGAATTGACTAACAACAATGCAAATTTTCACCTTTTTAACAACATGCATATGCCTAAATGATAACTTCAAACACTTTTAGATATGTTTTTAGGTTTCAATATGACTTAAAGCAAAAAAATTAATGCAATTATGAGCTAGATCTACTTTGCAACAACTCTTTTTGTCTTTTGAATGGAAAATCCTATGCAAATTTTGATTTTTTCAATATTTTTCATGAAAATCATGTGTGCATAAATGATGAATTTGGACACCTAATATTGTACTTAGATTTTAAAATTACACACTTTAGATTTCAAAAGATTTTAAAGTGCACAAATAGTCAGGTTCACCAAAATATTATATTGAAAAAAGGGATCTAGGTGTTGAACATCCAAAATACTAAGAAGGGGGTTGAATCAGTATTCCACAAACTAATTATAAAACCCACTTAACCATTATCACAATTTTGACTAAATCAACAAGAGAGAACATAAAAGCAAGACAAAACAATCATACACATGAACACCAAGACTTTTACATGGAAAACCTAGAATGGGAAAAACCACAATGAGGGTTAACTCACAATATATTATATCCCGATACAAAATATTACAGGGCTCACTTCCAGGATTCACTATCCTTAGAAGGCTCACAACCTAAGTACAAAACATGGCTCACAACTAATATAAAATGATGGTGGCTCACTGCCAAAATGATGAACTGATGGAATACACCTTCAATGTGAAGGGTTTAGTTCTGTTGAAGCTCAAAATATAAATTAATTTATCACTCAACAAATTTGTATTACTGATAAAGTAGTTAGGCACTAATCTTCTCCTTCATTCACATTCACTTCTCGCTTTCTTGTTCATACACCCACATATATCTCTTTTTCCACACTTTCACATGCACTCTTTTCACTTGCTTCTCTCTCATATTTAGACAGGTATATGAACACAAATTAATCAAAAAATTTCTTTGTCAAGTCAACTATTATTCTTCACAATATATTACATTCGTTGAGTCGGCCAAGACTAAACCATAATTATCCAAACCAAAAAATAATCCTCAAAGAAAACACCTTCCGGATTTGAGAGCACATTAATTTCCCATTATACTACTATTAAAGAGACTATCAGCAAAACCGTTGTATAAGAATGTTCACCTTAGTAGAATGCAGAGTCTCCCACATAGTATACCTCACACAAAACAATAGTAGGATACAAAGTTAAACTCTATTAGAGATAACTTTATGTTTATAGCCAAATATGTCTCAAGATCCAAGAAATAGCTATTCAAATGAGTCAATAAAATATGGTTAGGAGATCAGAGTCATATCAGATCTTGCGATGAGTTCTGGCCTCAAATATCAACATACTAATCGATCACAAATGAGTATTATCGATAGAGAACAACTTTTGGTAAACCAAGCAAACTTCCCATACAATTATCACCATGTAGTTATTACCATGTTGACATCAATGACAACATAGGAACAACTAACACAATCATCCATACTTCATGCTCATGTTGCAAATCTTCCAAAAATCTTCCCCTTTGGCATTTATGGCAACATGCATGACAAAAAAAATTCAAGAATACTGCACTGAATGTTCTGACTACTCCCCCTATCAAAATTGTTCTTCACAATAATTTTTTCCTTTGAATCTTCATCTCTCCATCTCTTTATCTCTCCCCCTTTGACATCAATGACAAAGAAAGGGGTTCGGTATAAATTTGCATATGCATAAAAAAGTAATAAAAAAGATATGAATACTGAATTAACCTAAAGAAGAACCTCTAAGACTCTCCAAGATAGCCTTCCATAATGCTTTACCTTCTTCCCATGACCTTTTGCACTGAATATAGTCTTGAAAAAATAGCTCAAGTTTAGTTAGAGACTCTAAACCATTTGTTAAAGTATTGGGATTAAGATTGATATCTGATAATTCACCAATATAGCTAAGAGCACAAGAAACATAAATATGTTTGAATTTAATCATGTCTTTGAGTGCCACAAACTTCTTGATAATATTTTCCCTTTGATTCTACAGAGAGAAAAAAAATTCTTGAAGCTGCACAATGTAGGACCACCTTTTATTATCTCTATCTTCTGATAATCTACATGTATCTACCTGAGTGCTCAGTTGAGACTCACTCATCCTTATCTCATTTCTCATATTCAATGTATTGCTAGACCAATCCAGACAAAAGGAAAGTAGTTATTGTGCCTCTTTTTTACAACCTTGTACACTCTCCAATTCCTTCATTACTTGATCATGTGCATTCACACATTTTCCTTTGATATCATTCAAATTTTCTTCATCAGACCTAATTCCAAGAAACATTTGAAGTCCGAAGATGTAGAATTTCAAAGAATTAATCATGCCATGAAGATTCTCCACAACATAAATAGATGAATCAAAATTAGCATCAAGAATAACCTTCTACAAATCTTCTAGAGCTATCTGAATATTCATTATTTCATGCTCATGTTTAAGATTACTTTCTTCTACACCTTCTAGCTTCACTACACTCTTCCTCTTCTTCCTCTTCTTCCCTGTTCCAGTCACGCTACCAAGGGTACTTTATTCATTGAGATGCTTAGGGCTTTCTAATAGAATTTTAGCATATATATCAATTTCAATTTCTAACACTTCATAATTCAATTCAGATATCCAAACTAACCTTGATTCAACTGCTTCCACATGATAGAAATATGTAGACATAAGAAAATTTATGCTTCCAGAGTATCTTTCCACAGCACTTACTCAAATTCTAGACCTTTTGTTCATCCTCATCTGAAATGTTCCAAAAAATGTAACAAGGGCAGATTCTTGTGCATCCAAACTACCAAGATTTATCATGAAGTTCCTGATTTGATAAGCAATAAGCTCTAAATTTGACCATTCTATCCTTCTTATTATCGAAAACTCTTTCAAAAAGTAAAAGAGTAGACAAACAACCAAATTTCCATACTAAAAAGTATCCTTCTTGCTCTTCTTAATCTCCTTTAAATTCTTCAAAAGATGTATTTGAAGTAGTTCAAACAAGTCATATTCTATACCTCTTATTACCATATCAACAACAATATTCACCGTTGTAGTAGAAATTGTAGAGTGATTGTTAGGGATACAAACTTTATGACCAATGACCAAAGATACGCACCTTATTACCAGATCACCAATCAATCTCAAACCAATATATTTTCCTTTAGAACTTGCACATGTAACCTCAATTATTTCTTTCTCATTCATAGTCTTCAGTTTAGGAACTGGTTCAGAGGAACACAAACCAATTACTTCTCTAATAACTTCTCTAGAAATCAGATGTGCTTCATCAATCCATAAAGATTCATCATGAATTCTGCTCAATACCATCCGAATATACTTCTTCTCAAATTCAAACAAAGGAAATTTTCTCCAAATATCCAACTTCTTCTCAAGTAATACTCTATAGGCATCGTGATTCTCTTTCAATTCATTTTTGCAAAGCACATTGAACTGAACTGATGAAATTTCATCAATTCTACTGTAAAAAAATGCATAGATATCATTTGTAGGAAACACTCTCGAAGGGATGCAAGAGAATGCACCAACAGACTCTTCCAACACATTCCTTATATATCTTTTCAACCTAGCTTTATCCACACAATTCACAATCTTTGAATTACCCATCAATAAAAGTAAAATATTGTGTGAACAAGAATACCTCTGAAAATGTCAACAAGAAATGTACAAATATCCTACTTCCAGAGCTCACTTCGAATTCATCTGAGACATTCTTCAAATTATAAAATTTTTAATTTCCTTCGAAACTTCATTTACAAGCTTCTTCAAAAATGCATAGGCCTTTAATTTCATCTGAACTTATTCCTTTCATTCTAAATGATTTTTCAATAAATGTTCCAACTTGCAGGTAGATTGCCTCAAAAACTATGTACACATTCGTTCTTTCAAATTATACAAACCTCATTCTTCACACATGCGACTAATTAAATTACTTAATCTTGTTACCACATTGAATATACTTTTGTCATTATATGACACAAGTACCAATAAGGGGTTTATTATATTTTCTAATGATTTCTCCCCCTTAACCACTGCTTTTATTTAAAGAGATTGATGGGAGTATCTATACCGAAGGTCGGCACAGATAAGACCGATAATTCCTTTCTCCAAATCCTTTCCATTTCTTTTCTTTCCTTTCTCGGATCAAATGTTTGATCATTCTTATTCATGAGATAGATGTTCTTTCTTCCACTGTTACTACCAGGATGTTCCAATTTTCTGCATTTAAAACAAGTAACATTCTTCTTTCCATTTTCCCTTTCATCCAACAAACTATCTTTATATCCATTTTTCTTTCCCTTAAAATCATTCACATTACTTTTGAAGTCCTTTGCCTTATGACCAAATTTCTTGCTGGAATGAAAAATACCATTAAAGTATAAATACCTTTTTGCATCATGTCATTTGACAAGAGGTTTTTTTGGAATCACTTCTTCTCTCCTTAACTTGTCTATATTTGTGCCATGTCTTCTTACCAATGAATTTCTTCGCTTTAGAACTCTGAACTTTTTCAAACCCTAATCTGCTCTTATCCATTTTTGGTCTTTGAGAGGTAATCAATTCATCAAGCATCATTGAGCTTATCTTGAATTTTTCTTCAAAACTCTTCGCCCTTTCTAGATTAGATCTCAGGATTCTTGCTTCTAATTCCAATTTTTCACATTCATCCATCTTCTTTTGAATTTCAATTTCTTGACATTCTTCAACTCTTCTCTTCTCTTCCACTTGTTCCAATAGGCTAGTGATGATTTCTTCTTCTTCAATCAACATATCACATGTAACCAGACTTGTACTTTGTAGCTTTTCAATATGCTTATTTTCTTTTATCAACTTATCTTTCAAGGCTTTCATTTCTTCTGAAAATTCAACAAGGGGATTTTTTGGAGGAAAATTTTTCTCATGTTTAAATTCTAGGACCTTCCTCAAGTTGTTAGACTTCTTTCGAGGAACCAAACTCTTATACCAATTGTTGAACATCCAAAATATTGAGAGGGGGGTGAATTAGTATTCCACAAAATGATAATAAAATCCACTTAACCATTATCAAAATTTTGATTGAATCAATAAGAGAGAACATAGAAACAAGACAAAGAAATCATACACATGAACACCAAGTTTTTTACATGGAAAATCCAGAATTGGAAAAACCACGGTGAGAGTTAACTCACAATATATTATATCTAGATACAAAATATTATGGGGCTCACTGTCAGGACTAACTATCCTTAAAAGGCTCATATCTTGAGTACAAAATATGGCACACAACCAGGATACAATGATGGTGGATCACTGCCAAAATGATGAACTGATGGAATACACGTTCAGTGTGCAGGGTTCAGTTCCACTGAAGCTCACAATATAAAGTACCGCATCACTCAAAAAAAATGTATTACTAGTATTGAATTTAGGCACTAATCTTCTCCTCCATTCAGATTCACTTCTCGCTTGCTTGTTCATACACCCACATATCTCTCTTTTTCCACACTCTCATTTGCAAACTCTTTTCACTTGCTTCTATCTCATATTTATACAAGTATATCTTATTCATCAATTAGGTCAGACTAATTGGATGAACACAAAATAATCAAAACCTTTCTTTTTCAAGTTGGCTATTATTCTTTATAATATATTGCATTCACTAAGTCAACCAAGACTAAACCACAATTCTCCAAAAAAAAAAAAATCCTCAAAGAAAAAACCTTTTGGATCTGAGAGCACATTAATTTCCCATTATACTAATAGTAAAGAGACTATCAACAAACCACCTATTATGCCTTGCATAACCACCCCATCTTTTTCCTTGGTCAAAATGGGTCCCCCTTTGTTTCTTGTCATTGTGTCTTTTCTTTTGGAACTTGGGAGTTGTTCTTTTCTCGTAAGTCTTTATTTTTGTTCTTTTCCTCTGGTGGAACTGGAACTGGAACTAAACCTTGACTTGGAACTTATTTGATTTCTACCTCTTAACTCGGTTCCGATCCCACTCCTGCTTGTTTCTTTGTGTGTTTTTTTTTCAATCCATGTTGTTTTCCTTTTTGTGGGGCTAGAGCCAGAATGGATCTTGAACTCGAAACTTGGAAAAGTTCTAGGTATTTTTCCTGTCTTGCCTCCATCTCTGCCTTTGTCATTTTTTCGCTTTGTTTTGGGTTCGGTCCTATCGATATCGTCTCCGCCGTTTTATCTTTCTTTTGTTGTTTTCTTCATCCTTGGTGGAATCAGAACCGAAATTGGACTCAAACCAGGAACTTTCAAAATTTCCCTGGCTGATTTCGATCTCGATTTCGTGCCCACTTTCTCGTTTTGTTTTCTCTACTCTACTTTAGTTGCATGATAGTTTTGTGCCTGTTCCTACCATGATCCCGCACCTAAACAACAACATTAATGGAATTAATTTCAGGCTCCTCACATGCGTGAAATTAAATTTAAAATTAATTAAGGTTAATTTGCTGGTTATTATTATTGTTTTTAAACGGTGATATCGAACTAGAGATGAGATAGAGCAGAAGAAGCACGATTTGGTCAAGGAGAAAACATCTGCACGTGAATTTGGATCAAGTGTCAACCTATTGGGTAGCATTTTGAGGAAGGTGGACTTCTTCACCTCATTTCCTTTTTCACTCTCATTTCTTGTGTTTTTGCTTGGTGTTCTTCATGCGTTCGCGAGTTTTCTCGTAAATATTTGGTTGTTTTTCATGTTGTTGATTTCCCTCTTTTGTTTTCTTTCTTTTGTTGTCTTGTTTGCATTTTTTTTTTCCAGGTTTGTTTAGATCATCATGGTCATTTTCACGTTTGGTCGTGTTTGTACCATCATGCCCTAGGGTTTAGGGTGTCATTTTCAAAGGGTTCTAGGGTTCTTAATAGTCTTCGATCTGTTAAATAGCCTTTCCATCATTTTTCAAATATTGGAACTATGATTTCCGTGTAGGGTTGATGCCCTAATTTCCTAAGTCAACAGGGTGAGTTAGCTAGGGTTTTTGTGTTCCGTTTTAATTTAACCTTGTGTCCTAGTTACTGGTTTCCCCCCCGGTTATATGAGGGATCAAGTTCTACTTTTATTTTAAGCTTCCCCGGCTTATCAAGTGACCTTGTTTTAAAGGCATTATGAGTGCTTAGGTAAAATTTATAAGGATGATGTCATAGTGGCTACAGTCGGATCCAGGAATGGCTTTGTCAATAAATTTTTATTTGAAATACATGTCGCATCCAGTTTTGAACTCGCTTCCAATGGACTTTAGACTATCCAACATCGTTTACTTTGGCAGAAGCGGAAGTAAAATGATCACGGGACTTGGAACTTCCTAATGTATCGAGTCCGGTTTCGATTCCGGTTCTAGTCTCGATAACCATTCTGATGATGACTCTGGTCCCAACCCTGGTAATACTTAGAATTTTCTAATGGTGTTCTTGTCTTGATCCTGCCCCCGGTGTGTGGTTAATTTTGTTGAGTATGTAGAGACTACATGGAGAAGCATAGGGTAACATCGAAGGTGAGCTCTCTAGTGTTGCTTATAAACTTTCATGGATCTAATCCTGGGTTGTCATGTAGGAAGTGAACGATGTCAGGAGCCTCTACAGGAATTTCACAAATGGAAGGCCAAGTAGCTAAAAGTTCCAAACAAGTAAAGCCTAAGAAGATACAGGTGGAGAAGTTGCCTTATACGATGAAATATAAACATTGAATGATCACTCCCATGACCAACAAGCTAGATTCTGGGTGGGCAGACATCACAAACACCAACTTGGGGACATTTGATTGTGAAGAACTGATTGAAGAAAAAATTTCAAAACAAGTTACTAGGAGAACATAGAGGATAGTTCAATCAAGAATTTCCCATGTCACATTCTTCCCTCTTTCAGTCCAATGCCCAGAGCCGATCTTAGCTGCAACAGGAGCCTATAATGCAGTATCAAGGTAATGCATGGATAAACAAGGGAATGTCATAATTGAATTATCCCCACAAATGATGAGACTGATGTTCAATACACCCACTCCCAAGAATCCAAGACTGTTGACAGAGGCAGATGCATTATAGATATTTAATGAGAAAAAGGATGACAACATGAACCACATAAATAAGAAGTGGTTAAGAATTGAAAATAAGTCCCTGACTAAGATGCCTAATCAGCCCAAAAGGGGAGATTTCAAGAAGGAATTCGGTGACCTAATCTTGATGCTCTCTAAAGTTTTTGGGAAAAAGGATTCTCCATACTTCAAGGATTTGATGTTTCCATTCATTGAAGCTATATTTGATGCTAGGAAAAAATTTGATTGGTGTATGATTTTTTCTGACACCTTGCACAATCAGATGATAAATGTGAGGAAAATGAAGACCTTCTATATGACCTCTTATGTCATGTATGCAGCTGCAAGGATGGGTATCTTCCCTGGATTGAATGTAGTAGGAGTGTTGGGAGAAGCTCCTGGACAACAAAAGGTGTGGAACCACTATGATCAGTTAACTTTGCAGAAATCAAAGGAGCACTATAGGAGAGTCAATGATGCATTTCTATATGTTATTGTCAATCAATTGATTGGTGATGTTGTTTTAAGATTAAGTAGGGATGTTATGGAATTCATAACTCAATGGGGACATTGGTATATCCAATACCCTAGGTTTACCTACTTTAGGTTAGCAAGGTTTGATGGACATCCTCATCTACTCCTTAGGTTTTGCACTGATAAAATGGTCTTGATGTTGTTTTAAGATTAAGTAGGGATGTTATGGCATTCATAACTCAATGGGGACATTGGTATATCCAATACCCTAGGTTTACCTACTTCAAATTAGCAAGGTTTGATGGACATCCTCATCTACTCCTTAGGTTTTGCACTGATAAAATGGTCTTAATGGATTTTATATATCAAGCATTGGGGGTTAATGCAAAATTCAGCATCAAGCACAAACCTGGGTGCCATAAGTTTCCCATTAAGTTGGGAAAATACTATTGTCTTCATAATGTGGCTGAGAAAGCAGTTTGTGAAGAATTGAGCCACTTCAAGTTGGGACTCTACACATCTAGAAAGTATTTTGACCCAAAGAACAAAATGAATAAGTTTCTTCCCACTGTGTTTGAGAAGCACTACAATTTTTTAGAAGATTTTTGGTGGGATTTGCAGGATGAATATGATGTGAGGAAGAGGAACTATGAAAGACTCCCTATTCCTTGGATGATTGAATTTGGAGTAAAAAAAGATATTCCTGATACATTGTCAGTTGATGGTGTGACTTTGGATCCTGCATATGAAGCTGAAAAGATTGGTGTCAAAGACCTAGCCCCCATCAACTAGGAAGAAGAGGAATCCATTGACATCAAGCAAATTTTGAGGATTGTTTTGGATAGAAGCATCTAATGGGTGATCCTAAGAATAAAAGAACCAAAAGCTCAAGGTTCTAAGAAGACAAAATCAGGGGCAACTAAGGGTTACCAAAGAACCAAAAGAAGAGTAGCCCCCAAAGAACAATTGGAGTATCCTCCTCCCATTTGTGGAGGGGATACTATTCTTGAGATACTTGTAGAAGAATCTCCTGAAGCATAATGTATGGAGACCTCAACACTTGGGGAAGGCTCCTTTTCTCAACCAACCTTCATTCAAGAACCCAGTGAAGAATTGCCCACAGGTAGTCTTCATGAGGAGGCATAAACACTAAAGGGAAAAGGGGTGGAGGTTGAAATTCATGATATTAATACAGATTCAAAAGAAATGCATTCTGATGATGATATTGTTAAGGATGTCTCTGTGCAAAATGTTGAGGAAGAACATGTTCTTACCCCGGATCAGTGGAAGTTGTTTGAGGATGCTATAAAAGAAGCTGATGCTAAGGCACTAGCTGAGGAATTAGCAAAATGGCAAGAAGCAGATGCAAAGGCAAAAGCTGGGGCATTGGCTAAACAACAACAAGAACTAGAAATTAAGGCCAAGGCTGATCTACTTGCTAAAAAAAGTGAGTTGGAGGCCATTACAAAAGTTGAAGATTTGGCCAGTCAACCAAAGGAGGAGGAGGATATGTTTTTACAATAAAGGGAAGCTGAACAAAAGGCTAAAGAAGAGAGAGACAAGTTAACCTTTCTTCAAAATATTCATGAGTTGGAAGAGGAGAAGGCCCAACAAAGAAGAGAAAGAGAAGCCTTGGAGGCTAAATTTAAAGCAGTTGAAGAGGCTCAAAGGAAGAAGGATGAGGAAGAACTAGTGTTAAAAAGAATGGAAGCAGAAGAGTAAGCCAAAATTGATCAAGAAGCTTCTAAACTGAGGGCTAGGGTAGGGGAATTAGAAAAACAAAGATATCATCTGCTGGAGGAAAGGATATTAGAGGAAGAACAACTAGCCAAAGTTGAATAGGAAACAAAAGAAAAGGCTCAAGCTGACAAGTTGGAAAAAGAAAAAGCAGAGAATGAAAACTAGCAAGAGGTTGACTTCCAACCTAAGGCAGAAATTTGGAAACCTCTTTCTCCTGCCACTTATTCTTCTACACAGGTAATGACTCCCCCTACTACTCCTACATGGTTAAAGCTCAATCTGGAGAAGTGTTAGATAGTGCAACCACAACCCCTTGATTGGGAGGATGTTAGAAAAGAAATAGAGAAGGAGAGGCCAAAGAAGAGATCCAAGGTTCTCCATTCCACAAGGTTAACAAATGTTGGAGAGTTTTTGGCTGAATGTGCTATCCCTATGGTTGAAAAAGACAAGAAAGATATGCAAATAGGGGATTATCAATTAGGCACTGTTAATCTAGGAAAGCCTACAAGAAATCAGCAAATGAACTTGATTGATATCGTGGCTTCTTCTACTAAATCTAGGATGATCCATGATAAGCAGAGGAAAGATGAGCTTAAGTCCCAAGTTGATCAATTGCATAAATTCTTGAAGGATCTCTCTTCTCCCATTTCTTCACAAATGGTTGCTCCGGAGACACCTATTCTTTTGAAGAAGAAGGATGTTGATAGTTTGATTGAGATGAGGAATAAAGTACAAATGATGAATAGATGGATAAATAAGCTGAACCAGGAAATAGATGATTTTATCATTGAAGGTTGCAAGGTTCATAAAGAAGCATTGGAATTGGTTAATGACATGGTTGCACATGTGGAAACTCTTGAGAAACAAGAGGAAGAATATTCAAGGAATGCAAGGAAACTGAAAGATATCAATAAGCTGCCCAAACAAACCTTGCTAGAGAAATCTATCCTAGAAGAAGACAATGTGGATTTTTGTGGAAAAGACCATAAGCATCATTAGATTTAGGTCTTCATTCATTTTTACTCACAGGAATGAGGTGCAACAGGCTGGAAAATATCTCAATGAACAAATTGAATAATTAGGAGCAAGTATTACTATACTTGTCAATGAGGATATTCTTGAGACAGATGGCCTCCTGCTTGATAAACTCAAGGAGAGATGGAATGGTAGATTGGAGGAAATGATGTAGAAGGGGGATGATGAGGATGATTTGTTAATGTATAAGCTCATGGATGTCAAGCAAGAAGTCAAGGATTCCAGGAGGGAACTCCTCAAGCTTAAAGATATGAAAAAATTTACTTCTTCAGAGTTGGAAAGGATAAAGTTTGAAGATAACTGGGTGGATGGGCCTGATACAGAAATGCTTCAACAAGTAATCAACAGTTATGATGGGTTTATGGAGGAGCATAAAATACAGAGTTAAAGGTTTCTACGTACATGTTCTCTTGACATATCAACATCAAGGAGATACACTTAATTGGGTAGTCTTCCTCTCTTATTTTCCTGGGTTGTGACGTCAGTTCCCAAGTCAATATTTTAGCAAGTTTTCTTATCCCTTCTTGGACGCAGGTTTTGAAAAGGAGACTCTAATAAACAACTGAAAATTAGGATAAAGATTCTCCTTGGACCGTTCCAAGCACCCCATGATTTATGGATTTGGGTTGTGATGAGGGAGATTAGTGTTAGATAGGTTTATATATATAATTTCTCTCCATTTTGTAAAGGTCGGCTCATTGAAACAAGATTAGCCACCTAGAGGAGAGTTAGGAGATAGTTTTATAAACTTAGAAGTTTTCATAGTTTATGCAAGATACACTTGGATACATTTTATTTTTTAAAAGTTTCAATACAAGTCATGTTATTTCTAGAAGATTGTTCAATGATAATGTTGATGAATCATAGTGATTCGTGTGCTAGTGAATGTTGTGCATAAATGTTTCTTATTTGATTCAAATCAATAAAAGACTCTGAATTTAAAGCTAATTCATTAGATTATTTGTAGATGGGATTCTTTTATTTTTGTCGATCTATGAATTAATGATGAGCTAGCAATGTTTTCTTGTTTGATTTTTGAGGTTTGATGGTTGTACATTTTAAATTGACACTGTGAATGAAAATAGTGGTGCAGAGCAGTCTGTAGATTATATCATTTTATAGTTTCTTGGTTACTTGAAAGGATCATTGTGAAATTTATATGTCTGAACGGAGAGGAGTTTACGTTTATGATTTACTATTTTATGCTTTGAACCATATTTTTCTATTTATTTTACACCCCAAAATGTTAGATTAGTTCGCAATCATGCAGTTTGTGTTCCTTTTGTTTCTACCACTAGGCCCCTTGAATATTATGGTTGCATGGACTACTGAATGAAACAACACAATTAAGAACCAACTACAAAGACCTTGGGAGATAGGTGGTTTTAGATCAGTTATCTCTTTTAGGAGAAATAAAGTAGAAATATTATGTTTAATGTTGTTATGTTATTTTGACCATCAACACCACCGTATAAGAATGTTTACCTTAGTAGAATGCAAAGTCTCCCACATAATATACATTACAGGAAACAATAGTAGGATACAAAGTTAAACTCTGCTAGAGATAAAATTCTATTCATAGAAAAAGACATCTCAAGATCCAAGATATAGTTGTCTGAATGAGTCAATAAAACATGGTTAGGAGATCAGAGTCATATCAAATCTTGCGATAAGTTCTAGACTCAAATACCAACATACTAATCCATCACAAAGGAGTATTACCGACATAGAAAAAAATTTGATAAACCAAGAAAACTTCCCATACAATTATCACCATGTAGTTATTACCATGTTGACATCAATGACAACATAGGAACAACTAGCACAATCATCTATACTTAATGCTCATGTTGCAAAGCTTCCAACACTAGGGAACAAATCAATCTTCTTACAATCTGACAAATAGAGGAGGATTAAAAGTGATGTTAATATCCACTTGGCTACAAACCTCAACGAAAGAGATAAAATGGTGGATCGAGGTTTTAATCCTCTATTATGGGATGATGTTGATATGATTAATTGATTGAATTTGATAATGTAATGATGTTACTATTTCAATTATGAAAATGCAACAAACTATTGAGATTTATAGAAAACATAGAAGTGATAAATATAAAAAGAGTTCAAAATAGAAAAGGGTAGACAAAGAAGAACTTGGAATATGAATTTGGACTTGAAATAACTGGATAGGGGTGTTGGGTGCCCTAGACTAGGTAGTAGCTACTTAAGATCCACTTTCACTCTCCTATTGCTCTTGGTCTATAAGTTCTTCTCTTTTGGACTCACTGTCGAAACTTAGTTTGTCGCTAATAAAATCTAGTTTTCTTGATTTGACAATTTGTAGGGCTTGAATGGAATGAGAAATTAGTCTTTAATCTTTCTCTAATTCACTTTAGATTTGTAGCCTACACACATGAAAGAGGGGGAAGGGTTATATCATATAGGGTCTTGCCTAATTCAAACCCTATTTTGGTATTTCTACCTCCACAACAACTATAATGATATAAAAAGAGAGATTACCCTCGATCAGGTAGAGGCTAAATGATAAAAAAAGTGATAAATTGACAATTTCTGCAAGTCACCACTCAAATCTGCATTCCTTGATGGATTTAAATCGTATACTCATCACCTTCAAGGAGAAATTGATTCTTGATTTGAATTCCTACAAGTGTTAGTACTCACAAAACAAATAAACATGAAACACAAACAAAATCACATAAAAACATGTGCTTGATTGAAATAAATGCTATTGTAATTTTGCTAATTGTTCTCTTGACTAATCTTAGGATGCTCAATAATAATCTAAATTTCTTTACCAAACATGCTAGGATTAAAATTTTGAAAATGATTTGTATTTATATGCAATTCTTCTAATTTCCCAAAAAAACAAATACCGATAGCTAACAAATAATTTTATATTTTCAAATATTAAAATGTTGACACTGACATATTTAAAATTTATCCAAAATAGATTGGATAAGGGAATTGGGTTCCCTAGTCTAGATCTATCCTTGTTGGGGCCTTAAACATTGGGATTAAATATTAAATATTTATTTTCAATCCCATCTTTTAATTGTTTGAAGATATTTATAAAATGGGAAAATTAAATACATAATTAGGTTCAAGCGCATAGGGGGGAGCTAAACCTAGTGTGAAATTGTTAAGAGTGACATTTTTGGACACTACAAAATTTTACCATGACATCATGATCTCACATATCCTCAAAATATCATATGCTCTAATGAACATATCATGAACTTGTATCATGCCAAAACTCTAAATGCTTAATCATGAGTACATAATGACATAATAACAAAAACATCATATAAAACAAGGATCACATGTCAAAAGACAAATCATGACATGTAAACCAAAGACTAAAGATTCCTCCATGGCTAACAAAGATGTCAAAATATTTAAACCACATGAAGATAACCATCTCCATCAAATAGTGAATCCACATCATTGCCAAAAGCTCCCACTAAACCATGATACCGAGCTCTTCATGGCATCATGACAACCATCCTCTAAATGAAGATAATCCATGGCCCCAACATGACCAAATAACTCAACACTAATCTCCCAAAGGGAAGAGTACAAACCAAAATCTACAAATTGAGAAGATATAACACCACCAAACCATCACTATCATAAGCTCCCACTAAATCGTGTAATAAGCTATCTATGAAATTATGATAGTACTCCCTCAATTAAGATCAACCAAAGGACCTTACACAATCAAAGAACTCAAGTACAACACCAAGAGATCCTAAAGGGAAAATTAAAACCATGATCCTCAAACCAAGAAGATACACTGCCAAAACCAAAGTGGAATTAATCCAATAATACCAACAATGCATATGCACAAACAATCATGTCATGCAAAATTCCTAAAAGAACAAGGAACATACATGACACCATGATCACCACCAAATGTCCTAACAACAAAATCCAATTGTACATTCTTGCATCACATAGTAAAAACCATAGGTCACACATCATTATTGTTCTTGGTAATACCATCTCTCCATATCAACATGACAAAGAAAGCAACAAAATAATTGACTAAACCAAGCTACAAATATAAATCTGCAACAAAATTGAAGCATCTATGGGCATAGACAACCTATATCCAAGACACATATGCAACCTGCAAGTGTAGAAAACCTACAACACTACAAAACACATAGATCCAACAATGTAACATATAACAAATCCAACAATGTGCTAATAACCATGTCAAATGAGAGTAATTAGAGATGTACATGTGAGTATATAATGACTCAAACACCAAATCACCAAGATCTAAATAGTCATAAGCTCACAAAATTATAAGTCACAAGAACCCATAAAACATCAGATGAAAATAATAGAAAATAAATGATACAAAAAATCTATAAATATGATCCATTATGTAGTGCTCTAAACAAAATTTCTATCGATTATAATAAGTCCAAAATTTGACTCCATATGCACAAGTTATGACCTCTCCAAGTCTAAAAATAATATCTTCTTCCAGTAAAAATTTCTTTGTCAAATAATAAAATCTAGAAAAATTGTTGGTACCATAATGAAGTACACGAGATGAAATTTCTAATAACTACAAGAATTCAAAAAATGGAGACCTGAAGCAAAATTTATGCCTCCTAGAAAAAAATTGCACAATTTGAATATTAGGATACGTAGTTGTGGCCCCTTGGGCAGCCTGCCAGTGGTGGGTGGTACCGCCAACAAGCAGTGCAGACCAAACACATATATTAAATTGGATTTATTTTTTTGTTTTAAACTTTGACAAATATAATTTATAATGCCCCACAGGCTTGGGGACTAGTCCCGCATGGGACCCAAGGGCTCGTGTCAGGAGGGCTAAGCCCTTGCTGATGACGAGACCACCATCCAAGGGGCTTGACAACTGTTAACTGAGATTGTCAGTTGTATACTAAAGGGATAATCTATCGGTACCCTAGTAGAGGCTATGGTGGTGGGGTATGTGGACCCACCCCCCTCCAATTTTTTTAATTAAAAAAATCAATCAAGTTTTTCAAAAATTTAAACCTATAAAATATATTTATTAATTTTTCCTTTTTGTAGACGAGATTGATGGTCCTATGATTGCACAATATTTATATTTTTCACAATGACCTAAATAAGTCAAATTCTATGCCAATCTTCATCTCTCAAGCCTCATGAATCCAATGGTGAGGTTCATTTTGTCTTAAGGGATCATTTGAAACACTTCCACTAAAAAACATCAAGGTGAACACTAAGAATAAACCATTTTTTTCCAACAAAGATTCATAAACCCAGATCCACAAAAATTAACCATAGATCTATAATCTCAAAAACCCAAATCTACAAAAAAATTGCACAAAACCCTCATATGTTGTAACGTCTTCATTCTTTCAAGAAAAGCCCTAGATTTAACAAATATTCATATACCAGATCTACTCCAACAAGGGTTATACAAACCAAAACCATGACTTTGATACTAAATGAAAGCAAATATTCAAAATCCATATGCAAAAGAATAGATAACATACCATCAAATATGACACAATATATACCTTCCAAAAGCATTCATCACTCATGTATTATTCAATAATAAATATTACAATACATCTTTAGAGTTCTCCATGAACACCTTTACAACATCAAGCCCTCTACAAGCACTCTATTGAACATATGTTATCATTGATGTCAAAGAAGCTCATTGATGTCAAAAGATCACTGAGAATTAAATGCACTTACTTCTATCACATAATGTCTGAGCATTTAAAATAAGGAATTACTATGATCAATTGTAGAATGTTAAGGAAGCTACTTATATGCTTGAAATATCATCTTGTGTCTCTTAAAATTCATGTTGGAAGTAGTTTGGAAGTTTTTGCATTAGTATTTTGTGGTTTTCTACTCATGCACTATGTTATACTATCATAGTGTGTTTTGATCCATATTCTACTACATTTGAATGCTATGGCATGCGGTTTCGACCTAAAGTAAAGTTACTCACGATGTACCAAATTCTAAAGTTTCAAAGGTTTAGCTTCAGCAGACAAAAAGTTAGAAGTAACAAAGTGTGAAGTATGTGAAGATAAAATAGGACCAGATTAAGATCATTGAAGGAAGCACATAACATCATCTATCACTAGTGGTAACTCAATTGATTTAAGACTGAGTTGACTACACATTTAATATCAAATTGAATTAATGTTTATCCTTAGCCGACATGGCTAATTATGAATGGTGTTAATAATTTACTGGTTGAAATGAGATATTGTTAATATGTTGGAATGCATATATCTATGGCTACGATTCATTCAATAAATGTGTGTAGGAATGCTATGTAATTAATACTTTAATGTGAATATTAGTGTGATGTAATGTGAGTTGTATTCCAATTATTATGCGTCATTATCAAAAGATCATATATTGTGTGGAAGAGTTTCTGAAGGTTTATCAGATCGAGTGCAAGTTATGTTATTAGTCTTGAAGATCCACAAATCATATCTCTGTAATTTGGTAGGATTGGTGTCTTATCTATTGAGTTAGTGCTTAGATCTTTATGTTAGGGATTGGTGTCTCTAGTAGGTTAGTTCCTACAAATACAATTAGGGATTGGTGTCTACTTTTGATTGTAAGTGATTCATTATCTTGTGAGGTTGGATTTGGATAGTAGCTCCAAGAAGCTATTCTCAATGTGGTTTTTCCCATTTTGGGTTTCCATGTATATCTGGTATTCCTTGTGTGAATATATGCATATGTGTTTCTTAATGGTTTTGAGGTTCATTTTTGGAGAAGTCGCTAACGGTAATTAATGTTGAATTAAATATTTTTTGCATATAAATGACTCACCTTCCCCCTCTTAGTATATTGTGCACCCTTCACACTCCATGTGAACAAGCATGTAACTACACATCCCATGCCATGCTTCAAACCTCACAAATTCTAACAAGAGTTTCTCTCAAATAGCCAACAAGCCAATCTTAGACAACTACCCATGTGCCTATTTTTATAGAAATTGTAGACACTCAAAATTGTCCTGAATGGTATTACACACTTGAATCTGGTCACTAACATCTTTTCATCTTGAAATTCATCTTCTTTTCACCTGTTTGATTAAATAAGCCTAGTTATTTAATTAAATGCATCATTTTCATCTATTAATCTAATTAGGTTAATTCCTACCCTCCCACACTAACATTTCATCTAGTTTAATTGAATAATAAAAAATATTTAATTTTAACCCCCCTTATCTCCCTCATTTAATTAAATATTCTAAATCATTTAATTAAATGTCATTTGCATCCCCTTTTCACTAAATAAACTAATTATTTAATGAGAAGTCTTTTCCCCCCAATTTGCATAATTAAAACTTAATTTTAATTATAAAATTACTAATTTTCCTCACCCATCCACTTGTATAAGGAATATTCCAAAGGAATATTCTTTTATTTGGCTCCAAAAATGGAATATTCTTTCCTAGCAAACTTTATAACAAACTTTCAAAGTTGTTACAAAGTGTGTTTGTTTGAATCATTCTCATCCATTGATATTTTCCTTGATTCATGTGATCTTTAATTCTCATCCATTGATGAGAATATTTGATCCATGTTTCACCCTTCTTTTCATACTGACCATTGATTCTTCACCATTTGGAGAGAAATGGATCCACCTTTTCAAAACAAAGCTATGTTGTTTAAATCTTTAGCATTTTTTACCATTTTAGCTTAATCTTCATCCACATTAGCTTAAGCATCCATTAATGGCTTCCATTTTATCTTAGTTTGCATCCATGGATTGCATCTTTGAACTTATTTTCCATTTATGTAGCTTGCATCCATATCCATCAATAATTTTAGCATTTAGCACTCATTTTCATCATGTTAAACTAATTTTGCATCCATGTTTCGTTCATATTTCATTAGTTTTATCGGTTTTCATCAATAAAATCGATTGGAAAAACTCATATTATCCAAGGGATTACGAAAGGGTCACCATTCCACATCAATGTGACACCACTCCCCCAATGGGATAAGGTTTTAAGTCTTAGAATAGGTTTCCTTTATGTTTTTGTGTTTATTTCATGTTTAGTTTAATGGGTTCTTAGTTTTTGAAGCTTTCGAACATCTCATTGGGATCATGGCTTAGGGGATTAAATATAGTTTAAATTCATTTGGATCTAGTATATTTAGTTCATACTATGACTATGATCACATAAATAATCTTACACAAAACTACCAAGTAGTATTACATAAAAGCATGTGACTAATAACACGAGCTTACCCAATCATTAACCCCCGCATTTAATTTTTGGTACTAATTTTTCCCAATATTAAATATTTTCCCAATGTGCAGTCCCACATAAATATTTATCACAATGTTACATACAACACATAAAGTGGCTAGAAGAATGCTAACCCATGTTATGAATGCATTCCTAGATCCCCTAATTTCACCACATAATAATAAAATATTAAATTATAGCATTATGTAAGATGGAAAACACACCTTTTCTTAACAACCAATAGGCGCATGAAAAACCCAATCCAAACAAAATTTAGGTACCACTTTTGATGTCAAACAAGGGAGAGGGGGGACGTAAATATTTATCAAAAACAAGCCTTGATATATTTATTATGGATGGGTGGATGCACATTTTACTATGGTGAATGAAGGTTAAAATGATGCAAGGGGACAATATCCTAATAGATGGTGAAATACATGAGTACGCATGATGCCTATAAATAGGTTTTCATCATGTTACTTTCCCATAATGACGCCGAAGTGGTTTTCACTATTTTTTCAAGTTTAAATTTTTTAGATTTTTAAATTGTGATGTTCTTATTAGGCATAAAAATTCTTGATATGTGTGATGTTCATAGGCTCCTCAATTGGTTTAACTTCTAGTGTGAGATTTGATATGATCTTGATCCATACTTAGTTGTGATGACAAAGGGACCCAACCAATCTTGACTTAAGTTTTTCTTTCTCTCATAGTCCTATAAGTTTCTTTGATTCTCCTTTAGCAAGAGATCACAAATCTCAAACAAATGAGGCTAAATTTTATTGTTGTAACTTTGTCAGAGACAATTTTGGTATACATGCAATTTTTTTAGGGTATTGATGTTCCTTTTATTGAGTAATTCCAAGTTTTGAAGATGGTTCACTTGGTAGTTATCCTTATTTATAATATGTTGTAGTGATATCCTTAAGGATGGGAGCTCAAACTCTATTGGAAAAAAAAAATTAGAGTAATAGATGAGTGAATTTGGATCTGTACTAGTGGGTGTATGAATGCTTGTATAGTAGGCCCATAAGGAAGGGTTGAGTTGCAAATTCCAATCACAACTAGATTCATTGAATGTTATTTAAGGATTTTTAAAATAGTTTTTAGTAGCCTTGGTTTGACCGTTATCTGATGAATAATACGGGGTGGAAAAATAGTATTGACTATGGAATTTTGGGAAAAGACCATGAAGTTCTTGATTCTTAAAGGGTTTTCCATTGCTGGCACTGATGATGGAAGATGGGATACCATATCAACATATAATGTAATGGAGGTTGAATTTGGTGTTTTTTTTTTCTAGTGATATAAGTTAACACAATGGCCTCAACCCACTTAGTGAAATATTCGGTAACATTCATGATAAATTTATGGCCATTGGATGAGGAGTGGTGGATTTTTCCAACAAGGTTGATCCCTCATAATGCAAAGAGCCATTAAGTCATGTTAGGTTTCAATTCTTGTGATGACACATGAATTAGATTGTTGTGTTGCTGACATGGTAAAAAAAATTTTACAAACTCATATGCATCCTACTCCATGGTTGGCTGATAAAAATTAATAAATTTTTGACAAGGGTAGGACTATAAGAATATACACCATAGACACCCTTGTGTACCTCATGTAAATAAATTTGGGCTTATTTTGTCAAGGAACTTTGATAGGGTTCCCTCAGTGCTCCTTTGATATAATTTATTGCCAAGAAAGGTGAATCAAGATTATTTGTGGATGAAGGATTGATATTGCGATAAAGTTAGATTAGGTGGGAGAATGTTCTTGATAGATTAAGCAACAGTTATAGGGAGCTCTACCCAAACACAAAGGGACACATGGAAAGGACTTTAAAGAAAAAGGAAACAAAGGTCACAAGCCATAAATAGACTAGTGACAACAAACTTACTATATAGTCACAACATAGTAAAGTTTAAAAAATAACTAACATAAAATATCCTACTTGGGAAGATTTTCCTAGTCCTCCATGAGGAATTTAAAGAAATCCTTCTTTTGTTGGCTAGAAATGGGATCAACTGTCTTCTTATGCTTCTTTATCTCCTCTTGAAGGATAGAACCCAGAGTTACAATAGAGTGATGTATGACCTTTGAAAGGAAAGAAGAGTGTGGAAAATGCTTCCCTAAATACAAATCAATCAAGAGAGGGCTGCAAAAAAATTGTTTTAAATCTTTATTCTATTATAGTTTCTTAAGAACACACATGCATTAATTTAATTTTCAGATTTCAATCATAAAACACATAACAAAAAAAATTACATGGGAAAAACCCCACACACCAAAGAATGGATCAATTATATTATAGTAATTAGGAAATTACAGAGAATATGCAAAGTCTATGCCCTTGTAGGTGTAGTTTCACAATGTTACAATTCTAGAGAGATTCTGACAACATAATGTCGTATAGATAATAAAATCACAATATAAAATAACAAATGCACTAAGGAATTACATTTATACATCTTCAATATGGGCTTCTAATATTTCCATATGTGATCTTCACAATCTGCATGCATGCAAACTATAACAAAGAACATGTATTGGTTCCAACTATCCACAAAAGCATCCTACCAATCATACATTCACATGCATGAACATGCAACCAATATGCAATCACATGCAAGATAAAAATCACCAAAATCATGCAATGATAAAGCGAGGTGTCCACCATGAGAAAATAAAGTCAAACTACCATAAAGAACTCAACCAAGACTCCTTGTCATTTTGAGTGACAACTCAATCTTCACAAAGAAACTCTCTTCTGAGATGGTCAAAAAGGTCAACTAATTCCACATGGAATCATGGAGCACTTTTGATAGGCTTCTCATAATATTCTTTCCTCAAAGTTCCCTCATGATAACAAGTGTTACCCTTTCTTGCTCTTTGTGTTCATACAAAGGAATATGCTAATCACGGGTCCCAAAACTCGCCACACACAGACACTTGGCATCCAAGCACTCCTCCTAGGACTTTTACAAATTTCTTTTCCTAGAATGAGCACCCAAGTGACAAGTGGCATTCTCCCATGACAAGGGTTGACCAATCAACATAACCCCTAAAAACTAGGAAACTTCCAAGTGGGTCCCACTTCCTAAAAAAAGGAAAAAAGGTTGAGACACCAATTCCCAACATTCTCCCACTTGTTGAAGACCTTCAGGAGCCACTGTAACACAATAACACTATTAAGGCTAAAAGGCCCATAGAACTGACACACCATCTGAACTTCTTTGTACTCATTGGATTCGTCAGTGCATTCACAACATTCACAAAAGTGTCAACCTTTACTAGGTTCACCTTTCCATATTCCACCATATCTTGAACAAAATGAAACTAGACATCAAAGTGTTTTGTTCTGGCATGGAAAGTAGGATTCTTCGCTAAACATATAACACTCTAGATGTCACAATAGATAGTAATCTTTCCTACATCAAAACCAATATCCGAACATAGTCTCTTAAGAAAAATGGCCTCTTTGCAAGCATGAGTAGCTGCCATGTACTCTTCTTCAGTAGTGGACAAAGTGACCACAACTTGTCACTTACTCATCCAGCTAATAGCACCACCAAACATTGTGAAAAAATATCAACTAGAGGATCTCTTGCGATCAATTTCACCCACCCAATAATAATACACATATCCATGGATTCTCACTTAATGTTGAGGTCCAATAGGATAAATAGGAAAACATAAGGCATACTCAGAAGTACCCCGCAAGTACCTGAAAACCCTCTTAACTGCATCTTAGTGCACCCATCTAGGATTGCCATAAATTGACTAAGGACTCCCACTGCTTGGGTAATGTTTGGCCTAGTATAGACTATAGCGTACATTAATCTACCAACAACACTCACATAGGGAAATCTATTCATGTCCTCCATCTCAATAGGAGATTTTGGATAATCCTCCATAAAAAGATTCATCCTCTAGATATAATAGGAACAACTAACTATCTGCAAGTGGTCGTGTTGAATCTCTCCAACATAGAGTTCACATACTTGCTTTGGATTAACCAAATCTTTCTGTTAGCTCTCTTTTGATATCAATCCATAGAATATACCTTGCTACACCTAGATATTTCATCTCAACTGTGCTGACAACTGAGACTTCAAATATGAAGTCATGCTTTTATCATTCCTAATTAATAGAATATCATCCACATACAGGATAATGAGAATGCGACCATTATCAGTCTTGTAATAAACACAATGGTCAGATTTGGATCTCAAAAATCCCAAGGACAACATATAGGTGTCAAACTTCACATACCACATCCTAGGAGATTTCTTCAAATTGTACAAAGATTTTCTTAACTTGCAATCTAGATTCTATTTTCCTTTTACAATGAAATGCTCAGGCCGTGACATAAATATCCTCCTCCAAATCACCATGAAGGAATTTTTTCTTCACATCCATTTTATCAGCCTCAAAGTCATAAGAAATTGTAAGTGATAACAAGAATCGAATGGATTTCAACTTAGCAAAAAGAGAGATAATATCTCCATAATCTATTCCCTCCACCTAGGAATATCCTTTTGCAACCAACTATGATTTATGCTTCTTAACACTACCATCATGACCCAATTTATTCTTGAACAACCATTTTCATCCAACGATGTCCTTCAAGAAAAGGTACTAGATCCCATGTAACATTATTTTTCAATGCTCACATCTCTTCATTCATGACTTCCATCCAGGAATCTACGTCATTCATACCCATAGCCTCTTTAACTATCGTAGGCTCATTAGTGCTAGCAATCAAAGAAAAAATGCAACTAGAGTCAATATAGAATAACCAAATCTATCTGATTTCCACCTTTCTTATGTAGACCTCCTCAATAAGGGAGGCTGAGGTTATGGCTCTTCCTCAGAAATGTTAGAACTGCTAGAGCTCTCCTCATCATCAGGTCCACTAGGAATGCATAATTCATCCTTTTCAGGATTGGGTGGAATTTGAACTAAATCCTTTTGTTTCTCTTCCTTCTCTGGCTATAGATCAACTATGGAAGGTTTCAACTCACAGAATATGACACTTCTAGTATAGAGCACCTTCTTTGTAACTACATCCCAAAGCTTGTACCCTAGTGGAACCCCTAAATTTTCTTCGTGTTCCATCTCAAAAAATTTCAAAATTTGGTTGTTTTCATGTCTTTGGGCTTAAGGTTTGGTTTATAATCATTCCTTAGGGTTTTTGTGCTGCTAAAATCCATTTCAAAAATACCTTAAGTTTTAATCCTTCACAATTGTTATGTTTCGTTGTTGACCCGTTGTCACCTATTGTCGGTCAGTTTAAGTCAGCTTATGTTCTTGTGTCCGTGTGATGACCAGTCCCTTGTGGTTAGGGTTTCCCATTGATCATCGCTTGATATTTCCCACATGCCTAGGTTCCAAAAATTCCTTTATTTTATAAGGTTGTTGATTCAACCTTGTTTCACCTTTACATTGTTTACAAAATGTTATTAGAACTTTACCTTAATATGGGTTGAAATTTGTCCAAATTTTGGTTAGATCCTAAGTTTTTGTTAGATATTTCCTGTTGTTGTCTAAGGTTTTGACCCTAATATTCATGTCCCCATTTTTCATGTGCCTACCAGTGGCCCCCTTTTTTAGAACTAACATTTGGCATGTTCAGATTTCCTATTTTATGAGGATCATTTGATCATCGCAAGTAAATCCTAGTCACTCCCCACACCCCCTTCCAATTTAATTTTCTACTAAATTAATCATGCGGGTTATTGGGTGGGTGCCACGTGTCATGTTTGATAGTGGGCCTTGAAGTTTTAAAGGGCCAGTGTGCGGTGGGAGAAAATACATCAACTGTGGAGATTAAATGAAGCGACTACATCTAGATCGTTCCCTACCACCCCATCTATTTTTATTTTTCAATTAAACAATGGCACAAGCTAGCAAGCTAAAGACATCTATCTTGTTGTCAGAGGGATCCACCAGGTTTTTGAAGATGGTAAACACATTGTAGTTGATATCAACAATTGATGGCAGATGACATGGGTCAATTCTGACCACTCCTTGCCATCCTGTAGGGGACCCACCTCAACCTCCCATCTCTCAACAGGGAGGCGGGATACTGCCATGTGGAGAAACTTGGAAGGTAGAGACCACATTAGAACAAGGTAAAATATTAAGGAAATATTTTGCCATAGAAGTATGAAGGATAAAGTGTGCACTACTAAATAACATTCTTTTACGCGTGCTCTAAAGTACAAGAAGGATCTTGTTATCTCAGTCGTGGGATATGTCAGAGAGTTATATGCACGAGCAGGTGGCCTAATACTAAGATACACACAAGTTGAAGGTGTGCGATCTAATCTTAGCCTTTCCTCATCTCCCCATCACCGAAATTTGCAACCAGGTTAAATCTCAAGGGGAAGCGAGAAACTTGACATGACGGGTTCTCTTTAATGCTTGGTGGATGTTTGATCCCATGGACAAGTTGGATTTATTTTCCACATGAGTTGCTTTGATTGGGTAAAGGAAAATGGTTGTCTACAATCATCTTTTCAAAATTAATAATTCAATTTGAATCGTTCATTGACCTATCTCATCACATGATCAACGGTCAATTTTCTTGCATGAGCTTTCTATTGAGCACTAATGCTAGACACTCTAGATATTTGATATAATGTGAGTTGATGATCATTTTATTTCATAATTGCATTTTTCAGGAGCTGAGAAATTGGCCTTGAGTTTGAGAAGAAGATCTAGAGATCTTAGGCACGCAGTTGCGGGGGCATTAAAGATAGTTTTCTTGGGTAATTTGGTATTCACATTTCTGGTGTCAATTGTGTATTGGCTAGTTGGTTTGGGAAATTTAAATTTATGTCAGCCTTAGGTATTGAGGGTTTGTAAGTGCCTGATTATTGGTGAATTCTATTGACTGGTAAGACTTTTGTGTGGTTTGGGAAGGGTTTTGTTCTACAAAATTACTTCTCAAAGTATAGACCATTAGTTTTCTCATGCAAGTAAAAGATTCATAAACTCAAGTTTTCTTATATTTATAAAATGAGTAAATCTATTGTGTCATCCCCTCAACCTAAGAGGAAACCCAAGCAAAAGAGAAATAAGAAGGCTAGAACCCTGGATGTTACATCCATGCCAAAAATTAAGCCAAATTCATCTGAAAAATATGTAGCACCAAGGATTGAGAAGAGAGATTTGGTCATGGAGGGTGAGGTCAAGGGTATTACTAAAGGTGTTCATAGGGAAAACGTGTTGGTTGGGCACGGGAAGGATGGAAAGGATGTTGTGGTTGGTCTGTATGAGAAGAAAAAGAAGGATAAGGACCACAAGGCTTATTATTCTTATATGGAGGAACTTGTTGTCATGGATGACAAGGCAAAAGATGACCTAGAGTATGCCTAGTATCTTCTTATGCTTGTAGGTCAAGAAGAATTTGATGATGGCAAGACAAATCCTGTAGTTTGAACAAAATCATGAAGGTGACATGCATACTCTGATTTTGAAGATGATGAACCATTGCAGAGGTGGTGTCTTGGTTCGGTGTTTTTGTTTTTGATGACCAATGTGAAGGAGAGGTGTTGGACATCGCTCAAACAATGAATCGTTCCATTTTGAAGGCAGGTGTATCTTCTTCAGCAAATGATATGGGTATTGTTCTTTTGTGCTTTCCCTCCATTTAAGGATGCAAATATAACTGCAAAGGGAATATATTTTGAAGTGGTCCAATTAAATTGTGACATGTGTACTTTATGGCTTGAGGCTTGTTTTGCTCCTTCGTTTCTATAAGAAGGATTTCGGGGCTAGAAGTACATGGGGGGTTTGTTGTTTTGTAATTGATCATAGAGAGCTGTAAAGTGAACACTGAGCATATTTGAGTTTTTTTCTTAGGTTCGAGTCTGCTAATGCATATGTAATTTTGATAGCAATACTGGCAATATAATACAGAATGGTGCAAATTCAAAGCTATTTTCTCTCCTATGTACTTGGTTTATGGATTATGAATAATATAATCAAGGGTTATCTTATTGGTCTCCATTGATTTCCAGTGGATGTGTGGTTTTTTTCTTGCTTTTCATTCAAAGAATTAATGTAAATGCTTGAGTGAAGCTATAGGTTTATGTCAAATTAAGTGTTGGGATATTTGTAAGAAGTGGTGGTTTAGAATATAATGTTGAAATACTGTAATGCAGTATCTTCAAAGATTAAATGATGGCATGTATGAAATTGTTATTTGGTTGTATAGGTATTGGGATTGAATCCATGCTTAGGATAAGGCATTGATCTAGGTGGATATTCATAGTACATTTTCATGTTTAGTTCGGCAACAAATCATTTATATAATCAAATATTTTTCAAATGAGTTACAATTGCTATTGTTTTGTGTTGAGCTTCACCATTCTCATGCTCTGAATGTAGAGTGTTGTTAAGAAGCAGCCAACTTCTTTGATACATTCCATTTGTTGAGCTATTATATGAAAGTTATTTGTTTGTTTCAATGTTTATGATAAAATGGCAGAAGAGTATCATCTAAACATTATCAGGATCACCCTCCTAGGTTTCATAGAGCTCAAAGTGTAGAAGTAAAGGCTCAACAATCCTTTACTTGTTCATTGGCCAATCCTCACCATTATTGACTACAAAATTTTGGAAAATTCATAGATAGTGGTTGAGATCAAGTTTTGTTTTAAAAAAGTAACCAACAGATTGGTGACTCTACTAGGGAGATTGATGAAAATATTCTTATCCTAGTATGCTTTGTCCATGCATTGCAATTAGAGTTATAAATATTTTAAATGGGGTTCAAATTTTGCTAGGGCTTGTTAAATATTCCCGCCATTTGTCCATCTAAAGTCATTTTGTGAAAAGATTCATACAACTTTTTCATTTGTGAGTCAATTCTCATATAGGTTTCTTAGGTTGTGCTTTTATTGCACCAAAATCACAAATCCTTACAAATCCTATTCAAATTTACATATATTTCATAATTCCTACCAAGTGTGGGTGGTGGCTCTATGTCTTTATACCAATGTGTGTTACTTGAGAAAATTAAGAAGATTAAGAAAAAAGAGAGGAAGTTGATGAGGAGAAATGAGGTGGACTGGAGCTCATGTGAAGAAGCACCTTGATGGAAAGTTGGAGGGAGAACTTCAGAAAACTCTATTTAGAAAGATTCAAAGCATTTGATGAATCTGAACATTTTATTCAGATATTAAGTTTTAGACCTGGATGAGGTTTTGTTGCAGCAGATTTAAAGGAATTAATGTGTGACTCTGCTATTGGAGAAGACCGAAAATGAAATTCGTCTTTGAAAGAGCTTCATGTTGTTGAAGTTTAGTCCTCTATGAAGAGGTGACGTCTCTGTCAAAAGAACTTGATGAGGATGTGAAGTAATTTCCAGATCTATAAAGATTTACAATAGCTACAATTTCTCTAGGTATTTCCCCATGTTTGGGTTTTCATGAGATATAGACTTGTTATGAAAATCATATTTGATAGTTTGAAAGAGTGTTGATTCCCTATTGAGTGAATTAAGCACTAAGAAAGGGAATGGTCGTGGTAATATTTTCATACTTCTGAGCTATAGTTTAAAGCTTCTATGTTGTATTTGAAGAAGTATGCTTGTTCTTGAAATATGCCCATTAGAGAGATCCTAAATGTAGATGCATTTGAGTTATATGCATTGTAGTATTTTAAGGTCATGATGAAAGCAATAAATAGGGCAGTGATCAACTGTAGAGTTGATGTTTGAATTTTTCAAAGGAGTGTAAGAAAATGTATCATTCATTTGTGCATCCCTATAAGGTCTATAGTGTAAACATGAAAAATATGTAGCCCTTTTCATGCCAACAAAGAATTTTCTCTATTGGGAGATATAGACCATTAAATTTCAATGGTGTTCAAGGTTTTCCAAACCCTATTCCTAATAATGTTAGGAACATTTGCCAAAATTCATGGGGCAAAGCTTTGAATCAGCATGGGGGCATCTACAAATATTTTCTAACTTGATGGGAGATTATGAGATAGACCATGAAGATGTTTTCATGAAGCTTTTTATTCAATCTTTGCGGGAAGATGCCAGAGATTAGTTTTCATATTTGATAGTATGTTTTTTTTCTTCATGGGGTGAGTTCATGGAATAGTTTGGTGAAAGAATTAATCCAAGTTTTGTGAGACAAAAAATTATGAATATCCAAAAAGAAGAGGATGAGTTGGTCCCAAATTTTAACCTTAGGTTTTCAAAGGCAATAAAGGATATTCCAAGAGATGTAAGACCAAAATATGCAGAGTGTTTGGTAGTATATTTAGGTGCATTTGATGAAGAAATGAGTTATCTCTTAAGAGACAAAGAGCCTACAACACTTCATAATGCATACCAAATTGCTCTAGATATTGAAAATAATTTGAAATATTCAATGATGAAAGGATACATGGCTACAAGAATTTATTTTCCTAGTACAACTCATGTAAATGGAATTCATGACAACCGAAATGATTGTTAAAGCGATAATGATTTTGTTACCCAAAATTATCCATCACTACATCACATAGATTATGGTGAGATTCAAGTTAAATATCAACAAATTTTGAGCAATATTGATCAAGTTTCTAGTGTCAAAGAACTGTCTAATATGAAAAGGCATGAAGGAGAATCACCATATGATCGCTTTGCAAGGTTTTTGGATGCCTTGTTGGAAGTTCCCAAGAATTTCAGACCTGAGGATTCAACATGCATTACTTTTTTTGTAAATTTTTTGAGCCAAGGCTGGGTACCTTTCTAAAGGAGTTGAAGTCTCAAGGTTTTGATCAAACATGGATTTTTGAGGGATCCAAGTGTGATTGTGAAAAAAATATGGTGTCTCAAAATATTGATGGCATTTATCCTATTCAGGAAGATTAGAAAGCAATGTATACAACTGAGGAGTGTATACCAGAAGATGAACATACATCTTGTTGTATGGATGAGAATGGTGATTGTAATCAACCCATACACAACACACATGAAGATCTGTATACCAATAATGAAGATTAAAATGCACTTGCAAGTGTTGTTGATTCCTTATCACAAATTAGTGGTAAAGGTATTAAAAATGAAAATTTAAGCATTCATTCTCGAAATTCTGAAAAAAATTCATATAGTGATGAATTTTCTTGTGATGAAGGTCATGATGAGAGTGAAGTTTTTGATTATTTTTTTGAGGATTGTGAATTATTCTATGGGGATGATCTAGAGGCTTTTTCTTCACATGAGGAATGTAATGATATGCATTCTCATGAAGTCACGTGCTTACAAGTGACTTAACAATTCCCTTTTGATGAATATTTGGAATGCAACCCAGGTATGTCATCAATGAATCATGACGAGTTTGAAGATAAGAATGTATGTGTCCAGTATCCTAATCCTAAGAATAATATTAGAAATGATAAAGATGTTGATGATGCTGACTGTGAGGCTAATGAGTATGAACATGTCCTTGTTGATCCTAATTGTTTATGTGATCTAGAGATGGAAATTTTTATGATGTGTAAGGAAAATATTGATGTGCATAACATAAAGAAATTTGTTGATTTAGATTCATGTGTGAAGCCACTAGCTCATGAGAGTATTAATAAGATGGAATATGCTTGTTTCTTTTTCAAAGTGGACATGTTTTCATCTAATGAGGACTGTAGTGATGTGAAAGAGAATGAAAGTGCTTGTTCATTGATAATGAATAAAACTCAGACTACAATGATTATGTCACATTCAGGTCAACCCATTTTTCAACCAATGATGCACATGAGTGCTTTGCTGCTGACCTTATTAACTCTAAATTATTCGAACAATCCTTTGAAACATTTTGTATTGAGCTAAATACTAATCTGAAAGATGAGTCAAAATATGTTACTGAATCTGAAATGAAAATATTCTTTGATGCGTGGGGTGTTATTGATAATGTTGTTTGTGGTGATGAACCTAATCTAAATAAGGACCAAGACACAATGGGTTTTGGATCATGGAAAAATATAACCTATTTAAAATGCTTAGATTTGGAGCTACAATTTTCCTTCGATAAATCAGGCATATGTTTCTGGATGAAACTATTGAACAAAGTGTTTATGAATTTTTTTAGTTTGATGTGAAAATTGAAGTTGATACCAACTTCTATGATGTTAACAATCAAGTGAACTATGAATGTTTTCAATTTTCAATCCAGTTGGATGGGTGTTTGGTGGAACATGATAATCAATTGAACAAGGTAAAGAGTTACAGTGATTATGGATTCCAGTTGATATATGATTACAGTTTTCAATTGGATAAAGTTAATAACAAAAATGGCAAGTTCAAACACATGGAAATAATGGTTAATTGCACTGACCACAACAAGGTTAATTGGTGGGAAATTCATAGCAATATTTTTTGATTTGGCCCAATGCAAATAGCAAAAAATAAGGTATTTGACAAAGGTAAAGGTTGGTTCTATGCTTTTGGGGGCCTGGGACCACCAATTGAAGTTGAAGCCTATTAATTTGTAGATGCGGGTTAAAACCTTATACATCAGAGAAGGCTTCTAAGAAAATTTGAAGTGAGGAATACATTATATAGTCTTGTAAATTTTTGTATATATGTCGGTGTATTTTGGTTTTGAATTCTTGTCTTGTCCGGGCGGGTCTGGTTTTCGGTTCTTTGTGCTTGATCTACTTCACCTTGAGATTTTGTGATCTTGCTCTATTCTAAAGGAACAAACGTCCCCAATAGGAGCCACTGGTGGAACCCCTAAATTTTCTTTGTGTTCCATCTCAAAATTTTGCAAAATTTGGTTAGTTTCATGTCCTTGGGCTGAGGGTTTGGTTTATTATCATTCCTTAGGGTTTTTGTGCTGCTAAAATCCTTTTCCAAAAAACCTTAAGTCTGAATCCTTCACAATTGTTATGTTTCGTTGTTGACTTGTTGTCACCCATTGTCGATTGGTTTAAATCAACTTATGTTCTTGTGTTCGTGTGATGACTAAGCCCTTGTGGTTAGGGTTTCTCATTTCCTGTCACTTGATATTTTCCACATGCCTAGGTTCTGAAAATTCCTTTATTTTATAAGGTTGATGATTCGGCATTGTTTCACCTTTACATCCTTTGCAAAATGTTATTATGACTTTACCTTAATACGGGTTGAAATTTGCCAAAATTTTGGTCAGATCTTAAGTTTGGGTTAGATATTTCCTATTGTTGCTTAAGGCTTCGACCTTAATTTGCATGTCCTCATTTGTCAGGTGCCTAGCAGTGGCCCCCATTTTAAGAACTAACATTTGGCATGTGCAGATTTCCTATTTTATGAGGATCATTTGATTGTCGCAAGCAAATCTTAGCCGCTCCCTGCACCCCCGTCTTGTTTCATTTTCTACTAAAATAATCATGCGTATTTTTGGGCGGGTGGCACGTGTCATGTTTGACAGTGGGCCTTGCAGTTTTAAATGGCTAGTGTATGACAAGAGGAAATACATCAATAATGGAGATTAAATGAAGCAGCTACATCTAGACCATTCCTCGCCACCCCATTTGTTTTTATTTTGCAATTAAATAATGACATAGGCTAGCAAGCTGAAGACATTTGTCTTGTTGTCAGAGGGACCCACGAGGTTTTTGATGATGGTGAACACATTGCAGTTGAGATCAACGGTTTATGGTGGATGGCATGGGTCAATCCTGACCACTCCCTGCCATCCCATGGGGGACCCGCCTCAATCTCATGTCTCTCAATGGGGAGGTGGGAGACTACCATGTGGAGCAAATTGGAAGGTAGAGAACACATTAGAACAAGGGAAAATATTAACAATATATTTTTCCATAAAAGTATGAAGGATAAAGTGTGTTCTACTAAATAGAATTCTTTTACATGTGCTCTAAAGTACGAGAATGATCTTGTCATCTTGGTCATGGGATATGCCAGTGAGTTATATGCACGGGCAGGTGGCCTCACTAACATGCACACAAGTTGAAGGTCTGTGATCTAATCTTAGCCTTTCCTTGTCTCCCCGTCATTGGAAGTTGCAAGCAAATTAAATCTCAAGGGGAAGTGGGAAACTTGACATGAAAAGTTCTCTTTAATGCTTGATGGATGGTTGATCCTGCAGACAGGTTGGATTTATTTTCCACATGAGTTTCTTTGATTGGGTAAAGGAAAATGGCTATCTACAGTCATCTTTTCAAAATTGTTGATTCAATCTAAATAGTTCATTGACCCATCTCATCACACGATCAATGGTCAGATTTCAAATTTGTGTAGCCGATGATCAACTTGATTGCACAAGCTTTCTCTTGAGCATTAATGGCAGACACTAGATATTTAATATATTGTGAGTTGACAACCATTTTATTTCACAATTACATTCATTAGGAGCTGAGAAATTGGCCTTGAGTTTGAGAAGAAGGTGTGGAGAGCTTAGGCAAGTAGTTGCAGGGGCATTGAAGATAGTTTTCACAGGTAAGTTGGTATTCACATTTTTGGTGTCAACTATGTGTTGGCTAGCTGGTTTGGGAAGTTATTGAAATTTCTTTTGGCCTTAGGTATTTAGGGTTTGTAAGTGCTTGATTATTTATGAATTCCATTGAATGGTAAGAATTGTGTGTGGTCTGGAAAGGGTTTTGTTCTACAAAATTGCTTCTTAGAGTATAGACCATTAGTTTTCTCCTGCAAGTAAGAGATTCATAAACCCAAGTTTTCTTTATAATGAGAAAATCAGTGAATATACTATGTCATCCCCTCAACCTAAGAGGAAACCCAAGTAGAAGAGGAATAAGAAGGCTAGAACCCTGGATGTTACATCCATGCCTAAAATTAAGCTAGATTCACCTAAAAAATCTGCAATGCCAGGGGTTGAGAAGAGAGCTTTGATCATGGAGGGTGAGGTCAAGGGTATTACTAAAGGTGGTTATAGGGAAATCATGTTGGCTGGGTATGGGAAGGATGGAAAGGATGTTGTGGCTAGTCCATCTACGAAGAAAAAGAAGAAGGATAAGGACCACAAGGCTTGTGATTCTTATATGGAGGAACACGTTGTTGCCATGGATGACGAGGTAGAAGATGACCCAAAGTATGCCTAGTATCTTCTTATGATTGCAAGTTGAGAAGACTCTAATGACGGTGAGACAAATCCTCCACTTTCAAAAAAATCATGAATGTGACATGCATACTCTAATTCTGAAGATGATGAACCATTTCAGAAGTGGTGTCCTGATTCAGTGTTTGTTTTTTATGACCAAGATGAAGGAGAGGTGTTGGACATCATTGCAACGATGAATGATTCCCTTTGGAAGGCGGGTGTATCTTCTTCAGCGAATGATATGGGTCTTGTCTTTTTGTGCTTTCCCTCCATTTAAGGACACAAATATAATTGCAAAGGGAATATATTTTGAAGCAGTCCAATTAAATAGTGACATATTTACTTTCTAGCCCGAGGCTTGTTTTTCTCTTTCGTTTCTATAAGAATAATTTTGGGGCCAGAAGTAAATGGGGGGTTTGTTGTTTTGTAATTGATCAAAGAGGGTTGTAAAGTGAATACTGCACATATTTGATTTTTTTCTTAGGTTTGAATCTGCTAATGCATATGCAATTTTTATAGCAATACTAACAATATAATACAAAATGGTGCAAATTCAAAGCCATTTTCTCTCCTATGTACTTGGTTAATGAATTATGAATAATATAATCAAGGGTTATCTTATTGGTATCCATTGATTTCCAGTGGATGTGTGGTTTTTTTCTTGCTTGGTAATTCAAATATTTAATGTAAATGCTTGAGTGAAGCTATAGGTTTATGTCAATTAAATGTTGGGATATTTGTAAGAAGTGGTGGTTGAGAATATAATTTTGAAATACTATAATGCAGTATCTTCAAATATTAAATGATGTCATGCATGAAATTATTATTAGGTTGTGTAGGTATTGGGATTGACTCTGTGCTTAGGATAAGGCATTGATCCAGGTAGATATTCATAGTACATTGTATTGGTCAGTTCGACAACAAATCATTTATATAATCAAATATTTTTCACATGAGTTACAATTGCTATTGTTTTGAGTTGATTTTCACCATTCTCATACTCCAAATGTAGAGTGTTGCTAAGAAGCAACCAAATTATTTGATATATTCCATTTATTGAGCTGTTATATGAGAGTTATATGTTTTTTCAATGTTCATGATAAAATGGAACAATAGTATCATATAAATATTGTCACGATCACCCTCCTAGGTTTCACAAAGCCCAAAGTGTAGAAGTCAAGGCCCAACGATCCTTTACTTGTTTGTTGGCCAATCCTCACCATGATTGACTATTGAATTTCGGGAAATTCATAGATAGTGGTTGAGATCAAGTTTGGTTCTTAAAAAGTAGCCAACATACCCTTTCACACTGAATCCATAGCCGCTAAAGATACACTAGACCACCTTATTATCTAACTTAGATCTCTTCACATTAGACACATGATCATATGCCTCACAACCAAAGACTTTGAGATGTCTCATTGAGCGCTTCTTTCTATACCATGCCTCAATAGGTGTCTTCTTGACAAGAGCTGAAGTAGGAGACATGTTAATCAGGTGACATGTAGTAGTAACAACCTCAACCCAAAATTTTTGTTCAATGTCAACACCACTCAACATACTCCTAGCCCTCTACATCAACATTTTGTTCATTCTTTCTACAACTCCATTTTATTGTGGGGTGTATGGATTTTTCTTGTGTTTCTCAATTCCATGGTCCTTACAGAACTAATCGAATCCTATGGAACAAAACTCACCACCATTATCCATCCTCAAGCATTTAATTTTTCTACCAATCTAGTTTTCAACCAAGGACTTGAACTCCTTAAACCAACTGAAAAGTTAAGATTTACTTCTAAGGAAATAAACAAATGTCCTTCTAGAATAATCATCTATGAATGAGACAAAGTACATAAATCTATATAACAAAGGAACATTAACTAGAAAAAACACATTAGAATGCACATAATCCAAAACCCTAGAAGATTTATGAGAACTTGAATAAAAAGAAACATGACGCTATTTTCCATATATACAATGTTCGCAAAAATCAAACTCAAGATGACAATAATCAAGCCCTTCAACACGACTATTATTTTTTAGGTCTCTAAAAACCTTCTCATCAATATGGCCAAGCCTTTGGTGACACAACATTGTTTTCTTTGTAGGAAGTTTCATTTCCAAAGCATTAGCACCCTTAGATACCCAAAAAGAATGATCGTAAAATATAGACACCACAATCTTCTTCTCTGCTCAATCTGATGGTGAGGATGAAGAATCCAAAGCCCTTTTTTTTGACTTCATGAAAGAACTATTACACTAAATCTTGCATGTATCCAACTTATATAGAGTGTGAATATGAACACCCTTAGCAATCACCATAGAACCTTTGTTCATCTTACATCCATTACTCAAAAAAACAATGTGCACTATCGTATCAACCAACTTACTCACTGAGAGTAGGTTTCATGCCAAACCAGGGATATGCAACATACCATCAATCCCCCTTACTCTACTATCAGGGAATTGAATCCCGACTCTTCCATGACAAATAATATTCAGGTGAGAGTCATCACTGAGGTAAAATTTTCAATCGTCATACTCTTCATAATTTGAGAACAACCCTCTATTAGAGGTTATGTGGAAAGAAGCACCTAAATCAATCAACCACACATCTTCTAATTCACGTGTTTCCAAAGCAGTAACAAAAGAATTTTCATCATCGTGAGAGGATTTATGAGTTGTAGAATCAGAGAAAGATGTTTTTTTCTTTTTCTTCTCCTCACAATCTTTCCATAAATGTCTAAATTTATTGCAATTCCAACATTTAGCCTTGGAATTTTTTCTAGGAGATGTAGATTTCCCCAAAGACTTGGACTTAGACTTCTTGTCCTTTTTCTTGCCTTTCTCATTCGATCTACCATGAACCAACAAGGCCTCCTTAGCCATCTCAAAAAACTTTCTCCACATTTCTTCAGATAACAACAAAGAAACCACATATTCCATCTTGAAGGTCATGGTTGTGCTTCAAATAGTCATCACCAAGTGGTCCCACGAATTTGGAAAAGAAAAAAAGTAGTAACATGCAATGGTCCTCGTCATCAATCTTCACACCAACAGAACCCAATTGAGCCACTAGCATGTTGAATGCATTCAAGTGGTCAACAACTAAACCTCCTTCCTCCATCCTCAAGGAATACAAATTCTTCCTCAAGGAAAGCTTATTCACCAAGGATTTCCCTTGATAAATATCATTGAGCTTCTTCCAAAGACTACTTGCAGTTTTCTCCTCATGGACATTCAGGAGCATAAAATCAACCAAAAAAAGTCTTATCAAACCCTTGGCTTTTCGATATATTAAATCCTAATCAGCTTGGGTGGTTGTTGCTAGTTTTATAGTGGATATTGCAGCCCATAAATCTTGGTCTATGAGCATATTCTCTATTTTGAGTTTCCACAACTCAAAATTGTTGCCATTGAATTTCTCCATCCTTATTCTTCCCGATGTACTTGTCTTCTTAAACCTGCAATAAGATTTCAAAGTTCCTTTGCAAGAACACCCATTGAATCAAGATATGCACAAAAAACCCTTCTAGCCCACAAAGGATAGCAAAGATGGCTAGGCTCTGATACCAACTAAAAGGAAAGAAGAGTGCAAAAAATGCTTCCCTAAATGCAAATTAATTAGGAGAGGGTTGCAAAAACTTTGTTTTAAATTTTATTTCTATTATAGTTTCTTAAGAATGCACATGCATTAATGCGAGTAAATTGATGGCTAAACCATTTTTAGTCATTTATTTGGTTGTTTTGATTGATCAATTTGGTAGTATATGTTAGAAGATTAATCTTTATTTGATAAAGGTTATTCTTTAATTGTAATTATTTATTATCTTGTAGGAATATTCCAAAAGAAACCCTACAAGTCTTTTATTTTTTTGTCTTCTCACACATGTGTGAGGATGTCTCATTTTATTTTTAATTCTTTTATTAAGGAGTATTTGTAGCCATCTCCTTAAGAGGTTCTTGACAAATTGCACACACATAGATGAATGGTGTCATTCATTGAGTTGAGAGTTATATTATAACTCCTCTTGTCACCTCTATTTATTGAGGCGCCTCTCCTCTCATTCTTCATATTCAAGCATGCAAGCTTAAGACACACTCTCTCTCATTCTTAAACATTTTGCCTCCATTCATAATATTGGGATTTTTTCTTGTTTTTTCCCCTTATCAAATTCTTGTGTCTCCCTTGCATTTTGGTGGTGCTTGGTTTGACTTTTCTATTTCTTGGTAATATCTTTCCTTCAAACAATGCTCATTAGTTTTTAGTTTAAATTGCTCATTTATTTTTCCTTTCATGGTATCAGAGCTTGGTATTACTAATCTTGTGAGTTATATTGTTGAAGGTTTACTAAGTTTTTAAGCATACCATTGGAGACACTCAAAGAGAAAAAAAGAAGAGCCAAAAGTCTAATCTTCTTTTTTGTTTGATATATTTTTCTAACCCTTGTGCATGATTTTTTATCTAAATATTTCTAAGTTTTTTCAAATTTCAAATCTGTGCAATATATTTTGCATGCATGTTTTATTCTTGCATAAAAATTTAAAAACCCTCTAATAAAGGGTTATTTTAAAAAATAAAATAAAAAATAAAATAAAAAATAAAAATAGAAAAATAAAATAAAAAAAATAAAAAAAATAAAAAATTAAAATAAATTAAAAAACAGTTCATTAGTTCTGTAATTTTTTTGGAATATTAAGCTAAATTTCTACAAAAAATCACTATATTTTACATCTTGTAAAAGAAAAAATCAATTTCTTTTAGGAATCTAACCTTAGTTCAAAAATTCTTTAAAAAAAAAAGGTTAATCTGCTTTTTTGCAAATCTGTAATTTCACTATATTCTCCATATTTGTATGTTCAAATTTCTGTTAAAAAAATTAAAAATCTTTACTTTTTATTCATATCTGTAAACTAAATCTATACAAAATTCATTATTTTTCTATAACATTATAACCTTATTTTTTAATAATAAACTATTCCCACAAAATTCATTATTTTTCTATAACATTATAACCTTATTTTTTTAATAATAAACTATTCCCAAAAAAATATGACTGATTTTCCTCTAGCTGCCACCTCTGTGCAGTGTATGCATCTTTGTGCATGTTTCTTCTTTGCGCTGCCCCACCTCCAAAAATGCTCTCAAACAAATGGTTATTTTATTTTATTTTTAACTTTTTTTTAATACTAAAACCTACGCCTCTTTCTTAGCACCTATTTTTAAGCATTAAGATTTTTAAAAAATTATCTTTCGGGTAGAAGCTCTTAAAACAAAAGTTTAAAAAATCTTAATAAAAAAGATATGTATATGTAAAAAATAAGTTTCATAGAAAAAACCTTTCTTTTTTTATAATTTAGTTTTCAAAATAAGAATTTTAGCCCTTTAAAAGGCTTGGGCACTTTTCATAGTTTATTTTAAAAGGTTTTATTATTAGTCTATTCATAAGTTTTAATAAAATCTTAAGATATTACTATTTAATATTAAAACTTTTATTATTTTTTTAAAATATTAAATAAGTTTTAATTTCAATAATTAAATATTGTTATTAATTATTTAAATGTATATGATTTTTTTTTAATTATAGTTGTTATTATTTTTAAATAAAAAAATTAAGCAATATAATTTTTTTTAAATAGTTTTTTAAGAGGTTTATTTATTTATTTTCTAAATTTAGGTAGTTTTTTTAATTTTTTTTTAAAGATTTAATTCAATCAAGAAGGATATTTTTTTTGTAAGTAAATATTTACAATAGTTATTATTTTTTTCATAGAGTTGTGAAGTTTTTATTGCAATCATGTTAACTTTAATTATTGAAATTAAATTAACTAGTTTTAACTATCATTTTTGGAAAATTCATATTTCTTTTATTTTTTGTTTTAAACATCTTTTGGATGTTGCTACGGAACCCAAATCGAAACCTGGTCTGTTTGCATCCAAAATGAACAAGAAAAATGGAAGCTCGAGAATGAGGAAGCCCTTGGCCTCATAGGTATTTCCATTTTACCCAAACTATATGTTCACATTGGCACATGTACAACAGCCTATGAATCATGGGACAAACTCAAGACTATTTATAATAGTTCAATTGAATCAAGAAAAAATCAGCTTCAAGATCGACTTGAAGATTTAAGGTATTCCAATTTTAAATCTATGAATGATTTTTTATTAAAGTTTGGTGCTTTAAATAGTCAATTGCAAGGTTTGGGAGTAAAATTAGAAGATCTTAGATTAATTCATCTTATTCTTAAAAAATATCTTCCTAGGCAATTTCAACAATTTATTACTAATATTCATGCTCAATTAGCTATTCCTTCTTTAGCTACTCAACTAACTTATGATATTTTTCATAATTTATTAAGACAAGAAGAAGCTAAGTCAATTCAGTTTGGCAATCCTAAGTCTAATGAACGTGTATTTTTGTCTAATCATAATCAAAACTTTAAGCAACATTATAATAATAAACCTCATTATAATAATGACAATGATCCTTGGAAGAATACATCTTCTAAGAGACCTCATTGCACTTATTGTAATAAGGATGGTCATTGGAAAAATATTTGTTTTAAGAAGAAAAATGAGAAAAATCCTATGAAGCAAAATAATCAACAACAAAATAAACCTAATAATAATAAGTTTCATAACAATGCTAATCAATCTAGACGTGCTTTTACTTGTAGTTTTAATGTTTCTCAACCTCTTGAATGGGTTATTGATTCAGGTGCATCTCAACATGTTACTTCACATAAATAAAGTTTTGAGTCTATGCAACCTGATATGTCTAATATTCCTCTTCAACTTGCTAATAATCATACTTGTAAAGTAGAAGTAATTGGAGATGTGAATGTTCCTAGTGGTAAAATGCATGATGTTTTATATGTTCCTGAATTAAAGACTAACTTGCTTTTAGTTGCTAAGCTTTGCCAAGATTATAAAATAAAATTTTACAAAGATATGTGTTATGTTACTGATCAAAAAATAAACAAGGTCATCGCTAATGCTAAATTAGACAATGATACTTTGTTGAAATTTTATGAGTTTTCTCAATCAAGATGTTCTTTAATTTGTACCATTGATTTCAATGTTTGGCATGAAAGAATTGGTCATATTAATGTTAACAATATTTCCTTGATGCAAAAACTTAATATGGTAGATGGATTTCCTAGTATTGTTCCATCTAAAATTGTATGCACAGGATGCATAGGGAGTCGTTTCCACATGGTCAATCATGGAGGGCAACTCACAATTTGCAACTAGTTCATAGTGACCTTTTGGAACCCATGGAGAATAACTCCATCCAAGGATCAAAGTATGCACTTACTTTTTTTGATGATTTTTCTAGAAGAACTTGGATCTATTTTCTTTATAGTAAGGATCAAGTTCATGATGCATTGTCTGAATTTCATAAATTTGTTGAAAGACAATTTGGTTTTAAACTTAAAATTCTTAGAACTGATAATGGTAAGGAATATGTGAACAATGTCTTTAATAGTTATTTAAAATTATTTGGTATTAAGCATGAGCTAACCTTTCCCTATACACCTCAACAAAATGGTGTAGCAAAAAGGAAGCATAGAACTATTGTTGAAATGGTTAGATGTATGTTACATGCTAAAAATATGTCTTATAAATTTTGGGCAAAAGCTATGTTTTGTGCTACTTATATTATTAATAGGACTCCTACAAAAGCTTTAAAGGATACAACTCCTGAAGAATCATGGTCTGGTAGGAAGCCCAATCTTAAACATCTAAGAATTTTTGGTTCAAATGCTTATGTCCACAAACCTAAACAAAAGAGAAAAAAATTAGATCCTAAATTTTCTTATCATATTTTTATTGGTTATGATGAACATTCTAAAGCTTATAGATTTTATAATCCTCTTACTAACAAAGTTAAAGTTGCTAGAGATGTATGCATTGCTGAAAATGATGTTCATGATTGTTCTAAAGTGCATGATATTGAATCTTCTCAAAATAAAGTTATTGTTCTAGAGGATAATCCTCAAGTAATGCATCTCTTAGTCATAGTCATAGTGATGATGAAAATATTAAAATTTCTCCTCATGATTCTTCTTCTAGTGATGATACTCCTACTTCTAAAAGAAATCCTAAATGGTTTAAGAAAATTATGTAAGAAAGTGAGAATATTTTAGCTAGAAATGAATAAATCTAAAGCTAGAAAGGAAAACTATTGTAATTATGATTTGATGTCTCAAGTTATGAATACTTATGATCCTCAAACATATGAACAAGCTAAATATCAACCTCATTAGAAAAAGGCTATGCAAGAATAATATGATACTTTAATTGCAAATCAAACTTGGGATTTAGTTCCTTTACCTCATGGTAAGAATCTTGTTTCATGCAAATGGTTATATAAAACTAAAGTTAATGCAAATAATGAAGTTATCAAGTTCAAAGCTAGATTAGTTGCTAGGGGATTCTCTCAAGTTGAAGGTTTATATTATAATGAAACATTTTCTCTAGTAGCTAAGATGCCAACTATTAAATTAATTTTTGCTTTAGCTTCTCATGTGCATTGGCCTATTCATCAAATGGATGTTAAAAGTGCATTTTTAAATGGTGATTTACATGAAGAAATTTATATGTCTCAACATTTGGGTTTCATTAAGAAAGGTAATGAAAATCTTGTTTGCAAATTGAAGAAATCAATTTATGGTTTAAAAAAATCTCTTGGAGAATGGTATTCCAAAATTAAAGATTTCTTTCTATCTCAAGGTTTCATTACAAGTAAAAATTATCTTAATTTATATATTAAGGATAGTGAAAATGATATTGTGATTATTATTTTATATGTTGATTATTTAATTACCACTTTTAATTCTAACAATTTGATTAGTGATGTTAAGTCACAACTAAATCAACAATTTCAAATGATTGATTTAGGACTATTACATTATTTTTTGGGTATGCAAATTTGGAAAACATCTAAAGGTATTTTTCTTTCTCAACATAAATATGCTCAAGATCTCTTAGATAAGTTTAAAATGAATGATGCAAAGTGTGTTTCTACTCCTTGTGAATTAGAAACTAAATTAATGATTGATATGGAGACTCCTTTTGTTGATCCTACTTTATATAGGCAATTAGTAGGAAGTTTAAATTATCTAACTCTAACTAAACTTGATATTTCTTATAGTGGTGGATTGGTTTCTAGATTTATATATAAACCACAAAAAACTCATTTTAAAGTTGCAAAAATAATTTTAAGATATGTTTAAGGTACTCTTAATCTTGGTCTTTTTTATAATGAAAATTGTGTTTTTTCTTTAAAGGGTTATACTGATTCAAATTTAGGAGGTGATCCCAATGATAGGAGATCCACTTGTGGTTATTATTTCTTTGTTGTATCAAGTGCAATTTGATGGAATAGTAAGAAACAACAATCTACTTCTCTTTGTTCTACATAAGCTGAATATAAAGGTTGTACAAATACATCTAAAGAAGCACTATGGTTAAGAAGATTACTTGAAGACTTGGGTCTACCTCAAAAGGATCCTAATCCTTTATATTGTGATAATCAAAGTGCTATTTATTTAGAAAATAATCTAATTTTCCATGCAATGACCAAGCACACTCATCTTCAACATCACTTCATTAGAGAGCAAATTGAAGACAAGAAAATTTCTCTTTTGTATTGTAAAGGTGAAGATCAAGTTGCAAATATTCTCACCAAATCTCTTTGTAAAGATAAATTTCTCTTTCATTGTAAAAATCTTGGATTACAACCCATTGAAGGGTTTGATGTAAACTCCCCAAGTAAAGCTTAAATGGGGGTGTTGGAAGATTAATCTTTACTTGGTAAAGGTTATTCTTTAATTGTAATTATTTATTAACTTGTAGGAATATTCCAAAGGAATCCCTACAAGTCTTTTTTCTTTTTGTCTTCTCACATATGTGTGAGGATGACTCATTTTATTTTTAATTCCTTTATTAAGGAATATTTGTAGCTACCTCCTTAAGAGATTCTTGACACATTGCACACACATAGATGAATGGTTTCATTCATTGAGTTGGGAGTTACATTCTAACTCCTCTTATCACCTCTATTTATTGAGGTGTCTTTCCTCTCATTCTTCATATTCAAGAATGCAAGCTTAAGGCTTAAGTTCTCTCTCTCCCTTTTTGTATCATTCTTAGGCATTTTGCCTCCATTCATAATATTGAGGTTTTTTCTTGTTTTTTCCCCTTATCAAATTCTTGTGTCTCCTTTGCATTTTGGTGGTGCTTGGTTTGGCTTCTCTATTTCTTGGTAATATCTTTCCTTCAAACAATGCTCATTAGTTAGTACTTTTCATTGCTCATTTATTTTTCCTTTTAGTATATTTAGTCATTTATTTAGTCTATATTTAGTCGTATTTATTCATTGAGCTTGGTCACGTGACCATTAGTAGTTTATTGTCGGTCATTTATAATGTGAAAAAATTTATGACTAAACCATTTTCAGTCATTTATAACATGCTCTTATTGATCAATTTGGTAGTATATTTTTAGTCATTGATTTATTCATATATTTTTTCATATTTATTCGTTGATGTCTATCAATTGGTAGTATATTTATTCACCAATTTCTATAAATTGGTAGTATATTTAGTCAATTTTTCATTTATTTAATTATTTTTGTTGACTAATTTTGCCTAAAAATGTTGGAAATGAGACAATGCTTTTGAGGTTTAAACATAAAACATAGAAAAACATAATCAATCATTCATTTGCAATAATGAAATAGTTATTAAGGAAAATACTGAGATTTTAATGAGAAAAGGTGTTCTTATACTAGATACAAGACTTAAATATGTATCTTTATTTTGAAAAATGTGTTACAAAGTGTGTTTCTCAGTGTTGTGACTGAGAAAATTGAGTTACAAATCCAAACCGATCATAAACATTTATTAATGGATGAGCATCTGGAAGTCTTGCTTCCATAAGAAATTTCTTTATCTTTTCAGCATCATAGAATTTTGAATCTCTGGTTACATGTTCCACTTCCTTGATTTGTCCAATTTTGGCTACTGCTTTAATGTATAAACCGAATTTCTTGCATAGTTATGTAATACGAGGACAATCATAGTGACTGAAAATTCCATTTACCAAGATAGCATCAACAACATTGGTGAAAGTGACCAAATTAATCTCAAGAATCCACATAACAAATAAAATCAATAAAGCTGAAATCACAATAATTTCTACAACCAACAATGTATAAATAGTTCATTTTCACTCTTTCTGGACTTTGTATGTAAGCATGTTTTAAACTATGTCTAAGAAAATGTAAAATCTAGTTGCTTCATGATCATATTAACAACTTTCCTTTATTTGAAGATGTGCATGTTTTGGAAAATTAGGCTTCAAAACATCCAACAAAAAGGATGTTACTTCGTGGATCATGTTAAGTTGCATATAGATTTACATATGAAATAAAAAGATAGATAGTAAGTTATATTGACAAATGATTATACTTAAACATAAGAAGTATTACCTATGCTTAATTTGGATAAAGAATATCTAGACTGCTAAACAAGAAAACTGAGGTGGGGGGTGAATTAGTTGTAGCAATTTTAACCTTTAAAACTTTCACCATAAGTTAGATCAATAACCATTCACAAATCCTTTACTTTGCTAATGTGATTAATCATTGAGTGTAAAAGTAGAAACTGAAAGAAGTAAAACCATACACATAACAACACCATATTTATGTGGAAAACCCAATGAGGGAAAAAGCATGATGAGGATTAGCTCACAATATAAAAAATTCCAAAACTGAAGACAAAGGCTCAAGACTGAAAGGCTCACTACCAAGACAAGACTTGTCCAAAATAGGACTTACTATTCAGTAAGGGCTTACTACCTGGAGGGCTCACTACCACAAAATTACAAAGAAGATAGAAGAGGATTGTCACAGAGAGAAAACTATCTCAATGCAACAAAGATTTCCACCATAGTTCACTCACACACTTGCAAACATGCTTGAATGATAGAGTACACCTTGAGCTCACTTCCTCCAAACACTTGCCACTTGAATTTTGCATTGATCTACTCAAAATCGCACCACACCATTTTGCAACTGTCTTGCATCAATCTTTTATCAACATCTCAACTTGTACTTATACCATGTTCAACCTTGAAACCCATCCAAGGTCGGCCACACACCTTTTGTATTTACAAATTTAAATTAGGTCAATGCCAAAACATTCTATGGTGGAATTAGAATGAGGGTGACCCAAACATATACTTAATGCAGACCTAAATAAGTCCCAACATGCTTCGCCACACTTACATGAACTTCGTAAGTAGTTTTTAACACAAGGTCGACCAACACTAGTGTAAAACACATAAAAAAATTAAGCACACACATCCTTAACTCGATCCAATCTTTTCGAACAAAAAATTTCACTTGAACATGAACTCATCAACTTACTCTTAGAATCGCAAGACATAAAACCACAATACAAAGAAATTTGGAGCAACTACATTTCTCCTAGACCTCAACCAGACACACTGAAATGCACAAATCATAACTGGTTAATATATCTCACATTGTACAATGGTCCAAAAGCCAAAATTTTGGATACAACAACTACCAATAACCATGAATAATACCTCAAATCCTCACTAGTATAGTAGCACATCCCATAGCATATCCCGAAGCATACACAAAATACTTGCAACCTTCTTTATTCCATTTTTTCAATATCCTCGACACATACAACCAATAACCAACTTTCATGACATCACTGACAATAGAAACTAGTTGACAAGTTAACCAGTTGAAAACAATGACAACACCTTCAAACTTGCAACATAGACAGTATTCTAAATCAGATTGACCAACAAAACAACCTTTGACAATGTATTGAGAACAATATATAACCCAGACAAGTTATTAGCTTTGATTTTGATGGAAGTATTTTCTAGTTAGCTCCTAAGTATTTTCTAAATAATATACTTCATCACCAAATACAGGAACTACAAGAAATAATAATATAACAAAACAAATTACATTGAGAGCAATAGTTTAATAGTCACCTCAACTTTAGAGTTCCATATCAAAAACCATAAGCTATTTATCAATAGGAAGAAGATATATGCATTTACAACAACTAGAAAGAAATTACCTAAAGAAAGAGATCCATTATGACATTGTAATAAAATGGATAACCACCCTCCATTTGAGACATCATCAGTGCAAAGTTTACAATGACCTAAAAAATTTACTCAACAAATAAGACCTCTCTTCAAAACATCTTCAGATTCAATATTAGAAATATACATTTTATCAATTGATAGTACCTGGGGGCTAGAGCGCAAAATTATCTAGAGGAGGAACAAGTAATCAGAAGTGTACCTAACCTACAAAAGTTAACAGAGCCCTATGTTATGCCACCATTCATATTATTCTATACAAATATAAGCATTAAACAAAATAAAGACAAGAGTGATGAAATAAAAGAAATAAATGCTCCCAAAAATATTGAATATCTTTCCCATTAGTTAAACATAAACAAGCCCCTACTTCCATCATAAATGACAAGAAAACAAAGTCAAGGTATACCTGTTTAGAGTAAATAAGTATTTTGTCGAATTCCCTTCTCTCATCAAAAGTTGCAACAACTTTGGGGTTAGCCCTTGCTTTAATGTAAAATTTTAATGCAAGGTCATTGTCCACAGTCTACGGCAAGAAAAAGAGTTATTCAAAAGATAAATTAGCATTATATAAAAATGTCGACAAAGTGCAGATTAAATTATTCAAGGTATTAAATTGCACAAAAGAGTTATAGTAAAGTTCTAAACAAAAAAAAACATTTTTTTTGGCAAAAGCATGACAATATTAAAATAGTAATGTAGAAAAATCCACAAATCAAAGCATTTTATAATTGACATCTACCTTGCAATAAATATTATAGAAGTTGCTAAACCATTAAACATAGTGGATTTTTCTAAATTAGAGCTAAAGAAACAAATATAAACAACTCCAAGGCACTTCACTAAATCATATATAAATTCCCTAGGAACAACTACTGGCACAAAAATTATAAGTCACTATCATAAACCAAACAACCAATATCACTATCATGTCATAGAAGCACTATCAAGTCAAGCAAATAAAGACAATTATCGTTGTCAAGAAACCATTCACTTTATCTATCTCATTTGGAAACTTAGGAACCAATGCATCCAAAATACCAGAGACCTTTGTTCATCAAAAGTACAATGATAGAAAGGAAAATGGACTGTACACTGGTAAAGAGGCATATCATTACCAAATATAGAACAAATACTTCATGTTGCAAGACCATAAAGATACTCCACATATCACTCCACTGTGCTATACAAATAGTCATAGCGCTGCCAATAAAGAGCTACAAATAATCATCTAAGTAGAAGGGATATAATGACAAGAAACATATAGAAGCATTGTCTAAAATCATAAAATGGCACCATCAAGTTAAAAGGCTTACTATCACACCATCAAAGAACTGTTGCCATTAGGAACACGAGGCATAATACACATGGATTTGTATATTGTCTTTATAATCACTTCCATTACAAACCAGCTGCAAAAGAAGACACTTATGTCTGAAACCAATGCGGAAAGCATTCATGTTTGAAACCAAGTAACCATTGTTAGTATAAAATGAAGTAAATTTTCCATTGTTCACTGTGCATTTACAATATGACTATCTCAAAATACCATATCTATTAACCTTTGAGCATATCAAAATAGTACATGTCCTAACCTTGTATCTCTTGTAATCATACAATCACACCTCTTCCAACTTTGTGAAGCATAAATAACAATACTCACTTCCACTGAATATCTAAATGATCAAGAAACAACTCTGTTATAATTATATGTATAAGTACCATACCTTGCATCAACTTTTATCAACTCCTTTGAAACTTACCTTTCATCAACAAACACTATTACCTTTGACACTAATGATGTGCAACCAATGATCAAAGAAGGATGCAAATGCACATCACTGTCACAAGCAGTTGAATTTGATAGTAATTAATAAAGTTAAGTAGATAAAAATGTAATATCCTACACTTAATTTTAAAACTTTCTTAATGATAAGATTTTAATGAAGTCTTGTCATAGCCAAACAACAAAATATGATAGATATTCCTTCTTTTAATCTAGCAGATTATTCAAAATTAATACCCTCAATTATATTAATTATGATTTAGAGATAATAAAAGTTATGAGGGCAGTGCAATATTTGTGTGGCTATCACTACATAGGGATCTCACATAAATGGTCAACTTACACCATCAATAACACAAGAAAATTTGATGACAAGCCAATTTTAGACATCTGCAAAACACAAGTTTTTTAATCGATTACAAACTAGCCATATCCTCTTGTTGGATCTTACTATAGTTGATGGAGAGAAACAAATTATACTCCCATGTATACTTTGTAAGTGATAAAAATGGATGCCCTTTTTGACACATTCTATCTTGACAACCATAAGCTTCTCTTACATAAGTTTTGTCCCATGTACATTTTGCATTTGATGAACCATCAAGGATTGGCATTCTTGATGAATGAAAATTTTCCTAGTACTAAACTATGCAAAAAAAATCACTTAATCAAAGTTGGCAACAAGAAAATTGGTTAACATTGTGGCCACATCAATATCCAAGTTAATAAGAAAAACAAACAAAATAATAATCCATTATGCATTGCATTTTTTGTGAAACCAACACAAATCTAGCAAGTGCAAACAAAAGAGCGGCACATGGTGCAACTCTAGCATTATTACTGTCTTGAATCACCTAAAATGTGAGCAAAAAAATGTGAAAATAAAATTTGATTCCCTTGCATCACCGGCTCACCGCAACAACCAAGCCAAAATCCCCAAACCTGGTGTGGTATTGTGGTAACTGGCATTATTCTCCTGCATTCCCATGAAGAACCAAGCAATAAACCCTGAGTACAGTGTGTTGTTGTGGTAATCATTATTACTGTCCCTTTGATCATCACAAGACTATACTATAATGCTTGTTTGGTTATTCCTATGCATGTCTTTTTATGATAGGCTTTAAAACATTGTAATGTGATATCATTTGTAGACTCTTTGTTTGAAAGAAACGTCACTTCCCTCTTAACCTTCATGCATAGAAATCAATATGTCTCTTAATGCTCTAACTACAAATTTCAATAATTTCATAATATAATAGAGTGTTCAATGTTTCCATGTTAGTGAAAATACTATTTTCCAAGACATTTGACATCTTTTCATTTTTTTGGGGGGGAAGAGGGTATTGAAATGATGCCTGGTTATCTTTAAGCCAAAAATGATACTAATAATTAGGCATCTTAAGCCACAAAGACTACAAAAAATCAAAATAAATTCAATTACATATACAAAAGACTTCAAGATATGTTCTAACCAAATCTTTCCTAGTGTCAATGCTTGGAGGAATTGAATTGATGATGTGTGTTGCATCATAGAGGGCTTCCAAAATATCTAGTTTTCAATTAAATTCATTTCAATGTGAATTTAAGAAAGGTGAGAAGAAAAAACTTCCAAAAGAGAAAACAAATGAGATGAAAACTCATTTGTCTTTTAAACATCCAGCTAAAAATTCTGAAAAGAAGTCACCATAACTTGATTACAATCATGATTGTAAAATCAAGGATGCTTTTGAAAAACAAGGGATGTATCATGGATTAGGGAATGAAAAATGAATCATCAAAAACATAAATTACAGCTAATGGTGTTTATCAAAGAATCTCTAAATTTAAACAAATTTATTTAAATAACAGAAAATTATTTATATTTATCAAGCTTAAAACCAAGTAAAAGTTATTTTGAAGGCATGGAAACAATGAAGCACACATTCTCATGTGTCACATATATTTAAATGGAAACACCAATTTCAATTTTTCTCAAATGAATAATATCTATCCAGGTTGTGTTCCAAACAAGAAAAAAAGAATGGATGAATGAATTCAATTTTAAAAACTTTAACTTAGAATTTAAAATATATCTACTTTGATTATATTTGAAGTTATTTTATTTATTAAGTAACGAGTACTCCTGGGAAATAGTCATCTTGGTGATGACTTGAGCATGAAAATGCTCCAACAAGTGAAAAATCCCACAAAAAAATATCTTAAACAAATATTACTGAAATTTGTAAATGAAATTAAAAGTCAAGGGAGTTGGAATGAAAGGTCACAAGTGTCTTAGAAATCATTTCATGTCCACATGAACTCATTACTTTTTGAATGCTATGAGTCATAATTATTCTAAGGTCTATAAACACAAAGGTGTTTAATGTCATGGTGGATTGTATAATTACTTGCAATACACACTATGTTAAAAATTGCCTTTGACAAAACTAGGTGTTAAGCTGTTAGTGCATTCTTGACTTCATTAGAACTCATTGTAGCAGAATATTTCACTTCTAAAGCAGAACAATGCATGCTTTGTTTTAACCATTTCACTATATTTTTAGTTGGCATGGGGTAAGAGTTGTTGTCTCAGCCTTTTTTTTCTCTGTTAAAGAGAGGTAGCAATCCTACTTAAGTCTTGACTATCATAGCTCAAGGATAGCATTATATCTTATTTAAAGCATGTATCTTTTGTAACATATAGTTTGGGGTAGTCTTAGCATCATTTGCACTGTGCTTTTAAGAGGCGGTGAGCTTCTTGGGGTTGCATTGCTAAAATCTTGAGGAGCAGTGGCATAAAGTCAAGAAATTTACTATTGCACATTGAGGACAATATAAAGTTATGCATAGTCAAGGCAATAGATTATGTCAAGGTTTGATTCTGTAATGGATAGTCAACATTGTTTTGCATAAAATAGTAAAGTGTGAGTTTGATGAAAAAGACAAGTAGAACTAAATTTTGTGCATGCTTTTTATGGGAGAAGTCTAGGAGATTTCATTCAATCAAGAAGTTGACATTATAGAATGAAGGCTATCAAAACTAACCAGACTAGAACAACATTATCAACAAAAAATTCTTGGAAACCAAGACCAAGAATGCCATCAAACTTAGACAACAAAAATGACAACCCTAGTTCACGTGTTGTCTTAGTAAAGACCTACACCATGAAAGAATCCATTTATACATAAATTCCAAGTAATTGAGTTGATGAGAAAATATCTTTGATAGCCAATTGGGAAGCCTTAACATCCAAAAATTACTAACCTAATGTTTCAAAATAATTTTCCCAACTATGACATCATCTTTACTTAAGAAACCAGATATTGATCCATTACCATGTTGGATGTCACATGATTCTCCTTCAAAAACAACAAATGATATATATTAATTGTTTAGCAACTTACTTATGTAAGTAGACTAAACTAAGTGAGGCTAAGGGTTTGAAGCAGATCACCATCTTCTTGGTATGTGCCTGACTTTCATGACTTGTATCTTGAATGAAAATAGCAAGCTAGTTGCACTATAAAATCATTGTTACAAAAATAATCACAAAATTCTCTTTAATTAAATAACCCTTCTATACATTTCAAGACAACATATTTCAGCCAATTTCTAAGAGAGCTAATTTCACTATCCAAAAAACCATCAATCTATTTACTATATATAATTTCCCAAAATTCAGAATTTGAATGTAATGAAACTAACCATAATCAGCAAAGATTTGACACAAAAATGTAGTATAAAATGAATTGTTTGACAGAATGCCTCAATTAGATGTCATCTCATGGAATAAAATGATATGATTGCAGAATGTGCACAAAATGGATTTTACAAGGAAGCTTTCAAAATCTTTGAATTAATGAAGCACTCTGGAATACTGACATTGTAATCTTTGCTTGTGTTCTAGATGCATGCAATCATGTAGGTTTAGTGGATGAGGGTTGCACATACTTCACACGTTAGTAACCCTTATTACATTACATATATAGTTTATCATTAGGTGTGCATGGTTGACCTTTGTGCCCGTGTTGGCTATCTTGAGGACACCCTAAGCATTATTACTGAAATGCCAGTTAAACCTTTGATTCTTGTGCATCATATATGAATATAGGTTGTATTCCAAAACCACTTATTTTAAAGTTGGATCATAAAAATGATACAACTTATGTTCTTCTCTAAAACATCCATGTAGAAGCGGGCAGGTGTGGTAAGGTTCAAATAGTAAGGAGATTGATGAAAGATAGATGAATTAAAAAGATACCTGCATGTAGTTGGATTGAAGGGCATAAAATGGTACATGATTTTTTGTGTAGGAGATAGATCACATCCACAAACATGGGAGAGCTATACAAATTTGGAGAAATTATCTTGGAAAATGAAGGCATCAGGGTATTTCCAGATTCAAGACGTTTACTTAATATTGTGGAATAGAAGAAAAAAGAATCATTTATCTGCCACCATAGTGAAAAGTTAGCAATTGCATTTGGTTTGTTAAACATTGCCCCTAGTACAACTATTAGAGTTGTTAAGAACCTTTGTGTATGTTCTGATTTTCACACTACATCTAAATTCATCTCCAAGATTGTTGCAACAAAAATTGTTCTGTGAGATGTGAACCATTTCCATAATTTTAAATAGGGATAGTTTTCTTGTGGAGAATTTTTGTGATGCTAAATGAAACAATATAAAAAATAGGCTTGCGCTATAATAATGTACAATACATCAGATACCCAATAATAACAAAGGGAAGTCCATCAAAGCATAATAGAAAGGAATTTTTTGTCATATGTTGTAGTTACAAGTGCCCTAATAGACATACATGAAAATGTGGAAGCATAGAAAAGGCAAGCGAACTATTTCAAAAAATTCCTAAAAGAAATGTGATATCATGGAATGTCATGATTAAAGGATATGTTCAAAATGGGTTTTTTTGAAAAGTCCTTAGAAAATTTTAAGAAAATACAACCAACAGGTGTAAAGACCAACTCCTCAACCTTTGAAAGCATCCTTCTTGTCTGTGTGTGAATTAGCGCTTTGGATGAGGGTATGAACTTCTTAGGAAAAAAATTGCAAAAGAGACAGGATTTAAGAATAGTTTATGTGATGACTAAGATACCATTAAGAATCCCAAAACTCATTAATGAACTAGAACACAACCTGATGAGAACAACAACTAAAGAAGAAGTCTAGGAAATTATCTTTCCTTTAACAAAGATAAAGTACTGAGGCCTAAAGTCTTTCCTATCCTCAACATAGAATATATGATAACAAGGAGTGTTTTGATGTGATTTCACTATTTGAAGATAATGATAATGATTCTCAGCTAGAACATAAGATAAAAGAGATGAATTCTTGCATTGAAGAAATGGAAGGAGATAAAAGGTGGTGAGGTTGGGAATGTAAAGAAACAAGGTAATTAAATATCACCATACCCACAACACACAGGGGCACTCTAGGCTATTCTTGCATCATCACAAAAGGGCAAGCAATAAACCCTAGAAATGGTGTGGTGGTGTGGTGGAAGCATAAGACAAAATTCCATTGCATATCACAAACTATTTGAGGATTATTTTAAAATTAAAGGAGCCAAAAGAAAATGAAATAGCTAAATATCTATCAAGTTACAATGATCTCGGTGTTTTCTTCATATCCAATGAGACCATGACTATGACCAGAATTATCAAAAATAGTAGAAACAATGGCCTTTGTCACTCCATCTTGCACTTCCTCGTACACCAGCTCCTACAAATTTGAAGCCCTGACCTGCTGTAAATTGGTAGTATTATTCGATTTCCCACGAAAGTTTGCCTCCTTTCTTGCAAAAATCAAAAAATTCAACTTCATGTGGATTTGATGAAAAAGGCCATTAAAGGATAAAAATGCCTTTTTATAATATTTTACCATAAAATATCATTTATTTGCCAAATATTTGTTTATATAATATAAAAAATTAATATATAAATATAATACAAAATATAATTAATATATTATATATATTTAATATAGTAGTAATACAGATTAAACTATATAATATAATTATAATTATAATTATATTTAATAGTATATATAGGTTATATTATTATATATTGTATTCTATAATAAAAATTATTAAATATAAATATAAAATTATTATAAGTAATAATTAATAATTAATATATTATTATATAGAACAAATTAAATTAATATATAAAGATAGAGATTAGGAAAAAAGAAAGAGAGATAGAGGGGGAGACAATTCTATATAGAGAGAGGAATATATACTAACACTTGCACCTAAAGGAGGTTCAAGGATTGCACCGATAGAAAACTATATGCATGTTAATATGTTAGAGAGTATGTGTTGAAGTTAGGGCTCCCTAACATGTTTCCTCTCTGACCCGATCATGGTGGACTATGGGAATAGAACTATTGATTCTTGATTCCTTAAATGATATATTCAAATGGATTATGACTAAATAAATGACTAATTATTTACCCAATGAACAAATTAGTCATTTATAGTTGTGTTGCAAACAATGACTAGAATTTAGTCATTTTTAGTTGTCATGACAAAAAAATTAGTCACTTAGTCATTTATTTGCCAAATTCTCCTAGTGATGGGCTACTAAGTTGGATGTCCATACTGCTATGCTATGTGATGACCGGTTGAAATTCAACAAGGGTGGTATGATACATTATTGGAAAAGTTCAATAAATTACATGATGAATATAACAAAATAGTGGCTAGAATCCCTCCACCAAGACTTCCAGTACCACAAATCAAGGAACCTCCACCATCCCCTTCCCCATAGGAATTTTTAATACATGAAAAAGATAATTTTTCTCTAAGAAATAAAAGATTAAAAGAGGAGTTGGATATGGTGAGAGAGAATGAAAAGAAGGTTAAGGTGGAAGCTAATAAGTTGGTAAGTGATTTGATTGATGATATTCTAGTGTTTGACACTCGGAATAGTGAGAGGGGGGTGAATTAGTATTCTATAAAGCCATTCAAACATTAACCATCCAATTACCAAAGCATATTCAACTATTATAAGGAAAGAAAGCATGAAAATATCCACAACATTACATAACACATGAACAACATGGTTTTTATGTGGAAAACCTAAAATGAGAAAAACCATGGTGAGGGTTAGCTCACAATATATCATAATCGGTTATAGTATATTATATCATAATCGGTTATAGTATATTACATAAATGCTCACTACAAGTGGACTCAATATCCAAGTGGACTCACAGTCCACATAGAAAAAGATAAAAGAGATAGGGGTGGCTCACAACCTATTTTTAACTGTTACAAAAACATCTACAATATACAAGAATACAGTTCTAATGAAGCGTAATAACAAACTTCACACTAATCTAGATCAATGCTTTGCTCTGCTTTGCGCTCGCATGGTTCTAATCTCAACATTCACAACTTATCTCTACCCTGATCAAATTTGCATCACACATCTTGCAAAAACATCTCTCTACATGAAAAACACCAAAAATAATCTAGCATATATATCAACATCAAGTGCAACATAAATTTGGTCAACCTAATTGGATGCAACACAAAAAACTCAACTTGTCGGCCACAAAAAAATTCTCCATACTTCGTGCCAAAATTAACAATTCAAAATATCTTAAGATAGGTTGGCATGGACCTAAAATAGATCTCATATAAAAGCACAACACCTATTAAATCTTCGTATACTCATCAAATGTGTTAGGTTGGCACACCATAGGACCCAAACAAAAAATCCTTCAACTGTTCATCCATTTCTCAACATGTGGACCTCAAAACATGATACCATCTAGAATTCATACTCATCTGAAATTTGACAACTTATCTTCAACACCACAACATCAAAGACTCATCCATGAAGAAGTGTGGAATCTCCCATATCAACACACTGTACAGGAAATGACCGTGAAATGCCAGACCATAATTTGTCATTCATATCTCCCAAAATACTTCATCAGACAATATGAAATAGCAATTACAAAAATTAGGTTAGAAGCACACAGAAAAATAATCCTTTGCGTAGTGGTTTGGACCCAAAAACTAATACATTGTAACCCTAAATTGGCAGTATTGATAATTAGTCAAATTGTCACACCATTGAGCTTTTCGGACCAAATCTCCTTGCACAAATGACTTCTTCAACACATTAGAAACATGTTAATATTAATCAAAATAGTTCACAACAATTTTAATATCAATGAAAACAATGTATTACATTGCTATGTACATTATCCATGCTCATGTTACCAACAAGCATCATCAATGACAATATCCTCAATCTTCCAACAATCTCCCACTTTGTCATTGATGGAAATATGCCAAAAACTTCAAAATAATTCTCCAATACTCTCCCCCTTTGACATCAAGGGAAAAGGGCACCTAAATACATTGTTTTGATCCATTACTAAAACTCCTGTTAAATGATGTAGTCATATATACATAGTTGTGAAAAGAACTAACTCCCCTTGAGTCACGTATCAGAGAAAAAAGATATTGAAATACAACTCTATATATTTCCACATATGTAAAAATAAAATGCACTAAAAACATGAAAGATGAGTCAATCGAAGATGGTTGATTCCTACAACTTCTTCACTTGATCTTCCTAAGCTGGCCTACTATCTTCCCATTCTCATTTGGCCTCTGCAAGTAGCCTGATTTGAGTTTCAAATTCCAACAAAAGTTTTTCTCCCTGTTCCAATGAAGTAAGTACTGGATTCATCTCTTTTTCCTTTCTTGAACTGAGTAGAACCTTATAAACCAGTAGTAATTTGGGATTGGATAGATCCCTTACTTCTCCAAATTGTAGTATGATATGTTCTTTTTGTGCTTGAAGTTGGAAAAATTTCTTATGAAGCTCTTCAGTTTTACTTCTTGTGACACTAGTGAGGTCAAAATTTGGGTCATATGCATTGGAGATGGAATCAATCTGTGTCTCAATATATTCCATATCCTTCTTTATTAATTATGTAGCTTTGGGTCACTTCATGCCATATTGCAATAATGCCTTCACCTCATCTACATTGCTTTCAACATCTTTCAATAATCCAAAAAATTTATTGTGTGTAGTAGCACACTTCTCTGTCATCTCCATCATTTTCTTATCATTCAATATTTTTTGAACTTCCTTTTCTACTTCTTCCTTAAGTTCGGATGCAAAATATTTGAATGAATCAATTAAAAGCTTTAAAATTTTAATATCTGAGAGTGTGGTATCCACATGTGATCCGAGTATGATATCTGAAAATAATTTCACTGCCTCTTCCATCAATTCTCCACTCTTTTTATGGGGTTCAATTATCTCCTTTATTGCGTATGTATAAAACAAGTCTCCTAGTTATAGCTTGTGAATAGGATAAATCTTGTTCAAATCAAGTACATTTCCTTGACTCATCAACAGTTGCAACAACTAAGAGGACACAATAGGTTGGAAACTGGGCTGAACACTTAATAAATTTCTCAGAGATTCTTCGAAGGAGACGAAAGATTCACCAAGAGAATTTATAGTCCCCACAACCTTATCCTTTTCTTTGAATCCTTCCCAGAGTTAGTTGTTTCATCCTTTTCAGTATCTCTGGATGCATTTTTGTCTTTGTTTTCTTCTTCTTCCTTCTCTTCATGCTCTTCACCTTCCTCATCAACAAAATTTTCTTCATCATCACCTTTATCTGCATTCACTTCCCCTAGTTTTACTACCTCTCCTGTGTTATCTATGTTTACTAGAGGAGGGACTTCAATATTTTATACCAAAGGAGTGATTGTGATATTTTCCTTCACAATGTCTTCTCCGATCATTGCCTCTTCTTTATTCTCTTCTATCATATCCTCCACTTCCAAAGGGGTGTAATCTATCACAAATTCTTCATTCATATCCTACTCATGTTGAGAATCATCAGTGTGCACTTCTTCTACATTGGGTTCATCATTCACTGAAATCAGTCCTAGCTTTTGAACAATCTCCTCAACTTTATCATTGATTTCTTTTCTAATTATTTCCAAGTCACTTTGATATTTTCCCATGAGGACTCTGATTCTTTGCTTAGTTCTCATATCCTTGTATACAGTGACCAATGTGGCCCTGCCATCTTCTGAAAGTCCAATACCAGCTCTTTCCAAGGCTTCATATTTTATCCTTTCATGTTCCATTATATCTTCTTCCCTTCTTTTCATTAGGATGTTCCATAAATCATCTAGAATATCTTTCTTGATATTATTCAAATATGTTTCAAGTACCACAATACACTTGACAATAGCCTCAAGAATGGTGGCCTTTTCCACCTCATTTGACTCCTTGTATAGCTCTACAATTTACTTTAGCATGTCATTCTACACAATATTGTTAAACAGTGCCTCAAGCTTCATTCGGAAGTGAGTTATTTCATGTTGCTTTTATTTCTTGGCCTTCACCGGAGACTTCTTCTTCTGACTTGTCTCCTTCTCCTTATCCTTTTCTCTCAGCTAAATGTTGAATTCCTCTTTCTCTTTCTCAATTTATTCTCCACTCTTTGTATATCAATTATTTTTCTTTTTGTGCTAGCTGCACCTTGTGAAGCCTCTTTCTTTCCTCTTTGAACCAACTATGTTCCTTCTTCTTCCAGTTCCTCTTCTTCATTAGTAACATTAATGCCTATAATCTTCTCCCTTGTAGCCTTTTTCTTGACTATTATTCTTGTAGTGGTAGTAGGGGGTGTTGTGGTGGTAGTCTTCTTCCTTTATGCCCTGATGGAATGGACTACTAGAGGGGATTTCTCCCTTACTAGAGGATTAGCAATAGATTTTCTTTTCTCTCTAGAAGATGGTAAAGTAATGAAGGACTTTTGTGTAGAGGGAGGAGTGGTATATATTCTTCCTGATATTCTCATACTCCCTAATGCTTTAGTTGCACTCTTGTATTCTCTAGCTTTTTCTCTTGCATACTCCACCTTTTCCTTTGACAAACCCTACTCTTGTGCATATACATCCACCATCTTGTCAAAAAAATTCCTCATCATTGGTTCCTTCTATTTCAAATGTTTTTCCATAGATTTTTCTTCATATGCTCCAAACCTTGGTTGGTTAGCAACCTTTGGACTCTTCAATAGGACATCTACATAGCTAATAAGTTCTTCTTCTATTACATCTTAGCCTAACTCAAGAACCCAATTAGTCCTTCGTTCCACTACCTCCATAATACAATAATCTATGGATACAAGAAATGTAATCTCATCATTGTATTTCTCCATTCACAACCATTCACAACCATCTCATGTGCCACATTAATTACGATGGAAGAAATAGAATTATCCCTATTTGTGAAGTAAAATTTGTATCCAATAACCATGGCGGTGTATTTGACACTAGGGTTCTGATGGGATTCACTATCAAGGCCCTTTTGTCATATGTAGCTCCAGTCTTCTCCATTACTACTTCATTCTTGATGGATTTTAACATGGGAATTAGTTTGAAGGAGCACACACTAGTGACTTCCCTTATTATTTCCTTTGTTATCATGTGGGGCATGTCAGTGTAGAAAAACTTATCATGGACCCTTCTCAAGGCCATTCTAATCCATTTTTTATCATAGTAGAAAGGTGGGAACCATTGCCACACATCCAACTTTTTCTCAACTAGGTTTTTGTATTCCAACTTCAGGTTAAAGTTGTCATCTGTTAACTCATTTTACCATATATCTCCAAATTTGGAGGGAGAATGCTCTTTCATCTTAGCATGAATATAAGACCTAACATCCTCAGTCGGTAGAACCCCAGAAGGTATGTGTGAGAGTGCACCTAATGGGTCATTTTATATGGATCTAGTGAGATATCTCTTGAACTTGAGTTGAGGCTTCTCTAAAACCTTTACAACCTTCAGAATAGCCATTGCAAAATGTATTCAAATTTTGTTTAAACAAGTATTTCAAAAAACTATGGCACACAATTGTTGTCAAAATCTGGGACCCCCTATTTTTTGAGTCAACAACACATGTCTTAATTCAGCTAAGTTATGCTCGGGTGGGTTTTAGATAAGTGTTTATAAACTGGGTGGTGTGTTGGTCACTTAGTCTAACTGTGTGCTTGACCGCCACCGTCGCCCTAATTTTTTCTTTTGCTTCAGGCGGTCTTTTGTATCATTATCAAACTCACCATTTGTTCTAAAATCTTGTTTCTAAGTTTGGCGGTTCCTACTCAGGGTTATCAAACTTGGCAAAAGACCACCAATAGCCTTCCAAAAGCCATTTCAAGCCAAGCACGAACTTAATCATTTCTTATAATTATGGCGGCGATTTGTCTAGTTTCACAAATTTCCCACTTTATTGCCAAAATATGCTTTTAAGGAGAATTAAGTGAATATGTTGCAGAATATCATTCAAGAATGAAAGATGAAGCCATTATGCAGATTCAAATGAAGAAAGAGCCATTTACATGAAACAGGATAAAAATTGAAACAAACATAGAATGAACCATGACACGAAAAATTAACACCAAGAGTATCAAATGTTATATTTCATTATATATAATATATGTACTATTGGAAATACAAATTTTTTATCATTTATACAAAACTAGGGAGCTACATAATAGAAAAATGGAAATTTATTTCATGAGGTGCAAAGGGTGAACATCAGCACATGGAGGGCCTCTGTGATTTTGCAAACACCTTATCTAAGCAGGAGAGAGCAGGTTCTTCCATGTTTGTAGAAACTGAGCAAATAGTTCCATATTGTTCCTCACAAGTCATGATCACAAAAGATTCACCACTTCCTCTAGTGCTTCATTCTAAGGAATGGAAGTAATGCACATGGCATCACCTATCAATCCACTCTGTGAAAAATTTCTAAGGCTAGTGATGGCCATGTTTACCCAGTGAAGAAACTTTGGTCTCACTAAGCGCTCCACTGCTCGCATTCCCCAATCACGGCGACCAAAAGTATGGATTATGGTGTAAACAAAATGCTCCAAGAGCGTTGCATTGTGCACATGGACCTGATTCAGGAGAGTATCTCCTAACATATTGTGTAGAACTTCCTCCTCAATCTTTCTCTCAACCATGAACACTTCCTTTAACTGATCAGTCAGTCTCCTGAAAAGAGGACTACACTCAATCTCTTCATTGGTGATAAAATCATTCATGGATACACCATCACTCTGAGCACTAGTCATGTTTGATATAGTAGGATGGAAAAGCGAGGTTTTTCATGTTGGATTTATAGAGGATTGGTGAGACATGTTAATTGAGGATGATTACGATGACAAGATGGTGATGCGGTCTAAATTAATGTTAATACGATGAGAATTTAAGTTACATTCCCAATTGATTTCATGGTTGATTAGCATGCATGTGTGATAGCTTTTTCATTCTGGATTTGGTGAGGTATGCAAACTGTCTATGATCAATGGCCACGAGGTGAGAGTTAGATCAAGAAATGCTCGATAAATTTCCACATTCTTTTCATTGGTAGTGTAATCATGAGTCATTTATTATTTTTCGGCTACCAACTTTTAAGATAGGCGATTATATGGAAAGAAAGAGTTGTCACAACTAATTGGTAATTGTCAAGAAATGAATTGGGTTCCTATATCTAGATAGGGAGACCACTTGACAAGGGTTTGATCTTTGGGAATTACAGAGTGTTGTGGTGAACAGAGGAACACTTTTTAATAAATTTATTTTTCTTATTGCAATAACTGATAATTTGTGTGTTATTAGGGGGATGTGATGTAGATTGTGTTGGCCTATGATTCAAGTGCAATAAAGAATGTATTTTCTATGTAAGGTTTATTCACTTCATTTATTTCCTACATTGCAATTATGAAATCTTTTATTCATGCTTAGATTACCTCCTGTCATTAGTTGAATAGAGTCTGTGAGTTGTCCCGCTAATGATCTTTAGGATTTTTCTTCACATTAATTGCATTTTTATTTATTAATGTATGTTGCCTTATCAATTTTTGGTTAAAGACTACTTTTCTTTTATTTAATTCACACGAGGGAGTTGTACCTCTCAATTCAGAGGAAAGGCACAAATGCAATTGTGGCCTTTCCAGAGTTTTTAGTGAATAATTGTTAGCGCTTATCGTGTATTGGAGTCAATATTTTGCAATTTTATCAAGGGGGGAAATTTATTCACTAACAACAGTACTTGCTAAATACCTTTTACTTTGCTTCATATAATTCAGGTTTTGATGCACTAAACTTTGAATCACCTTTTGCACTCCAAATTTTCTTCTCACTGCTCTAATTCTCTTCGAATTCTTTATGAAATTAATTTTCCTTGGAAAATTTTATTTTAACCCTTTCATCTACCAAAAATTCTGCAATAAATGCTTCAAGCAGTAAAGCTAGTAACACATTTTCCATATACACAGAAAACTTCTCAAGCTCCACAAATCTCCTTATTGACATATTTTCTTTCATAATTTTCACCAATAGATCTATCATGTTGTTCTTAATCACATATCTTTGTGGTGTAGCTTTAACACCTCTTTTCTAGCAAGGGATAAAATATATCCATTAATTCTCCCCCTAAGCCATAGCTCTTGGATTATATTTCAGAGGAAACATCTGCACTGGAGGGTGGTACAAATTCTTCCTTTTTTTTTCACTTCCTTCTTTCTCTAAATCTTTTCCATTTCCTTCTTTACTTCAACTAGATTAACTCTTTTCACCGATTCATTCCTCTTTACTAGATTGTCCTTCCTTGTGTTTCTACTTCTGCAAAGCTTAGCAATATGTCCAGGTCTATTGCAATTGTGACATACAAAATTCTTTTGAACAATATTCCTTCCATTTATCCTAGATCTGCATTGATTATCCTTATGTCCAAATCCATAGCATGTATAATAGTCACCATTGAAAGGTTGAATCATTCTACCATTGTTATATCCATTCATTATTTGACATGTGCATTCATTTTCTCTATGTACAAATTTCTTTCATGTAAAGCACTGACCAATAAAGGATGAAATATTTTGATTTATTTTGCTTCTATATTCTATTGCTCTATGTCCAAATTTATTGCAAGAATAACAAAAACCATTGAAATATGGGTACCTTTGAGCATTTAGTTTCCTAGTCAGAGGTCTTATAGCATTATTTCTTTGATTCTGGATCTTTCCATTGTTTTTCTTATCTTTAGTCTTCTCTGGTTCATTGATTTTCCTTTCTACATTAGGTGTCTGATCTGATTTCACATTTTTTAAGTCCCAAACCACCTTTTTCTTTGGATTCTTTTTGTCTTACAATAAACTCATCAAGCATTGTATAACTTGTCTTGAATTTATCTTCATGACTTCTTGCTTTATCCAGATCTGATATCATATTTACCACTTCTTGTTCAAGCCTCATGCATTCATCAAAATTTATTTTCACTATTATATTTAGACATTCCTCAACTCTTTTCTTTTCTTCAACTTGCACTTTAAAAAAAGTGATGGATTCATTTGCTTGTTTCAATTTCTCACTAACTTCCCTATGCCTTTCTCTAAACTTCTTGATCTACTCTCTCAATTTTCTGATACACTCATTTGCTTCTTTGACATTCTCCTTTAGATCTTTGTTTTCACCTTCAACTTTGTCAAGATCTTCAAGAGAAAATTTGAGTTCTCCACCTTTGTCAAGCTTGTAATCTTCTTCTAAGTATCCAATAGCAGGAATATCTTTTAGAGGAATAGGAAAATTTATATCAGCCACATTTTCAATCTCTAAGACCTTTCCAGCATAGTTAAGCTCCTTCTAGGGATCCAAGCTCTAATACCAATTATTGAACACTCGAAATATTGAGAGGGGGGCGATGAAACGGTATTCTATAAAACCATTCAAACATTAACCATCTAATTACCAAAGCATATTGAAATTTTATAAGGAAAGAAAGCATGAAAACATCCATAACATTACATAACACATGAACACCTGAATTTTCATATGGAAAACCCAAAATGGGAAAAACCATGGTGAGAGTTAGGTCACAAAATATTATAACCGCTTATAGTATATTACATAAATTATCACTATAGGTGGACTCATTGTCCACAAAGAGAAATATATAAGAGAGGGGTGGCTCACAAGCTATTTTTAACTGCTACAAAAACATCTACAATATGTAGCAATACAATTTCAATGAAGCGCAATAACACACTTCACACTGATCTGGATCAATGCTTTTCTCTACTTTGCATTCACATAGTTCTAATCTCAACATTCACAAATTATCTCTTCTTATCAAATTTGCATCACCATCTCACAAAAAATCTCTCTACATATAAAACATTGAAAACAATCTAGCATATATATCGACATCAAGTGCAACATAAATTAGGTCAGCCTAATTGGATGCAACACACAAAATTCAACTTGTTAGGCCCAAAAAAAATTCTCCATACTTCGCGCCACAATTCATAATACAAAATAACTTAAGATAGGTTGGCATGGACCTAAAATAGATCTCATATAAAATCGCAACACATATTAACTCTTCACATACTCATCAAATGTGTTAGGTCAGCACAGTATAGGACCCAAATAAAAAATCCTTCAATTGTTCATTTATTTCTCAACATGTCGACCTCAAAACATGATACCATCTGGAATTCATACTCATCTAACATTTGGAAACTTATCTTCAACACTACAACATCAAAGACTCATTCATGGAGAAGTGTGGAGTCTTCCATATCGACACTCTGTACAGGAAATAACTGTGAAATGCCAAATCGGACTCTAGCATTCATATCTCCCAAAATGCTTCATCAAACAATATGAAATATTGATTTATATTCTTCTAAAAACCACAAAAATTAGGTTAGAAGCACATAGAACAATAATCCTTTTTGGAGTACTGTGGACCCAAAAACTAATACACTGTAACCCTGAATTAGCAGTATTGACACAGTCAAATTTTCACACCATTGAGCTTTTCAGATCAAATCTCCTTGCATAGATGACTTATTCAACACCTTAGAAACATGTTAGGATTAATCAAAATAGTCTACAACAATGTTTACATCAATGGCAACACTATATTGCATTTCTATGTATATTCTCCATGCTCATGTTGCCAACAAGCATCATCAATGACAATCTCCTCTTACTTCCAACATTTAGGACATAGAATTGCTTGTGTATTACACAAATGAGAAGGTTCTTGGGGTGATTTCAAAGGTATTCATGAATAATACAAGAAGCATCAAGAGGTTCAAGGGAATTTTTAGAATTTTTGGAGTAAATGTAATCAAGGAAATGATGAGTGCAATTGATGTATCCTGAGGCTCCTAAAAACTTGTCTTGAATACTTCATAGTATTTAATTGTTGGGAGAATTTTTTGCATTTCAAAGATAGTTGGATTTCAATTTAAGGGAAAAATGAAAATGTTTCAAGATATGAAAAGCAATGGGATGCCTAGGTTCTTAGATGATGCAGGTGAATTGAAGACTTTGACAAAGTAGAAAGATGAGTTTGGGAGCATAGTACCCTCCCTATTTGCATACATTTATAAAGATGGGAAACTAGAGATGGCACTGCTGGACAATTCAACTGATGATTTGTTCAAGATGGAAATAAATTTGGATGCATTTGCTAGAGAGGCCCAAGAAGTTTTTGATGCAATTTATAATGAGTATAATGCCAAAGTGAAAATATTACTTGCATTCAATTGGACATCATAAGATTACAACTCATGGCTCGATAAATATACAGAGTGATCCTTTTTCTAGTTATTTTCAAATTTTTCCTTTTTGTTGTTGTGGTGGGACCAACCTTTTGTCATTTTCTGAATGGTTTTATGTTCCTAGGTTTTTGGAAGATAACTAAAGTGAAGAAAAAGGAATATCCAATTCAAGTACAACCACTTTCTATGACAAATGCTTTTTGGAGAGCAAAAAGGAACCTTCTACAACTATGTGCAACAATATTTCTCTCATATGGGATTTCCCTCCCCACGAGATGTTGTAAAATTATTTTATATTAAAAAGTTTACCAAATGGATATGTGACATGTATCAAATGGGCCTGGGGCTTGTTTTTCTCCCTTTTTATTATAAAAGGGAATTCAAGGCCATTTGTACAAGATCTTGGAGGGATTTTTTGTATTGCAGAGAAATTTTGTAATAGAGTTGGTGTTTTGAGTTTATGTCATTGTCTGAATAGGATTCTTTATAGTTTCAAATGTTGTATAATAGTACTAGAATCAATTCATGAATATACAGAGGCATATTTTTAGTCCAATTATCTCCTACATGTATACAATATATAGTTTATGAATGAAAATCATCAAAGATTACTTTATTCATCTTCATAGTCTTTCCTGTGTATGAATGTTTTTGTTATAGATTTTACTCAAGGAGTGAATTAAATTCTTTAATGGAAATATTGAATTGTATGAGTGTATGCAAGGAGTTATAAGTAGCACTGGTTTAAATTTTTGAATAGTAGTATTGTAATGCATTATTACACAACTTTGTGATGCTAGGGTAAAATGTTATTATATGAATTTCAATTATATTAATTTGTTTCTCCATGCCCTAGGTTAAGGCACCAGTCTCTTATATTTTTTTGTGATAAAAATACCTGGTCATTAATTGAAAATCAATCAATGAATTTCCTAGTTTATTTATTAATTTATATATATATAATGTTATTTACATGTTCTCCTATTATAAAATGCCTAAAAGGTTAAGGGATCTAGCCTAATCTTTGTGTTTATTAATAATCCTCAAGAAAATCTGTTGAGAACATATCTGCCTATTACAATATTTGAGATAATGGCAAAGTAATCTTAAAGAATACTGTAAAGGATCACCCTCCTAGGTTTTGTAGAGCTTGAAGAATAAAGGAAAAGCATTATCTAGATTTCTCCTATTTGTTGGACAATCCCTCAAGATAATTAACCATTAGAAATGGTTATTCTATAGATTAGCTTTGAGATCAACTTGGGAATTAAAAACCACCAACAATAAATACAAAAAAATATCACTACTTTGCACATAGATTACATTTTTAACATTGTGGTACATTAATGTGTTTCAAAGAACATCTTGTCAAAAAAAGAAATGATCACCTATGGTTTTTTTAGATTATTTGGTACTTTGAGAAAGTCATATCAAGAGTTAGGTTCCTAATCTTATTATACCACCATTATAAGAGGTATTGTCTTATTTTGCATGTGCTCTTAGAAGATGGAGGGAGATGTATCACAACTTCCTTTATATATTATAGTATAGTTCTTGTGTTTTTATTTCATTAATGAATTTTAGGTTGTGTTGTCAATTTTTTGGCTTAGGACCTCAAAGGAATTTTAATGTAGTTATAGCACTACAAAAAAATTTACTCTGCCATGAATATGTGTTGATACCCACTTTTGGAACTGACACCCTGAAATGGCATGATATCATAGGGAAATTGTTCCTCGACTACCTCAAGGATCAAAGCTCAGGTGAAAATATGAGAAGACCAAGGAGTTTCTTTATATTTTATGTTTTACGAAGAATCAAAGGAAAAGAGTTTTAGATACCAAAAGAGTAGGTTGTAGAGGTATCTTAAGAAAACTAGAAAGATCTCAGTCAAGGATGAAAGTGTGACATACAGATGTCCCCATGGCACATTGCAGTCTCGTAAAGATGAAAACCAAGTTTACTATAGAAACAACTAAGAACCCACTAATGCACTAAAATAACATAATAAAAAATGAATTGAATAATAATAATGATCATAAACTAAACGAGCCAGAAGGGAAATGATAAAATGGAAGAAAAGAGAGGAGACACTCACAAGGGGTCCATGAGTGAAGCCTCCCACAAAGCTCCAACTTCAACACCTACACACATGTATACAAGAAAATGGTGTTGTTTCAAGGGATTTCCTCAATAAAACTCCCACATAGGTGTTCCTACCTCCATGGGAAGCCAGATAGATAGAGATAAAAGATAATAACAATATATGAGATAAAGATAATAGATAGATGAGTTATAATAATAGTATTCTATCAAAGTAAAATGACAATGCAATAAGGAAGCTACAATTACCCTCCTTTAACAAATAGGAAAATTGAAAGAAAGAGCATGCAAATTCCAAGATGTGCCAATAATACCAAAGTGTTGGTGTAGAGAGAAAAAGTACAAGAGAGCTTGAAATAGTGGAGATAATGAGAATGAAAGAGTGAGAGAATGGAGAGGAATAAGAGCTAGATGAAATGATAGTGAATGATAGAGTGAATAGAATGAGCTCTCTGACAAAATGGGAGGTTTGAAAGAGGTATAGGCATGGAAAGGGACATTTTCGATGTGTTTACAAGCTTGAGAGGCATTACACTTCATGGTGAGTTTAGTGTAATGTCCAAACAACTATTCAGTCAAGAATATTTTTGGGACGTTCATGCAATGTGTAGATGTTTACATGATTGTGGTCATCCAGGAAAAAATTCACTTTAACTACCATGAATGAAAGGGATAAGGACAAAATTAAGGTTAGACATAAGGGGTATTGTATTATCAAATTTAATTAATCTAAAGTTGAGGTTTATGGAATGTGAAATTGCATAGGGTGTAATTTATAGCATTACATTTTTCCCCCATTTTAGCGAGCATGTGTAGTCTAACAGATATGATCTAAACTAGAGAGAAAGAGGTTGAAGAGAATATACCTAGGATGAAGAGGATGTAGGTCTTCGATCTTGGATAGTATATGCAGTTGAAAGGTTGAACCAAGACACAAAGAGGACATGGGTCTTCTATCTTGCAAAGTTGATTGTAATCTCACCACCAACATGTTAGTTATAGACAAACATGTTAGGTGAAAAAGTAAAAAATATACATGATAAAAATATGATTGGATATAAAAATAATGTTGAGAGCTATGGCTAGCAAGCTATGTTGTGCTAGAGACCATATGGCAAGCAGATAAAGACATCATTGATAGGTATGGATATGCATTATGCTAGAGACCACACGACAAGCAAATGAGCTTGTGGCTATTACAAACTGCATTGTAGGACAATCACAGAAAAGACAAGTCTAGATAGGTTACCCCCAAGATAGATGACGAGATAAATATTTTTGACATATTTTTAAAAAATAAAAAAGAAATAATTGGATATGATAGCTCCCCTTAGAATGATGTGTGCTATGTAGAGGAGCACAAGTCATTCTTAGGAGAGGTGATATGTAGTCATGGAATTCTATCACACAAAGAGATAACACATAGAACCCACAACATCAAGAAAAATCAAACATAAAGAGATCAAGAGCATAGGGGGATAAAATTATTTGGGGCCAGAACTGATCATACATGCATGCATATATATAGTGTAAATTATATGAACTATCATCACTCCCCAAATAGATTGGAATGGGAAGAAGAGCACATGAAGAAAAATAAAAATTTGGGTCAACATGGAGGTTGCCTAAATGCCCCAACACTTTGCATTGTTCCTGACGTGAAAATAAAATTTTATGATAGATATAAGAATAATGAAACAAGTAGATGATTTTTTACAATAATTTTTCTCTCTTGTATCCAAGTACCTACATCGGTAGCAATGGTCCTCTAGGAAAGAGTACCCACATAAATAGATAAGTATAGGGGAACATAAACAAAAACACAATTCTAATCTAAAGATAAGAAGAAGTACTACTCTAGTCCAATATTTCCAACAAGTCATCTTTCTCCCAATCTATATCATTATAAGGGGAGGGAATACAAGCTTGTGGTTGGGGGGGGACAACAAGAGTAGTGTTGGGTGACTCACTTGTAGCAAGAGCCAAAGAGGAAGATGCCTGAACATCCTCATTTATAAGCTCCTGCAAGGCTAACATCATTGACCTAGCAAATATGGAGGAGAGAGTGGAGATATCCTTCACCGAGTCCAACATGCAATTATTAGGGGAGTGTAGTGACTAAAGGAGGTGGATGAATTGGGGAGTCATTTTTGATATCTAAAACAGGAGAAGTGAAAAAATATAAAGAAACGAGAGATTCTTCCATCATAAGAATGAAACACACCAGACTAGAACATGATGAATAAGAAGAGGAAGATTTATTCTGACTGTCATTTAGAGAGAGGATATGCTGTAATTTTTACTTAAGAGGAGGATTTGGAATCCTTTCATTAGAAGTGGAAGAAGAGAAAAGAGAAACATTAGATATAAAATTTGTGTGAGGCATGTCCACAAGCTCAAGAAAAGGAGGAAGATCAAGTAAAGAGGTGATCAAGGGAGGCTTCAAAGGAGGAGTGATGAACACGTGCACTTTCTTAGGGTGAGGTTCATCAGGATTCTTTGAGGAATCTAGAATCAAGACATGGGTGATGGGAACAAAAGAAAGGATGGAAATAGAGATGGTATGGATAGAAGTGGGGATAGAGACAAAAGAAGAAGGCTCACCCTTGTTCTTCTGCAAGGTATCATGTTCCTAGGCCAATGCCTTCCGATGATGCTTAAAATTGCACGCCGGTTTCGATGGTTCTAAATACCAAGATTAAATGCTTGAGAAGACTTTGAGGTTTACTATTCCACCAAAGGAGTAGTCTTCATAGCCATCACCAGAAAAGATTAGGCTCTTGAGGAGGGATAGGAGGAGTGCCAGGGATAGAGATTGGGATCTTAACCACGGGCTCCTTTCCTTTTGTTGCTTTTGGAGTAGGTGGAGGAATAGGAGGAGGCCTTAGGGCTAAGATGTAGGAACAATAGAAGAAGAACCAACTCTAGTTGTAAGTTTCCCCTTTCTATACAGGTTGGGTCGTGGAATTGTGGGCATAACTAGAAGTTGGAAGACTTGCAATTTAGACTTCATCAACACGAGTGCCTTTCCTTAACCTATGATAGGAACAATAGAAGGAATAGAGGACATTTCTAGAAGTTTCAAAGTTCCAGAAGAGGAATAAGGTCTATGTGTAGGAGCATGCTTATCTGAAACCTTCGAGGAAGAAGGCCCAAAGAATTAAGCATGTTGTTGCATGCACATAGAGGCCTTCATGGAAATTGCATGAGAAGAAGATGGAAAGGTAGTATTAGGGGCAACGACTCTTATCTTGTACATGAAGTAGGACCTATAGAACAAGTCCCCATGAGGTAGTAAAGGTCCAATAGGAGTGAGCTAGAAATGATCCAAGGAGAAGCCCCCACTCAACACAAGTGGCTTGTATCCAGTGTCATGAAGAGCATGCATTAAACTGTCATAAGGGAATTTTAAGAATTTTCGGACTACTGAAGTGACTACATTCATGAAGACTAGCCATGGAATACCTAGTCTTACTTTGAATAGGTTGGATTCAGGAATCACAACAAATGGAATATCAAGGGATTTGGGTCCAATAAGGATTGACAAAGAAATAGAACTGATTGGAGGCACAAAAAATCCATCTTGAGTATGGATCACGACCTTTGATTCCTTATATTTATCCTTATGTAAATTATTGATAAAGAGGGTCTCCTCCATGATAACTTTGGCTCGACTAGCAAGGTCAACCATAACACCGACTACAATGTTACCATTGATTTGATTTGGGATGCAAAGCAGAGAAGGTTCCATGTTAAGGGAAAATTCATGTGTTGTATAGGTTATGTCAGGAGTCTTTTCCACATGACTTTGAGGAGGAATAGGAGTTGATGAGACCATGTTCACATACTTAGAAGGACTAGGATCAAAAGATGAAGAAAATGTTATTAGATTGGTAGAATGAAAAGGAAAGGGATTTGTGTAGATTTTAGTTGGTTGTTAGGATTGGCTACTGTAAGAGACGAGGACCAACCACATTCAAGGCCCCAATTCACAGAGAGCCAGGAGCAAAAGGCTGCCCTAGCTTGCCTCACTATAAAGGGATGAGAATGAAGAGGACTATAAGTCCCTTCAATCACTCTTCAGACCCGAGATCTAAATTGCGGCTAGGCGAGCTGATTTTTGGGTTCAACACTATACCTTAGGTAGCTCTCTGCCCAAGGATGAAAGTGTGGTTCTGGGATGATAGCACAACGCGCTAGCATCTCTCAAGTGTGTTGAAATCCATATGACCAGAGGACCAAAAATAGTATGAACCCTAGCTAGTTACTTCTAAAGGAACAAAATAAAATTACAAAGTAGGAAAAGTACAAATAGATATGGTAAAGTAAGTATATGAGAGCTAAAGTGGCGAAGATAATCTCACTGAGGTTCCAGTTTGCCAACTAGCCCCGAAAGCACATCCACTTGGACACAATAAAGAGGGGAAATTTGTTGGGGTTGTATAGGGTTTTGCCTCAGTCAAACCTCCGTTTTGGTGTTTCCACCTCCACAGACAGCCAAATAACAACAAGAGAGAAATGTATGATAAAGAAGCAAAGAAAGAAAGAACACAAATAACACTATAAAACAATAAATAGCTATTCAACCAAATCATGAAGGAGAGGAGTGAAAAATTACCACCTCCACCAAGAGCTCACTAGCCAATGGAGGAGAAAGAAGGCTTGAACAATCACCACAACCTCAACAATGATGAAGGGAGGTTTTGTAAAACCTCAAGCCCACGCTGAAATGGCTTGCTTCACACTTGCTTTATGGAGTTGACAGAGTGTTGTTGCTACAATGGAGTGTTGAAGTGTTGAAAATGTTGGAGAATGTGAAAGAAGGATAGAATGAATGCTTAGAGATTACAAAAAGAGATGAGTTAAATGAAGAAGGGATGAATTTGAAGGAAAAGAGGGAAGAATCTGTCATTTTTGGGGTCGGTTGGTCAAAGAGGGATGTTACAAATTGACCCCAATCGAAAGTGTAATGCCTCTACCAACTTCAAATACTAGAATCTATCAAAGACATAAGCACGCCATGCAGACATTTTGTGCATCGCATGCGCATATCCAACAAGTATTCTTCTATCAACTCAAAGGAAAGATGCCAAGTGGAAGGAAGGTAGCTTGTTGATATGGATTTTTTCCTTCGGATTTGGTTTTCTAAGGTGAGGATATGTAAAAGGGGAATTTATGTGAGGGGTGAAAATTTTCTCTTATACACTTTTCCCCCACTTTAGCAAGCATGAATATTGATGAGTGCTTTGGTAAAGTAGATCGAAGAGTGAGTAGGGTTAGAAATGTATATCTAAACCATCGAGGAAGTAGACCATGATCTGGTGAGCTCAAAAGTGCAGGATGAAAAAAAGGACTCCATAACCCCATAAAACCATGAAGCCACACAAGGTACACCAAAGGCCCTCAAACCAATGATAGATAAATCCCACTGGATGAAAGAGTCTTATAGCCTCTCAAACCTAAAAGAAGGTGTCGCTCAAGATCTATCACATGAAGGAAACCCAAAGAAGTAAGCATCTCACAAGCCTACAGACCTGCAAGGAGGTAACCCCCAAGATCTCTCACATGAAGGAAGGCCCGTGAAGTATGCGCCTTACAAGACCGTAGACCTACCAGAAGGTATCCCCCAAGATCTCTCACATTAAGGAAACCCAGATTAAAGCACCTTACAGGCCCATAGACCTACAAGGAGGTGTCCTCCAAGATCTCTCACATGGAGGAAACCTAAAGGAAGGAGACTCCGCAAAGTTGAATTGGAAAGTAGCTTTATAGGCGCACCTACAAAGTGACATGTTTACCTGTAGATAAATCATTTCAAGAACAAATCATCTATAGAGGCAATCAAGTGGATAGTCATGCAAACCGTCAAAAAATTATAAAGCTTTCAAAGGGGTCCCTCAGGAACTTAGCGTGAAGAGGGGGTCCACTCAAGGGACGCGCTATTTGAAAGTGCAAGAAAGGAATTCTTTCTCAAATTGATTCATCATCAAGGAATTTGAAAGGAAGAAAGTGCACCCTCGCGAGGGGAAGGCCAAAGTTGCTTCCACCTCGAAGGAAATTTCTCAAGTTCTTTCTTTACGAACCCATGATGAAGGAAGCATGTTTCGTTAGGGTTTCGAGTCGAGAATGTGATTTTAAAATTTTTTTGCAAATATTTTTAAGAAAAGATTCGTTGGCAATGAATGCATTTTCTGAAAATAAAAGTGTTATAGAAAATGTGTTGTCATGCATGAGAGGGACAACTCAAGCAAATAAGACAAAAAGATAAGAAAAGAGTGAAAGAGAAATAAACATAAATATAGGGCACAGGGGTGATCTGATATTTCAAGGTTTGAATTGCTCATATATATATATAATAGTAGTATATAAATGAATTGTCATCAACCCCCTACTATATCAGACCATGTGAAGAATACATAAGAAGACAAAATGAAAATAAAAATAAAAATTGGGTCAACATAAAAGGGGAGCCTAAATGCCCCCAATGCTTTGCATTGCCCCCAATTTGTCAAAATTCAAACACAAACATGGAAGAGTGATGATACATATAGAGGAAGGTTTACGACACAAAAATTCACTTCTGTATCCAAGCACCAAAAAGGGTGACAAGGGTCATCTGGGAACACATAGCACGATCATGGGGGAACACATCACAACACACACACACATCTAATCTAAAGATAAAGAAGGGGCCTCCCCCTAACACTGATCGACCAAGAGGTCATCTACTTCCCACTCTAAATCATCATAAGGAGAAGGAGGATGAGCTTATAATGGTAAAATGTTAAGGGGAGGAGCTTCCAACCCTCTCACAACAAGGGCTAAGGAAGAAGTAAGGTCTTCTCCACTAAGCTCCTATGGAGCTAGGGTCAATGACTTCGTGAAAATCATTGACAAGGCTAAAACTTTATCTAGAGAGTTAAATATGAAATTTAATGGAGTACCATGTTGTACCTCAATGGATGGAGAGGGTTGTGCTCGAGATTCACCGCTAGGCTCACCGAGTGATTCAGGAGTAGTGATGAACTCAGAGGAAGCTAGGGCGGGTTCCATTACTAGGACATAAGAAGTTAGCGCAGGACCACCCTTCAAAGAGGGTGGGGTCCTCTTATGCCCTCCATTGCTAGAAGGGACAACCTCTACCTTCTTCTCTATCGGTGAGTGCAAACTCCCCACAAACAAGGAAAGAGGCACGGAGGAAGAGGAGAAAACTGCAACAAATACCACCAAAGCATTCAACATATCTATGTGTTTCAAAAAAGGAGGGATTTTCAGGAGGGACATCAGAAAGGGAGGCTCAATTGAAAGAGTCATGAACACCTCCACCCTTTTAGAGTCAGGTGCACTCACAACAGGAGCCAGAAGCGATATAGAGTTTGGTTGAATGAAAGTAGAGGGGAGGAGAGAGGAGGACACAACAAAAGGTCCTGAAATAGGGATAGTCATCTCCTCATCATTTCTTTACAAGGTGGCCTGCTTAGGTACAAGAGCCTTTCATCGATGCTTGCGCTCACACACAAGGCGATTTCTATGACTCTTCAAATTAGAGGTTGAAAATTGTGAAGGAACTAAAGGATCCTACTCAGCCATAGGAGTGTCTACTACAATTTTTTTCTAGGGGAGGGGCAGACTCCTAGATGGGAGCAGGAGGAGCAAGTTGAGAAATAGCAAGGGGAATCAAAACTAGTGCCTCGGTAGTGGGCCTCTTCCCATTTACTGACTTAGGAGCAAAAGCAGTGGGAGGCCGCAGGGGCTGAGACATAGAAGATTCCCCATGGTGACCTTTCTTTCTACTATACTGAACAGGCCTAGGCTCCGTGGGCAGAACATGAAGTTCAAATGTGGGATGCTTAGACTTTCACCAAGTGGGCACCATAGGATTCTCTCACAAGTGTGAAACAAAATCTGACGGTGCCACAACAGGGTGAGAAGGAGCATCAAGCTAAACAACGAAAGAGGAAGAAGGGGGATCTTGGGACCGCTTCTCTTCTTCTCTTCTACAAGCCTTAGCGACATCACTGTAAAATTTTAGGCAAGCTCTATTTGAAACAACATAAGGTGATGGAGGGTATCCCACTTTCAGTGTTAAGCACCCTTTCTTGTATTTTTTATAGGTCTCGTACAAGAGGTTTTTCCTAGGTGGAAGAGGACCAATAGGTGAAGCCCAAAAGTAATCTAAGGAGTAGCTATCATGTGTGACTAGTGGTTTATAACCAATGTTGTGAATCACATACTCTGACCCCCCATGAATGAACTTTAGGCATTTTTGCACAACCGAGGGAACTACATTCATAGCTACTAACCAACCCAACTTCACTCTGAAGAGTTCAGACCTCGGGATTATGTCAAACAATAGGTTCACAAACTTAGGTTCGACAAGGAGTGACAACATGATACTACCCAGGGGAGGTACATAAAGTTTGTTATGTGTACGGATGGTGCTCATGGGTGCATTGTACCCATCTTTTTGAAGGAAGTTAATTAACATAATCTCCTTGGTTATGATATTCACCTAGATGTCAGGTCAATAAGAACACCCGCTACAATGTTCCCATTGATCCGTGTAGGGATATAAAGAGGAGATGGTTCTTTGTTGAAGCCCATCGACAGGTCCTGGAAGGTGAAGGTTATACTTGTGCCACTACTCACAAGTTGCACAAAGGGGATAGGTTGATGCAAAAAAGAGGCCATCACACACACTATACGATACCTTCATAGAGCCCACCAAAGGTTATAGGATGGGACAATTACCTGCTTAAGGTTTCGTTGCACAACACTTACATAACCTTCCAACTATGCCTGCTAGGGGTCACAGGTTGGGTTGCAAGGTGAAAGCCTCACAACAGTCACACCTACAACACTCCTAGAATACAAGGAAATGAACTTTTAGTATCACAAAATGAAACCAAAATGGTTCATGTCAGGTTCACCAAAATTTAAGAGAGGGGGACCAACCACGTTCAAGGCCCCAGGTCACAGAGAGCTAGGAGCAGAAGGCTACCCTAACTTACCTCACTATAAAGGGATGTTTTGAAATAGGGGACGAGAATGATGAGGACTATAAGGCCCTTCAATCACTCTTTAGACCCAAGATCTAAACTGGGGCTAGGCGAGCCAATTTTTGGGTTCAACACTGTATCTCAGGTAGCTCTCTACTCAAGGATGAAAGCATGGCTCTAGGACGATAGTGTGGTGCACTAGCGTCTCTTAGGTGCACTGGCATTTGTACGACCAAAGGACCAAAAATTCAATATGAATCGTTAGAAAAAAAATCTGACGGCCTAGCTAGTGACTTCTAAAGGAACAAAACAAAATTACAAAGTAGGAAAATTACTAATGGATATGGTAAAGTAAGTATATGAGAGCCAAAGTGACAAAGAAAATCCCACTAACCCTTGTTTTGGTGTTTCTACCTCCATGGACAACCAAAAAGAAACAAGAGAGAAATGTATGATAAAGAAATAAAGAAAGAAAGTATGCAAATAACTCTACAAAATATTAAATAGCTACTCAACCAAATTGTAAAGGAGAGGAGTGAAATGTTACCACCTCCACCAGGAGCTCACTAGCCAATGGAGGAGAAAGAAGGCTTGAATAATCTACACAAACTCAACTGCGATGAAGGGAGGTGATGTAAAACCTCAAGCCCATGCTATAATAGCTTGCTTCACACTTGCTTTACGGAGTTGATAGAGTGTTGTTGCTGCAATGGAGTTTTGAAGTGTTGGAAATGCTTGAGAATACGAAAGAAGGATGAACTGAATGCTTAGAGATTGAAAAAAGAGATGAGTTGAATGAAGAAGGGATGAATTTGAAGGAGAAGAGGGAAGAATCTACCATTTTCGGGGTCGATTGGTCAAAGAGGGATGTTAAAAATTGACCTTAATCAAAAGTGTAACGCCTCTGCCAACTTTAGACATAGGAATCTATCAGGGATGTAAGCACGCCACACAAACATCTATGTGTTGTGCACACGTCCCCAACAAATATTCTTCTACCGACACAAAGGACAGATGCCAAGTGGAAGGAAGGCAGCTTGTTGATGTAGAATTTCACCTTTGAATTTCGTTTTCTAAGGTGAGGATATGTAAAAGGGGAATTTGTGTGAGGGGTGAAAATTCACTCCTATATAGCTACATATTTGTTTGAGTTTTATTCTATACCATCAAGTTAGATGGTACCATTTTCTATGTTGTCTTACACTATATGTCGAAGATGCACACAACATTTAGTATCATGACTAGGAACTCGGTGATATTGACAAAATTTCTATGCATCGTACCACCTGGGATAATGCTTATCATCGAGTAGCGGTCTAATTTTTGGGAGAGTGATTAAACCATATTTTAATAACTTCTAAAGAACATTAGTGTAGGACTCAGATAGTTTTGAAAAAATTCTATTACATCAAGTGGTGTTATTTTCAGTAGGAACATAAACCATGTTCACTATTACCTTATTCTTTTTAGGCTCCCCATAAATAGATAATACTAATTGATGATCAGGATGAGAGGATGAGGAGGAACCCCCGTACTTGTCACTATCTATTGGTAGTCTCTCAATTCAGTAGATAAATGGGCAAAAGAAGGGTATTTCATCAAGAGAATTTTTTCTCTCAATGATGACTTTAGATTCCCTACAAACACATGTTAAACATTAGAGTCAGGTAGGGCATAAGAGATTTGATAAAATAGGGATTGGTATCGAGCATTAAAAGTAATCAACTTCTCATGAGCCCCTTGCTTACAATGGATGAGATCAATAAAGGTGACCTTCGGTCCAATGTTAGCTTGGAACTACTGCAGGAATTGATTAACCAATTGATTGAAGGATAAGATAGAATTGTTAGGAAGTGAGAAAAACCAGTCCAACACATCATCCTTGATGGATCATAGGAATATTTTGGCTAAAAAAGCATGTTGATAGAGGAAGTCGCTACACATGGTAGTAAACAATAGACATGGGTTTGTGGGTCACCTCTGCCATTGTACTTATCGAAATTCATAATTTCTACCCCTTAAGGGATGGGAACATTTAAGATGTTGAGGGACAAGGGATTGTGGTGATAATAGGGTTACAATATGGACTGAGAAGTAGCATTGGTTAGATTGGCCAATTTGGATTGTATCCATCTCATGTTTTGCAATAAGGCATTTAGGATGGGATCTGATGACAAAGCTTGACTAGTCATGGAAATAGAGGTTCAAGATGCGTATACAGAGATCTCATACCCCAAAGGGACGCGGTTCACTCTGAATCTAGGAATATCAAGGGGCATAGTGTTTGTGTTATTGATAACAATAAAAGAATGTATGGAACAATAGATATCCATCATGTGCACAAACACCTCTAGCATCAAAAGATACAACTATGTACCAATGATCTATGATTGGGTATCCTAAGGGTTGCCAAAGACTGGTGCGTACAAAGTTACATGAGTCTACCAAATTAGCTATCCCATGGAGAAACTCAAGGACCTTGCAGTCTGAGATGAGTAGATTCCTCAAACCATAGACAACAGGTGCATCTTGAGTGTACACGTTATCTTTGTTTAAAAAATATTCAAAATCTCTAAGTTTCTACTCCAAAATTTGAACCTACTCAAAGGGAACCCTGAGAAAAGCTTCATGATCTATAGGGGAAGAACACTCATAAGGAGTACTTGGTTGAAAATTTATTTTAGCATCTATTGAAGGATGAACAAAAACACAAGGGGGGTATAACTAGGGGATAGTCTTGTAGTAAACTTCTCAAAATCAAGACCTTGACGGGTAGGATTGAACTATCTTCTTGAATCCATCTCTAAGTGTCAAAAACTTCTTCTAACTACATGCCCAGAAGTTGTAGATTGGGTTGTGAAACTCATAAAAGTGTCACAACACTTAATCCAATAGACATCCAAACAAGAGAGAAGAATTTTTCAATAAAAGATTAAGGTAGGATAAAACTTCACATTGGGTTCACCTAAATGTAGAGGAGGAAATTCAACGCCCTAAAATGACATGATCTCAAAGGGTGAATGTTCCTCGACTACCTCAAGGATCAAATCTCAATTGACGAGATGAGAAGACAAAGGAGTTTGTTTATATTTTATTCAAAATCTAAGGACAAGATTTCAAGAGATTGAAAGAGTAGGTTGTAAAGGTCTCTTAAGAAAACTGGAAATCTCTCAACCAAGGATTATAGTATGACATGTTGTAGTCTCATATAAATGAAAGCTAATTTTACTATAGAAAGAACTAAGAACCCATTAATTGTTCGGTAACTAACATTCTCAAGGATGAGCTAAAATAATAGAATAACAAAAACAAACAGAATAACAATAATGATCATAAACTAAATGAGATAGAAGGGAAATGATAAAATGAAAGAGAAGAGAGGAGACACTCACAAGGGGTTCACAAATGAAGGCTCTCATAAAGCTCCAACTTTAACACTTGCACACATGGAAACGAGAAAATAGTTGGGGTTATTTTAGGGGCTTGCCTCACTCAAACCCTCGTGTAGGTGTTCCCACCACCATGAATAACTAGATAGATATAGATAAAAGATAATAATAATAAACAAGATAAAGAGAATAGATAGACGAGTTAGAATAACTATATATGTTGTCAAAGTAAAATGATAATGCAATAAGAAAGTTATGATTACCGTCCATTAGCAAACATGAATGTTGAAAGAAAGAGAATGCAACTTCCAGGATGTGCCAAGAATGCCAAATTGTTGGTGTAGAGAGTTGGAAAAGAGTGAGAGAATGGAGAGGAATGAGAGCTAGATCGAATGAGATTGAATAGGACAAGTTCTATGACAAAATGGGAGGTTTGAAAGAGGTATAGGCATGCAAAGGGATGTTTTCGACACGTTTGTAGGCTACAAAGGCATTACACTTTGTGAGCAGGTGGGAAGTGTAATGTTCAAACGATTATGCAGTCAAGAATATTTTTGGGATGTTCACACGACATACAGACATCTACATGACATGCAATTTCCCACGACAAAAATTCACTTTAACAGTCCAGAATGAAAGGGATACAAAAAAAATTAAAGTTGACATAATGGGTATTGCATCATCAAATTTAATTAATCTAAAGAGGAGGTTTATGGAATGTGAAATTGCATAGGGTGCAATCTTCAACATTACAGGAATCATTTCAAAAAGGAATTAATTTTCTAGTTACGTTATATATAATTTTAACAAGGTATATAAACCTTCTTTACTCTAGATTTGAATACACAATCTTGATTAGAGAGTACACATACCTTCCTCATTAGGTCATTATAGACAAACAAAATAATCACTTAATTTTCAAAACCACTAAAATGTACAAATAAAATAAACTTTTTTTTTGTGCCTTATGAAATTTACATTAATGTCAATGTGAATTCAAGTTCAATTCAACAATAGAAACACAATAGCCATTAAATATCAATGTAGATACAAATATTCTAAAAAAAGCTAATAATCTGAATTTTTATTTAACATATATATAAAGTAAAAACTTTAAAATTACCATGTTCATTGGAAAATTTAAATAAATAAATAAATGATATTTCACAAAGAATTAAATTAGGTTGTACAAAAGAACATGAACAAAATATTACCACTTAATTTTGAAACTACTAAAAAAGGAAATATATTATTTTAAGCTATATTTTGTCAATTTTTATACATGTGTATGGAAGATGGAGGGAGATGTATCATCACTTTCTTTGTACATTATAGTATATTATTGGTATTTTTTCATTTAATTTCTTTCAAGCTATGCGTTGTTAATTTTTTGACTTAGAATCTCAAAGGCCTTTCAATGAAGCTATAGCACAACAAAAACTCTTACCCTACCATGAATATGTGTTGGGACCCATTTATGAAAATATTTTAGAAAGGAATTGATTTAACAAGGTATATTTCCCTACTTTTCTCTAGATTCAAACGCACAATCTTCTTTAGAGAGTACACACATTCTTCATTATGTCAACATAGATTGTACATAAGAATATGAAAAAATATGATTTATTTTTTGGTGCTTGATAAGATTTACATTAATGTAATGAAGCTATAGCACTACAAAAACTCTTACCCTACCATGAATATGTGTTGTGACCCATTTATGGAAATATTTTAGAATGGAATTGATTTAACAAGGTATATTTTCCTACTTTTCTCTAGATTCAAACACACAATCTTCTTTAGAGAGTACACACATTCTTCATTACGTCAACATAGATTGTACATAAGAATATGAAAAAATATGATTAATTTTCAAAACCACTAAAAGATATAAAAGAAATATGATTTATTTTTTGGTGCTTGATAAGATTTACATTAATGTTAGTGCAACGTCAAACTCAATTAAACATTAGAAACGCAATAGTCATTGAATATTAGTGTAGATTAACATATTCTTAAAATGCTAGAAAAAAATAATCATCTAAATTTTTATCTAGTATAAAAAAAGTTAAAATTTTAAAATTGTCAGTTGTTCTTGATAAAAAATTTAAATAAATAAATAAACAATATTTCACAAAAGAATTAAATAGATTGTATACAAGAACATGAACAAAGAGTAAAAAAAGCTCCCAGCTCCCTCTCTCGCTCGTTTGAAGATTTGAATTTTTGCTCGCATGGTGGACTCTGTCGTGGGGGTACCCAAGGGTCCCCTCCTGCCCCCCCCCCCGACCCGTGCTCTCCTCCTTTGGGATGTGTCTGGTGGGTACCCCCTCTATGGGATCTGTGCTTTCTCCTGCAAGAATTTTACTGGATGTGGTGGCTCCAGGCGTCTCTTTTGTGTTGGCGGTTGAGCTTCCTCTAGTTGCCGTTTGGAAGAATGTTCTGACTAGTGGGAATCTGGCCTCCTTATTTTTGGCACCCCTGAGTCGGTCACATTTTTTGATGTTGTGCTTGAAATTCCTGACATGGTTAGTGACAGGATCCTTTCCTCCATGGAGAATGCGGTGGTGGGGAGATTCCTCTCCTATCATCCTACGGTGGATATGGTTAGAAAGTGGGTGGCCATGAAATGGAGGCTTAAGGGCAGTGTGGAGATCCGCGTGATGGCCGACGGTCTCTTCCTTTTTCGATTTGCTGCTACTGATGACTTGGTGCATACCCTGTCATCAGGCCCGTGGGTTTATGGGAAGCACAGCCTGGCTTTGTGTATGTGGAAGCCTAGGTTTGATCCTGTTGTAGACCTTAACATGTCGGCTCCTAGTTGGGTGTGGCTACTGGGCTTACCTCTTGAGTTTTGGGATGAAGCCATATTCAAGACTATTGGTGATTCATTGGGTCAGTTTGTTACTTCGGATGCTGTCACTAAATCTAAATCAAGGTTAGTCTTTGCTCGATTCTGCATCAATATTTGCGTAGATAAAGTTCTTCCTAACTCTATCAAGCTTTGCTCCAAGTTGGGAAATTGGGTCCAACCTGTTTGTTACGAAAACGTAGTAGTTTATTGTCAAAGATGTGCCAAAGTTGGGCACCTTATCACTGACTGTAAATCATCAGTCAGTAGGGAGGTTATGGATGTGTCTGATCCCAAGATTCTGGCTGAGGATGCCTTGAGGCCTATAGGTGTTTCGGAGATTGTCCCCTCAAATTTGGTTGGGTCTCCTGTGCTTTCTCTGCGTCCACTTTCACCTGGTGTTCCTCACCTTGTCTCGAAACCTAGTGGCTCTTTAGTTTTGGGAACCTTATCTTGGGAGGTCTCATTGCCTCAGGATCCTGGATCCTCAGTTGTCGTTGCTTTGCCTATGGGAGCTTCTGATGAGGGCTTTGGCCCTGGTTCTTTGGCCATTGATCCGTTGTCTTTTACTCTGGGGACCTGTGGGGATTCGGTTGAAGAGGGTGAAATTTGGGAGGAAGAGTGTTTTGGCTTGGTTGAAGAATCTACTGAAAACTTGGAAAGTTTAAAGTTGGAGAAAGTTGAAGAGGGAGGGATTTGGACCACGCCTAAGAAGAAGGGTAGGAAGAAGAAGGTAGATGTGGGAGGGGATTCCAAGCCTAGGAGACCCTCACAGAGATCCACCAGAACGCGTGAAATGACAAACAAGATTGCCCTGGGGAAGCAGAGGACATTAGAGGTGTCCTCAAAAAAAGGTCAGAAATGAGGATTATGTCTTGGAATATTCGGGGACTTAATAGTTCGCACAAACAGCGTGCCCTGAAGAACTATATAGTGGAGCATAAGATTGATGTTTGTCTCCTGCAAGAAACTAAGATGTTGATGATTAATTTTGAAAAAGTTGCTAGCATTATTTGGCCTAATGCTTCTTTTATCCACAGTGATGTTGAGAGAGCTTCGGGGGGGTTGGTTGTGCTCTGGAATCCTTCCTATTTATAGGGTCATGAATTATTCCATTGTAAAAATAGCATTGGGGTTTCGCTCTTTGTTAGTGGAGAAGTTTGGTCTATAATTAATATTTATGCTCCCAACCAGAGGAACTCGAGGAATATCCTTTGGAGAAATATGGTGTCTAAAATTAATATGAATAAGGGAGGTCGGTGGCTTGTTGTTGGAGATTTCAAATCTCCCTTGTTACCATTTGAGAAAAGTGGGGGCCTCCTAGATTACACTCACAGCATGACTGATATGGCAAACTTCATGTGTTCTTTGGGGCCAGCATTTTACCTAGTCTAATAGAAGGGCTGGTGCTGATCTGATTCAGGTTAGGCTTGACCATTTCCTCTATTCTCCCCATTGGACCAATACCTTAGGAGCCAACCTAGTCGCTCTTCCTAGGACGGTTTCTGACCATAACCCTCTCCTACTGATCACTAATATTCATCCTTCTAGCAGGCCCTATCCCTTTCGTTTTGAAATAATGTGGAACTCTCATCCCGATTTCAAAAAGAAAATTGTTGAATGGTGGAATATTCCTGTCCAAGGGTCCCCTATGTTCAGGCTATGTTATAAACTCAAACATATTAAACTGATGGTTAAAGGTTGGAACAGGAATGTGTTTGGAGATGTTTTTCAAAGGAAAAAACAGCTTGAGGGGAGGTTAAGGATCTTGCAGAAGAATATGGATGAGGGAGATGCCAATCAATGGATTAATAATCAGGAAAAGGATGTCAGAATGGAATGGGAAAAAGTTCTAAAAAATGAAGAGGTATTCTAGAAGCAAAAATCGAGGATCTAATAGCTGAAGGAAGGAGATAGGAACACGTATTTTTTTCATGTTTCTGCTGTCAAACATCAAAAAAGGAACCAAATTTCTAAACTGGTAAGTAACTCTAGGGAGGTGATTTCCGATCAAGCTCTTATTAAGTCCTATGCGGTTAATTATTTCAAGGAGGCTCTCTCAGCCCCTATAGGGGTGCCCAACTCGACACTGTATTTTTTGATTCTCTGGCACCTCCTTGCATCCATCTCTCTGGATGATAACTTGGGCATTCTTAGGAGTGTTTCTATGGAAGAGGTTCGGTTGGCTAATTTTAGCATGGGGGCATTCAAAGCTCCTGGTCCTTATGGGTTTCCTCCTGCGTTCTTTCAAATATTTTGGGATACTGTGGGCTGGGACCTTGTGCTTGCGACTAGGGACTTCTTTCAATCTGGTAAGATTCTTAAACAAATGAATTACAACTTCATTGCCCTTATACCTAAGATTAGTGAGCCACTTTCAATGTCTGACTTCTGGCCTATTAGTCTATGTAACACCATCTATAAGATCATTTCTAAGATTCTTGTTAACCGTCTCAAACCTCTAATTGATAAAATTATTAGCCACACTCGAAAGAGGTTTGTCCCGGGATGACATATTCTTGGTGCTGCTTTGACTACCCATGAACTATTCCACTTAATGGATAGATGTAATAATGCGGGAATGGTGCTTAAACTTGACATATCCAAAGCCTATGATAAGGTTCTATGGGAATTCATTCCAAAGGTCCTAGCTAAGTTTGGCTTTAACATTTTGGTCATTAAGCTCATTATGGAGTGTGTTAGAACTGTTAAGTTCTCGGTCCTAGTTAATGGATCCCCCTGCGGTTTCTTCTCTGTTGGTAGGGGGCTCAGGCAAGGAGACCCTCTCTCCCCCTACCTCTTTATTATGGTTGCCGATGTGCTTAGTAGGAATTTTACTAGTCTATTGTCAGAGGGCTCCATATCTAGTGTTAGAGCGACTACCTCCCTATGTCTGATTGTTGTGCAGCAATTTGTGGATGATACTTTTCTTTTTGGGAAGGCCTCTGTTGTGGAAGCTAGGAAATGGAAAGCTTGTCTTAACAGCTATGCCTCCTGCTCCGGGCAGTGCATCAACTACAACAAGAGTAAGATTTATTTCTTTAATTTCTCTCCTATTTTGGAAAACAAGGTGACTGTGATTCTCGGATGTGTCAGTGATTCTCTCCCATCGATTTATCTGCGGCTTCCACTTACGGTCAAGGAGGTTCAACCGGAGTTTTGGAACTATATTCTGGAGAGGATTCAAAGGAAGTTGGCTGGGTGGAAGGGATCCTTACTTAGTCATGCTGGCAAATTACAACTCCTTACTGTGGCCATACAAGGTATCCCCACTTACTTTCTAGCTATCTTTAGGATGCCTAAGTATATAGTGGAAAAGTTAGAAAGAATTCAAAGGAATTTTCTTTGGGCCAGTGCTGAGGAGAAAAAGAAGATGGCTCTGGTTAAATGGGAAAAGGTTTGTCGGGCTAAAATTTATGGGGGGCTTGGAATAAGGAAGATTTCTCCCTCTAACAGGACATTGATAGCCAAGGTTGGGTGGGATCAATTAAGGAACTCCAAGGACTAGTGCAAAATCTTGATTGCGAAGTACCTTCAAAACAAACCTTTGATTGATTGTCTTTCGTAACCCCACCCTCTTGGTTCCGTTATCTGGAGGTGTATTTGTAGCATTCAAGGCCTGCTAAAAAAAGGGATAAAATGGGAAATGGGGAATGGGATCAAAATTAAATTCTGGGAAGATGCTTGGCTCTTAGATTTCCCTTTAACTTGCTCCAATTTTCGGGGGGTGATGATTGATGCTCATAGATTCTTTGGGATTTATATCAGTGACTATGTGTCTGGCCCTTCTGGTGCTAGGATTTGGAGAGAGCTATCCCTATGCTGCCCCCACTCGCTGGATCTTAGTCGTCTTGCTAGATCTATTCAGGTGTTACTCTCCAATTTTAGGTTTTCTTCCTATGACAGAGAGGATGAATTCTTTTGGGCTTTAGATAAACAGGGGGATCTCTCAGTTAGATCCACTTACAGACTGTTGACTAATGATAGTTCTATGGAGGAACACTGGAGGAGGGTTTGGAATCGTCGCATGATCCCTAAAATAATTTTTTTTAGTGGACGGCCGTCACAATAGGATTTTGACCCAAGATAATTTGAGAATCCAGGGATTGTGCTTTCCCAATAGATGTTTTCTCTGCAAAGAGGGGGAAGAAACTGTCAATCACCTCTTGCTACACTGCCCATATGCTGCTGAATTTCGGGGGATGGCTATTGAGAAACTTGAGGTTCAGTGAGTTATGAGTAAGGACCTCTTATCGTTTATTATGGGCTGGAATGGGCCCTATTTACATCCTCTGGTTAGTGAAATTTGGAGGTAGACCCCCCCTATCATAGGTTGGTGTTTATGGAAGGAGAGAAATAATTGGGTCTTCAGGAATATTGAGCAGTGTTCTAAGGAGGTGTTTGGGATTGGTGTTTGGCTCATAGAGGATAATATCTTCCTCTTTGATGGAAAACTTCCGGAGTTAGGGCCGAGAGACTTTGAAATAAAAATGGCTAAAGAATGGCACCAAGATTTAAATGCTAATGCCTTTGATAATGGGAAACTTTTAGCTAGGAGAAATACCAAATGGGAGCCTCCGGATTGTGGATGGTTTAAAATTAATTTTGATGGAGCTGCTAAAGGGAACCCAGGAAGGGCAAGTATAGGTGGGATTATAAGAGATTCTATGGGAAATATGGTGGCAAGGTTTTCTAGTGGTATCAGGGTTCAGTCGGCTCTTGTTGCTGAGGCTCGTGCGCTATTCATGGGACTCAAAATTGTTGTTTCTCTAGGGATTGTTAATCTCCATATTGAGGGAGATTCCAAGGTGGTGACAGATGTTGTGGAAAAAGATAGATTCATAAGTTGGAACACCAAGGACATTTTGATAGATGCTAGCTTCCTTATGTCCAAATTAAGAGACAAAAAAGTGACTCATATTTACAGAGAAGGCAATAGTGTGGCGGATGCATTGGCGAATCTTGGCTCGGGCTGGGATTCAGCTAGATGTTGCAGGAAAAAGGAAAGACTGCCGCCAAACATTCAAGCTTTGATAGAGCGGGAAAGGGCTTCCATGGTTAATAATGACTTGCAACTTTTGGATGACAAGAGCTGACTAGGGGGGCCACTAGTTAATTTGGGTGTGTTGGTGGATAAATTCCAATATTGGTATGGAGGACAGGTGGAGTGATATGGGTAAAGATGAGCGGGTGTGGAGTAGGGGAAAGAGAATCCACGTGTTGATTCTTTGGGATTGGAGAATGGGTATAGCTTATAAAATAATGATGAGATGGCAGGGAGGGAACTTAATTGATGTGATCAAGCTTAGATTTGGTGATGTGATGCGGGTTATTTGGAAGGCCGTGATTTCTTATTGAGTGTATGACGGTACTATGTGTGTCACATTTTGGGGAATGGGGTTACTTGTTTTATCTCCTAATTACATTTGGAGAAATGAGTGTGTTTATAATGATGGGACCATCTATGATGAGTACTGGTTGTATTCTAGAGGCTTCGCACTAGCTAATTTAGCTGGAGGTTCCTTCGGCTTTTTATGGTGGGTTACTAATTTTAGCTTATTGGTCTACCCGCATGGGATGTCGTGCCTTTCCTACTTATCCACCAACTTCTGCCTCCTCCACTATTATCAAAAAATCATTAATTGTTGTGTCTTTTCTCACTGTAGCATATTTCCCCTCTACGCGTGTAAATGGTATGAGGGGATTAATCGCCATAAGCCTTGCATTAAACATCCTTTTGAGATATTTGTTCGAAACGATTGTCTTTGCTATTTTTTGCATTTCTGTGATTTTCGTGAGCAATCTGACAGAATGGGTGGAGATCGCGTTCGGACAGAGCCGGATAGTTGTGATGAATTCCGAAACAACCCTCTAGTTTGGCACATTTGCGTGGAGGGAGGAATTGCCCCGCTTATGGAATGACTGGTCGGCCATGATCTTATTCTTTCAGGACAATTTGCTAGTTCTTGGAAGGATAGAAGGGTTTCTTTTGGGGTGATTTCATTTGGAGTTAGTGAGGATGTCATTGCACAGGCTACGGGTTTGAGGTGCGAGGGGAAAAAATATCCTAAACACACCAAAAAGCCAGACCACGAGAGCCTTAAGGCGTTCTTTAGAGGTGAGGAGACTTCGGTCAGGAATCAGGCGGGGTTTGAAAGAGTTGAGCTCCCTAAGCCGTGGGACATGGTTTGCATGGCACTGATGAAATATGTGACGCTGGAAGGTAGGTACAAAACTTGTTTCTTCTATCATTTCCCTCTGCTTAACCATCTCAGACATAAAATGTTGCTTAGCTTTCCGTTTTTCCTTCTTATGGACCTGGAAAGCTCGGTGGACAAATGTAATGCAATGGCCTGTCATAATCCCTATGATCTCCTGCCACTCCCGCTCCATCAGGGGCTTATCCTTCGCCTATACCACTTCCATCTTGCTCTCTGCCCGCCTAAAGCCATCACTGTCTGTGTTGAGAACATTGAACCCGTCTCTTTGATTCATATCTCCCCGACCGAGTCCAAGAGCCCTCCTCGGAAGCCTTTTACTAACAATGTGGGGAGTGTCAAAACCAATTTGGCCACCAAAAAGCTTAAGGGTGGGTTAGGCATGGCTCATGCCAGTGCGGTGGAAGGGCTCTGTGAGCTAAAGGCCACTCAGGCTGGCATGACTGATAATGTCACTAAGCTGAAAAAAGGTAAGGAGAAATGCGTGCAAGCTACGACTGTTAAAGATGGCAAGGGCAAGAATGCGGTTGGGAAAGATTCCAGAGGGGATACGGTTGTGGGGATCACAGAGCCGACTGGTGGGGAAAGTGTTAGGAGGAGATCGGGGAGGCTGGCCAAGAACAACAAAAAGAGATTAATTATTGAGGACTCGGAGGTGGAGCAATTAGACAGCAAAGGTTACAAGGAGGAAGAGTCTGATGATGAGATTGAAGACATGGGGGAGAGGCCCCTGCCTACTCCGATGGACAACAAGATTCCTTGCCATGGCTCTGACTCGCACTCTCTGCTGGTGAATGATCCTGGTGGGATTCAGGAGACTAGGGATGTTAGGGAAGATTCGGACATGGTGGCAAAGAGATTGAACACTCTGGACAAAAGATTTAGGGGCTTGACCCACTTCACAATGAAACTGAGCCACTTTGTTACTAGTGCGTTGTCAAATGTCATAAAAGAGGAATTGGACGGGAATAATAGCCAGGAAAACAAAGAGTGGGTGGATGATGAGGCGGTTGACCTCCTAATTAAGAACTGGGATGATGCTAGTTAGCTGCTCCTATTGTTGGTCTGTCGGTTGTTTTTCGGTTGTTTGTGTGTTGTCTTTGGGTTGTCTCTAATTTTTTTTCTGTTAATGTTTTATGTTTAGGTTTTATCCTTTTTTGGCCCTAGTGGCTCGTTGTGAGGGGTACAACGCCCTGTAAATGCTATTTAACTTTTCAAAAACATGAACAAAACATTACCACTTAATTTTTACAACCATTAATATGTATATGTATATGTATATATATATGTGTGTGTGTGTATATATGTGTGAGATCATATATATGTGTGTATATATATATGATCTCACACATATATATGTATGTATATATATATATATATATACATACATATACATATGTATGTATATATATATATACATACATATACATATGTATGTATATATATACATACATATACATATGAATGTATATATATATACACATATATATATGTGTATATGAACATTACATAAATGTTATAACGAATTCAAAACTTAGTTAAACACTAATAATATACTAACCATTAAAAATTAATATAAATTAAAATATTGTTAAAATGTTAAAAAGATATTCATCTTAATCTTTATTTAAGACATAACAAATAAAATTATTTCTTCATTGAAATTTGTATATAAATAAACAATACTTTTAATTAATCAACTAATTATATCTATCAATTTATATAAATAAACAATACTTTTAATTAATCAACTAACTATATCCATCAACCCTTAACCACACACTTAAATACTAGTCAAATTCAACCAATTAAAAAAAACCAACAAAAGTTTGAACTCAAAGAACGCCACCTAGAGCTAACACTTGACCATGGGTGTTAAAGGATTGCTTCTCTCTTTGTCGGCAAGCTTTCTCCAAATGATCTTCTATAAGAGAGAGATGGACTAAACTCAAGTGGCCCCATGGCCCCTTTGTGATTTTTTATAGGGTTGCTTTACTCTCAACCAAAGCTACCCACATGATTTTGTACTCTCTCTTCATTTTATGTTTAAATATTCCTTGTAAGGTGAATTCCACATACGTGATCATCCTAAAAGCTTGTATTGTCAAAGACATTACATTTGGTTCATCATTGACATATGGGTGGGAGAATGGGCCACATTTATCTTATTTCTATAGTCAAGGGAATTGATTCCAAACCAAATCCCAAAATAGCAATGACTTTCCTTTTACGTTTCATTTTATGTTATCAATGTTTAGAGTTTGAGGCTAGTGCTTACAATGATGACATAATGGAGGATAATTGCTTTTTTAGTTAATCAAGGTAAAATATTATATGAATTCCCACCCCACATTCAATTTGAACACATAATTATTGATCTCAATGTAACCCTATACCAAAGCTATTCACACTTTCATGACACATGCCACCCCTTTACTTTGATGACTTTCTTCCAACCATTATTGGGAAGTCTTGTATTCTACAATCAAACATGCACTAACAAACTTAAGCATGGAGAATATAACATACAAAATATTTTATTTGTGTGAGGAATCCCAAGGTTTGTTTTTTTGGGTGTTGAAGAAGACAATAAATATGTGTTTATTCATTTCCAAAATTTCTACTTCTAAAATATAATATTGCCTTATTAATATCATAGAATATGCTATTATAAATGGATTAATAAATAATTTTATTTCTAAAATATTATCATAAATAGATTAATAAGGAGATTTCTTCACTATTATGGGAGATGGGTTCTTGTGAATCATTATTCATAGAATATGGATCAATGAGTTTGACTCGTAAAACTACACGATTGAATCCTAAAAGCATTATTATAGTAGATTTATTGTTAAAATATAACATTGTCTTATTGATGTTTTAGAATATGTTATTAAAAATAGATTAAAATTGTTCATAAATCATTTTATTGAGAAAGATTTTTTAACAAAAAAGATAAGAAAAAAAAAGACGAAGATACTATCACAAAATAGTAGTCTATTTAATATCATCAAAACTTTCTAAAGAATTATTATTACAAAATAGTAGTCTATTTAATATCATCAAAACTTTCTAAAGAATTATTATCACAAAATAATAGTCTATTTTATATCATCAAAACTTTCTAAAGAATTATTATGGTAGAGACATTCCTTCTCATCTCTTAAATATTTATTATTTAACAATTTAATTATCTTTTAATATTATTTTATATAAAAAAAATTCTTACATAATTTTTCAAATCTGTAATACTATTCCACCCATTTGTTTAATAAATTAATATAAATAACATCTCTTCATTAAAAAATTAGACATAATGAGTGTAGCAAAAAGTAATAGAACTTTTCATTGGTTACAGTTGGGCATGTCTACAACACAATTAAAATATTAGCATGACAAAATGAAGTAGTGACTTTAAAGTATTTTCTAAGATTTGAAAGAACACATGACAAGAAAAAAACTATATTAATTTTAAGATTCTTTGAAAATGGAGGAAAGAATGAACTAGCTCACTTTTTGTTTAAAAAAGTCCAAGAAACAAGACAACATATGTAAAAGACAAATAATTGTATTAGAGGAAGGAATAATCAAAGCATAGGAGGAAAAAAATAGTAAAACCGTTCTAAAGACATTTATAAATGCATTAAAATAGAAGAAAGATATGAGAATATATTATCACTATTTTCAAGACATGATCGAAAATTGTGTCCCCAATTGACAAGGAAACTCTTAATCACATGGAAATGACTTAAAAATTGATATACATCAAAGGATAAAAAATACTAAACTTTCCTACTTTAAAGGAAACACATCCTTTCAAAATTAAAAATAGTCAATAAACATTTTAGGAATATGAGTTGAGATAATACTAAATATATTTATTTTTTAAATAATAAAAAGATTAAGGATTTAATTTTAAAAAGTGGTAATGGAGATTCTTTTGTTGAAGATTGCAATTTATGATTTAAAATTATGTTATATTGATTGCAAATAAAATATTGTTTTGACATATTGTGACATTATTATTATTTATTTTAGATCATTTTTATATTTTCATAAATGATCTTTGTGTTCATAAAAATGTTCTTCTTGTTTGTAGATTCAACCTTAAACTATGTAAATGATTAGTGTGAATTTTGTTGTTTATAATTTGTTTGTTTCAACGTCAAGAAATTATGTCTAAAAATGCATATCATCTTGATGAAAACCTTTGGGATTTTTCTAAGTGAGGATCTTTTCTTAATGTCAAGTCCATGAATCTGAATTCATAGTTTAAATTATCTTAAAACACTCGAAACAATCATGTAGCATGCTTAGTCTATTGCTAAATATAGATGGGTAAAATACTAACTCGTGTCACACTTTTCTAAAAGAAATGGCCAACACAAATTCAATTTTTCAACTTGGATCACTTAAAATTGGCCTTTATCTTTTGAATTTTAAAATGATATAAACTATTGGCACATGGAACTCTTGATGAAGTTTATGCTTTTTATTTAAAAATAAATATAAATTTGGTTTAGTATATTTATTTATAAATTTAATAGAATCATTTTAATTGTTGATAAATTATGAAAACAGTGAGGTCAATAGGATGTTGAAAAAAAGAGAATATTTGTTTTCCTAATTTTTTCCCCAAATAGATATCTTCAATATGTAGTGTATGAAAAATAATTGATGCTTTTTTTTTGTACTAACATTAAAATTTTAAACTTCACCAAAACATCATCGTTTTCATGGGACATCAAATTTTGTTTGCTTTTTATCATTTTAAAAAAAATATATCCTTTTGGAGAGGATTCTCTCCTCTAGTACACCATATATATATATATATATATATATATATATATATATATATATATATATATATATATATATATATATATATATATATATATTTTTCATTCCTAATCAACCATATCTTTAATTATAATAATCTTATGTTGTGTGCGATGAGGAACTATTGTTGGACTTGCTCCTTGAGGCCAAGTTGATAGGTATTTTACCTAGGCTTTTTTATGCTCTTAGGTGTGCTCCAGTGGTGGTAAAAATTGATCTCTCAAAAAAAAATTGGTTTGCGCAAGGGGGTTCCTTCCCTTGGTGTTGGACTTTGTTCGCCTCCTCTTGCATTTCCATCTTCTCGAGGGAATGCCAACTGTTATGTGACTTTTTCCCCAAGAGAAGAGAAATATATAAATAAATCTTTGGAATTAAAAGGGAGATAGAAAATAAAGGATATTATGATCCTTTGGTTAAAAGAGAGTTTAATAAAGAATACTTATAAACACTCTTTAAAGAAAACAAGAATAATTATTTATTTAAATAATTACTAAAAGGCAACCTTTTGTGAAAGGGTGTGATGGTTTGGAAATCACCCCTTAAAGGGATATATAAATCATTCATGTGAGAATGGTGAGGAACATGGAAGAAGGGAGAAAACTCAAGGAAGAAGAACAACCAAGGAAGAAGGAAGTGGTTGGTGAGCTATGGACGGGACAAAGAAGGGGCACATCTATAGTGTGTGTCCAACCTGGGATACAAGTGCGTGCACTCAGGACGGTCCTGGCTAGGGCATGGTTTTGTGGCATGAGTGTTGAGCATTGTTCCGATGGAACCAACACTCATGTAGAGTGGAAAAGTACGCTTTCCTCCTAGACTGCTCCATGGCAAGAGCCAGTACCACTGACATATTCCTAGGGGTTGAGGATGGACCCACGGTGTAGTATGGGATGCACCGAATCCTCTCCCCATTTGTCCAATGGTGCATAAAAATTGGAGGAAAGATAGGACCCACGATGTAGTGCACAATACATCGACATTCTTTCTATCTGGGATGCATTATGGACATGTTGTTGAGTACTTTGTCACTGATGTGACGATGTTTGAACTGAGAGTGGATTTTGCAATATTATTATTTAGATAAGTATTAAAACCATTGAATCTAAATTATATTGAGAATATATATATGATTCTGGTGTTAATGTATATGAATTATATGAATGTGTATTCCATTTATCAGGTTAACTATCTATTTTGGAATTTCTTAATAAACTTACACATATTATCTTTTGCATTGATTATTTGCATCCATTTTAAGAATATTGTAGTTTTTTTAATCTTTGTTCTAATATTTAATCTACTAAATCCGCTGGTAACACTTAAATAACTTTGGAGGAAAAGTGACATTACACCAACATTTTGTCTTACACAAGATCCATTAGGGATAGACTATGTGAGTATCCCTTTGTTGGTGTTTCCAATTGATTGTCTAGGGTTTTATAAAGGTTAGCTAGATCTTATGATACAAAACATAGGTCAATGGCCAATGAACAAGAGACATATTTTATATTTTCTCCTTACACTTTAGGCTCTACAAAACCAAGGTGGGTTGCCCTCTAGGCCTAAAGCAAGGAAACCACTTCACTTTGTAGTTGTCTCTATGCCTTTGGTATTCTTTGCCTAGGGCACCCAAAGTGATCAAAACTTGAGCATTTGTCACGTCTCAAAAATTTTCTTGCATTTAATAAATGTTAAGTTATTTAAATAATTATGCAAAATAAAATTTATCAGTTGACTTGTGATAAATTTAAGATTTCAATGGCATTTGAAATATATTTATATTCATATGATTGAATACGCAAGATGAATGTTATTGGTATGAATGGAATATTTTTTGTTTCAAGAACTGGTTAATGGTTACTGATGAAACTCTAAAAAGTGCAAGTGTGTGAATGCAAGAACAGGTTGAAGACCGGGAACATGGTTGAGGTAGAAATATTTAGCCAGATGATGAATGGTAAGCTTGATGAAATCTAGAACGTGCACACACCACTAAAAATAATAGCATCTGCAATGTATTGCAATTAGATAGCTATCATTTTTGTTAGTGTGAAATGTGTAAATGATTAATTTGATAAGCTTATGGAAACAAATTTAGCAAAACATTTTCCTTACCTTATTCATTTGATGCTAAAGTCACAATAACAATGGTGTGGAATATGATTCTTATGTGCATATTAATTGTTCTTGAATAGAACGAATGAATTGAAATCAAAAATAGCTATCCTTATGTGAATGATGAATATTTATATATATATATATATATATATATATATATATATATATATTATTGTGGTAAAACTGTTTGCCTCTATTTGAATTTAAAATCCATACATGTGAATTTGAGCACCTTGGGAAAACATTGGTAACACTTCTCAACACTATGAACATAGCCACCACCCATCATGGAAAAATATTTCATGCTAAATAAGCATGGAGGGGTGGGCAGCCAAGAGAGGGGAGGATGTGGGATAGTTTAAGGCCACCACCTCCAATTTTAGAAAAGGAAAAAAAATATTGGTCAGAGGGAGATTTGGAAGAAAGGGTGGAGATCTTGGAAAGAAAAATCAAAGAAGATTTTGGGCAAAGAGGATGACAAGGTAGTAGTGATCCCATTGAAAAGAGATTTTTCCACATTCGATGGGGTAAAAATCATCAATTTACACAACAGGAAGGAGGTAATTTGAGCCTCATATTTTGTTTATATGGTGTTTCCTTCTATGAAAACAGATGGTTTATATGCTTTTTATTTGAACCTATAATATAGAGATCAATTGTCTTGAATTCATTTTCAACACTTGGTGTTTGCATTTGTTATCTTCTTATCTCTAGAAAACAGGGTTTTCAAACCTATTATGTTTATAAGTCAAACCCAAATGCCCTCATTTTTAATTGTGTAAGGTGGGAAAAACCACTGTTTATTGTCATGTTTCATGTCATCCATGCAATAGTTTTATCTAGTCAAACTTGTTCTTATCATAGTTGGGTATTGCTTACATGTTACCACTCTATGGGTTGTCATAACCGATGTAATTCCTTCCTTTGTTATGTATTCTTATCTATTAAGAGGATCCAATGACTTTAGTGAACCCCCCATCTATGGAGATGTCTCTATAATGATGTCGAGTCATTTGCATGTTCAGTCTACAGAGCCACACCGAGATGGTGTTCTATTTCTTGAGATAGGGTATCAATTTTACCCATGATCGCCGTAAATGATAATCATTTTCATTTTAAAATGATAACTCAATGAACATTTATTTTGTTCAGTTATATTATTGTTGAAGAATGATTTATATCGTTATATATAATTGCATTGAGCAACTAATATCATCCTACTTGATGAACGATTCCATCATTCATATATATTTATCCATACTTGCTATTAAGTGATTCTATTGTTCTACTTTAGCGATGGCCGAATGAAGCCATCGTTCAAGTATTTATAATCACTGTTAAAGATTATGCTATATTGTCTTAGCAGGCCAATAAGCCTTAGCCTACCATTGGATGATTCATATCATTCCAAACATTATAATGATGCAAAACAATTGATATTGTTCTAGTTTACAAAGTATTAAGATGACTATTACATGTGACATGTTTCCTGAGTTGCAGCCTATGAAAAGGTCCATAAAAGGTCAAGGGATACTGCTAATCCCTTTGATGCATTTCAAATTTTTGCATTCATAAGTACAATGCGTATTTATGTATATATATACATATATGGATTATATATATGCATACACAGTTTTTATTTGAAGTTATTAATCATCAGTGTAGAATTTTATACTTACATTGATCTCTTTCTAAATTTATGGTGCTTGTGTTGCGATCAACTATACCATCAAACATTTTTTATTGACTAAATATTAAGGCACTTAATATTGGTTGATAGCTTGTATATCGACCCATTCTGTGAGTATGTGTTTTAAAGGATAATAAGATTTGAATGGTATTATTCATGTTGAATGATCATGAACACTACTGAAAGATGAATTAATTTGAATGACAATAAATTTCACTGAACTTATTTGATAATGTTTTAAAGAATGATTTGAGACTGTAAGATATGCGAATATCTAGGACAACCTCTGATTAAAACAAAGTGATGCTCTTATCAAAGATCCAAGAGGGTGGAAACCAGTTTTAAACCAAACATAATATCCCTTGAATGAATGTTTTTTGACTTGGTTTTAAACAAAATAGAACATTCGTAAAGATTTGATTGAATCAAGAATAACTTGTTATTTCTTTAGAGCAGTAAGCTAGAATGGAATGTTTTGATTAAACACGGATTAATTATGGTGATTGATTACAATTTGTTTCTATGTAAACATACTTGTGAAATTTTGGGTGTCTTGATCTTTGAATTACAGTAGAATCTCATTATGCATTTAATGAAAGTCAACATCTTTTAATATGTAAATCTGGATGTAAATGTAACTTTTTTCAAAGAACGTATACGCACACAATTTTTTTTTACAAAAGGCCATATATGTGTACATGCATAAATCTTCCATTTATGCATTACAAATACATGCGATATACCTTCTTTAAAATTTCTTAATTTCTCTTTATTTGAAATGCGTAGATTTCATAAAGGAAATGTTGTAAATCTGAATGTCATGCATGAATTGTTATATTCTTATCGATGAAATGGATCATGTATTATGACTAAATTCTAATGTTATTTTTATCAAAAATGATTTAATTCCTTCCATATATTGTTAAACTAAATTAGCTAGGATGATACAAATACAAACTATGTTGACATAGACTGTTTGATTCCTTATTATAAAAAGGACTAGCTAGCAAAACTACTAGAAAACAAGTTGATTATTTTGCACAATGTGTGACTTGGATAAGATGTATGTTATCTTATGTATGTGGGAGGGAACCTTTCAGGACAGGTTTTGAAAATGTATCAACAAAGAGTATAGGTTTTGATTTTCCAAAATCTATTATTTTAGCTATATATAACATATGCTTGGCCAAGCATTTGTAGTCCATTATGTTGAATGGTCTAATTTGTATAATGTAACTCTCTGCCACTTCCTAGCATAGATCTTGTATGTTCTAAATGTAGATATAAATTCATGTAGATGTTAGGCAAGCACCAAATTCCACCTTGCATATTGTATCTCTTGCTAAGTATTCCATGTAGGGTCGGGTATTCTTCGAGTTAGGAAGAATTTCGGGGAAGTGCAACTTTGTGGATGGGTGGAAAAGTGCCTGAACCATGTTAGCATCCACTAAATGCAGCGAATGTTGAAGAGGAATCACATGAAATTCCATATTCTTGATTATTGTACTTTATACCTCATGATGTTGACTAAGAGGCGATGTTGGCCTAAGTGAAACATTGTAACTTGTAAATTTGACATTTGGAAATGAATATAAATTATTATTTTGACATATGATGCTATGATGGAAAATAGATAATTGACTATGTCTTTAATTTATTATTCATAATGTCATATTTATTTTTGAGTGTTATTAATGTATGACATATTAAATTTGGTGTCAAAGCTTAGTGTTCAGTTCTAGGCCTATGAGCCCACAGTGGTCAAAAAATTAGGGTTAGTCGACCCTTAATTCAATTTTGAGTTTAATGAACCTGAATTGAATGAAAGTATGGGAAGGTCAAAGTCAGGGAAAAAGAAGGGAAAGACCGTTAGGACTACTAAAATGAAATTTTTTGAAGAGAACCCAACACTTGAAGTCCACTCTAAGATTCTTGATGATGGGACTTTAGCACATGCCCTCACTCAACTTAAGTTAGAGAGGGGCAAGAAAATTGAGGAGTCTAAGCATACTATAAAAAGTAAGAAACCTTCTACAATTCAAGATTGGCCTTTGGGGTGTGGACCCAATGCACCCATCCTAACTAAAGAGGAAAAGGAGTGCAGGTGTACACATCCTACCTCTTTCAACAAGGTTGTAATAGACTATGAGGAGGACCTAGAGGAGTATCCTCTATCTGATAATGAATAGCCCACCTAGCATGGGAGAATTTTTGTAAATTAGGATCTTGTAATCTGTTATTATTATAAATACAAAAATTATTTCTTGTGTTCAAATTTGTGAGCTTGAATGAATTATTCTTGTTATAAATGAACATGAACATATTTTTTTTAGAATGCATGTCATAATAATTAGTAGTATGTGTTGAAAAAAATATATATAGAAAACTCATGTCAGTTGCACTAAACGTGAGCTATGATGTAGGTCATTCAATGAACCATCATGGTGAATACTAGGAATAGAGGTTCAAGTGGTGGTCAAAATGATGGTCAAAATGAAGGTCAGAATGAAAGGCTGGATTGAATCCTTGACCTCCTAAACCGAAAATAAAATAGAATAGACCATTTAGAAGAGGAATTTAAAGCTATGTGAGATGGTCAAAACTAGAGGATTAAGGAGAAACCACAAGAAAATAGAGACCCAGATGTCAATAACTGAGCTAGAATCAAAGGAGAGCTTGGTAAGGACCTAAAAAGGGTGGATCCACTGAATTTTAATGGAAAAACCATCAGAGACAGAGTGGAAGCATGGACCATTGGAATGGAGAAGTACTTCAGGCTTCAAAAAATTTCAAATGAGACTAAGGCTATATGGGTAGCATACCAGTTCTCTGGTGAGGCAACTACATGGTGGGACAACAAAATGGCATAACATAAACTACAACCTGGAGAGACCACCTGGGAACAATTTCTTTGATATTTTCAAAAAAGTGGCTCCCTTAGCACTTTTCTGATAAGAAGATGACAAATTTTTTGAACTTAGCTCAAAGGAGCATGTCAATAACTCAATATTAGGAAAATTTCACTCATTTGTTGAAGTATGTGCCTCAGTACTAGGCTAATGAGCGCTTTCGAATCAAGGATTTTATACTTGGGTTAAGAACTCATATTGGAGCAAAGGTAGACTTACATAACCCACTTACCATGGAGGAGTTCTTTGAGAAGGCCACCAAGCAAGAAAAAAAGTTGCAATAGTTGTCCAATTTCTGAAAGAATTTAGATTATAAGTCTCAGTTTAGAAGCAATAAATTTCAAAAACGAGACAAGCCCCACCATATCAAGAATCTGAAGAGGGGAAGTGACTCACAAGAGAAAGCAAAGGGTAGTAGTGGCGGAAAGAATAAGAAGGCCAACAGTAACAAAGGAAAGTTTGATATAATAAATAGAAGGGATCCAAGGAAGATAGGTTGAGAGGTCATAAAGGGCCTCGTGATGGTTGCTACACTTGTGGAGGCGATATTTATGCATTAAGTTTCCCAAAACATTCAAAGGCATGAAAGGAAAGAAATCAACATCAAATCCATGTGATAGTGGATGATAGGCAAGTTGAATATCAAGCCTCACCAATATAGTTGTCGGGTAAGCTATATGGCAAACCTATTTCTATTTTAATTGATATCAGAGCTATTGAATGTTTTGTTGACTCAAGAATTATTTCTAAGCTATCCATTATACCTAGACACATGGCCAATTCTTGGATGGCATGGTATGGAAATTTAGCAGAGCAGAGGGTGGATTCTTGTCTCTATTGTAGCAAGTTAGAACTTCCCAACTTTTCAAGACTCAAGTAGACCTTTATGTAGTTCCCTTAGGATCCTATGATGTAAATTTAGGGATTAACTGGTTGAAAAAGCACAAGTCCATTATAAACTATGAGGATAAGATGAGTTGTCTAGATGACTATGCAAAGCTGATTGAGATTCATGGAATCCAAAGACCACTAAAGCTTAGGAAAATCTTAACTATGTAGCTCAAGAGGGCTCAAAATAAGGGGTGTAATATCTATGTGGTACACGTGAGTGAACCTAAAAATATCAAGCCTTATTTGGATGATTACCCCATTCTCAAGGAATTCTGAGATGTATTCCCTGAAGAACTCACAAAACTGCCTCCCAAGCGAGAATTTGATTTCTCTATTGATCTAGTACTGAGAGGTGAACCTTATTCTAAAGCCCCATATAGGATGACTACCACCGAGTTATTTGAATTGAAGGCCTAGTTGTAGGAACTGTTGAGCAAGGGGCTTATTCAACCTAGTGTGTCTCCTTGGGGTGTGTTGGTTATCTTTGTTAAGAAGGATGGAACCTTGCATCTATGTATTGAATATTGAATTTTGAACAAGGCAACCATCAAGAATAGATATCCTCTTCCAAGGATTGATGAGATATTCGATCAGATGAGGGGAGCAATAGTGTTCTCTAAAATAGATCTTAGATCCAATTATCACCAGTTGTGAATAAAAGAAGAGGACATTCCTAAGACTGCTTTTTGAACTCGATATGGACACTATGAGTTCATGATGGTACCTTTTGGTCTGACCAATGTGTTAGAAGCTTTCATGAATCTCATGAATAGTGTATTTAGAGATTGTCTAGATGACTTTGTCTTGATCTTTATTGACGACATCCTAATTTATTCCAATTCCATTGCGGAGCATGATATGCATTTGAGGATAGTCTTACAATGTCTTAGAGAGAAGATTTTTTTTTGGAAAGCTATCCAAGTGCTCATTTTATCAGGGTAGGGTGCATTACCTTGGTCACATCATATAAGCAAAAGGAGTCTTTGTAGATCCTGAAAAGATAAAGGCAATAGTAGAATTTCCAGCACCTCAGAGTGTGATAGAAGTGTGAATCTTTATGGAACTAGTGGGATACTACAGTAAGTACGTACATGGATTTTCTCATATTGCATCCCCAATCACATCTCTTCAAAGGAAAGGGAAAAATTTTGAGTGCATATAAAACTGTGAGCAAGTATTTCAACTCCTAAAGTAGAAGCTCATGATAGCCCCAGTGTTGATTATACTTGATCCCAATGGTAAATTTACAATGATCATAGATGCTCCGTGAGATGGTGTAGGAGGTGTATTAATGCAAGATGGGCAAGTGGTGGCGTATGAGTCAATGAAGCTTAAACATAATGAAATAAACTATGTGCCACATGATTTGGAATTGGCTACAATAGTACATTCTTTGCAGATGTGGAGGGATTACCTATTGGGGAAGCCATTTGAGCGCAAAATAGATCATCTAGGATTGAGATATATCTTTACCCAACCAAATCTCAATGCACATCAAAGAAGATGGTTGGAGAACTCCTTAGTGAATACAATTCTGGAATAGAGTACATTAAAGGAAAAGAGAATAGAGTAGTTGATACTCTTAGTATAAGAAGGCATCTAGCAGCTATGACCTCGACAAGGTTGAATCTAAGGTAGCAAGTGATGCAACACTTGCAAGGGGGTGAGCACTATGAAAGGGTTAAGTAAGCTCTACAGGTGAACCCTTTAGACCATCAATATGATGGGTATGAATTTGAATTAGATGGAATCCTAAGATATTAGAGAAGGATGTATATTCCATATTCTGGAGATCTTAGATATTTGGTCTTGGCTGAAATCCACAATGCACCATATTCAAGACACCCCACAATTGTCAAGATGATCGCAGAGTTGAAATCTTTGTATTTATGGCCTAAACTCAGGAAAGATGTAGTGGAATATGTAGCCACATGCTTGGAATGTCAATGAGTCAAGGTTGAACATGTGCATCCAATACAAATTCTCTATCCTCACGATATACCTGAGTACAAGTGGCAAGTGATCAACATGGAATTTATTCAAGGGTTTCCTTTAAGAAAAAACAAGCATGATATCATCCTGGTAGTAGTTGATAAGTTGACTAAGGTGACACATTTCATTCTATGAACCTTAAGGATGGATTGTTGACCTTGGCCAATAATTTTTTCCAAGAATCTTTTATTTGCATGGAGTTCCAAAGACTATCATATCCAATAGAGATACTCGGATGATGTCCATGTTTTGGAAAACTTTGAATGTATCCCTAGGAACTAACTTGAATTTTAGTTTAGAATATCATCCTTAAACCGATGGTCAAACTGAGAGAGTCAACCAGGAAATAGATGATCTCTGAGTGTATTTCATGGACCAACAATATAAGTGGGAAGAGTATCTACCTTTAGTAGAGTTTGCATCTAATAAGTATTTCCATGCATCTTTAGGTATGACACCTTTCGAGGCTCTTTACAGGAAAAAGTGTTCTACACCCATCAATTAGGAAAAGTTGGAAGATAGGATCATAGTGGGTCTTGAAATGCTCAAAGAGATGGAAGAGAAGATGAAACTTGTCAAGGATAGACTGAAGGAAGCGGTAGATAGACAAAATATCTATGCCGACAAGAATAGAACCTTCAAGTAGTTCTCAAAGGGAGATAAGGTCTTTTTGAGAGTCAAGCCACATAAGAGCTCCATTACCTTTGGAAAATCTTCCAAGTTGGCCACTAGAAATAATGTGGGTCCCTTCGATGTGTTGGAAGTCATTAACCTGGTTGCATATTGAATTTCTTTGCCACCTACTCTAGCTCGACTCCATAATTTATTTAATGTTTCTTTGCTTAAGCCATATCATCTAGGTGCATCTCATATACTTTATTGGCATTCTTTGCAGATGCAAGATCTAGGAGTGATGTTGGTGGAGCCCATTAGAATTTTGGATAGATGCAACATCAAGTTGTGAAATAGAGACATTATCCAATATATGGTTCAGTGGGACCAATATTATGAGGACAATGCTTCTTGGGAGGATGCAGAGGAAATATAATGCTCCTTCCCTCATTTGATTTCTAGATAGACTCTTAATGTTCATTAAGATACTATTGCTTTAGCATTTTTGGATTTACATGTTATGATATTTTGGATTGAATAACAATATGATTGAATGTTGAAAAATACATATTTGATTCAGTTCTATCTGATAAGACATTGAGACGATATCTCATCCAAGTGGGGAAGGATGTCACGTCTCAAACTTTTGCTTACATTTAATAAATGTTAAGTTATTTAAATAATTATGGAAAATGAAATTCATCAATTGACATGTGATAAATTTAAGATTTCAATGGCATTTGAAATATGTTTATATTCACATGATTGAATACAAAAGATGAATGTTATGGTATGAATAGAATCATTTCATTTAAAGCATTGGTTAATGGTTACTGATGAAACTCTAAAAAGTGTAAGTTTGTGAATGCAGGAATAGGTTGAAGACCGAGAACATGGTTGAGGTAGGAATATTTAGCCAAATGATGAACAGTAAGCTTGATGGAATCTAGAATGTGCACACACCACTGAAAAACATAGCATCTACATTGTATTTGAATTAGATAGTTATCATTTTTGCAGGTGTGAAATGTGTAAATGATTAATTTGGTAAGCTTATGGAAACAAATTTAGCGAAACCTTTTCTTTACCTTGTTCATTTGATGCTAAAGTCACAATAACAGTGGTGTGGAATATGATTGTTATATGGATATTAATTGTTCTTGAATAGAACAAATGAATTGAAATCAGAAATAGTTATCCTTATGTGAACGATGAATATATTTATATGTATATTATTGTGGTAAAATTGTTTTCCTCTATTTGAATTTAAAATCCATATATGTGAAATTTGAGCACCTTGAGAAAACATTGGTAACACTTCTTAACACTATGAACATAACCGCCACCCTTCATGGAAAAATATTTCATGCTAAATAAGCATGGAGGGGTAGGTGGCCAAGAGAGAGGAGGATGTGGGAGAGTTAAGGTCACCACCTCCAATTTTAGAAAAGGTAGAAAAATCTTGGTCAGAGGGTGATTTGGAAGAAAGGTTGGAGATCTTGGAAAGAAAAAGTAAAGAAGATTTTGGGGAAAGAGGACGACGAGGAAGCAACGGTCCCAGTGAAATGAGATGTTTCCACATTTGATAGGGTAAAAATTACCGACTTACATAATATGAAGGAGGTAATTCAAGCCACATATTTGTTTATATGTTGTTTCCTTCTATGAAAATGAATGGTTTATATGCTTTTGATTCGAACCTATACTACGGAGATTGAATGTCTTGAATTCATTTTCTACAAGGTTTTTCCATTCGTTATCTTCTTATCTCTAGAAAAATAGGGTTTTTGAACTTGTTATTTGTAGAAGTTGAACCCAAATGCCCTCATTTTTCATTGTGTAAGGTGGGAAAAACCATTGTTTATTGTTGTGTTTCATGTTGTCCATGCAATAGTTTGATCTAGTCTAACTTTTTCTTACCATAGCCAGGTCTTTTTTGCACGTTACCACTCTATGGGTGGTCATAACCGATGTAATTCCTTCCTCTATTATTTATTCTTATTTATTGTGAAGATTCAATGAGTTTAGAAAACTCCCAATTTGTGGAGATGTCTATGTAATGGTGTCAAGTTGTTTGCATGTTTGGGCTAAAGATCCACATAGAGACGATGCTTTATTTCCTAAGATAGGGTATCGATTTTACTCATGATCATCATAAATGGTGATTATTTCCCTTTTAAAATGATAACCTAATGAGAATTTATTTCATTCACTTATATTATTGTTGAAGAACGATTTCTGTCATTCTATATAATTGGATTGAGTGACTAATGTCATCTTGCCTTGATGAACAATTCCATCATTCATATATATTTATCCATACCCATTGTTAAGCGATTCTATTATTCTACTTTAGTGATGGCCAAATGAAGCCATCGTTCGATTATTTATACTCGTTGTTAAATACTATGATATACTATCTAAGAAAGCCGAATGAGTACCATCATTCTAGGCCTTAGCCTACCATTGGATGATTTCTATCATTCCAAACGTTATAATGATGTGGAATGATTAATATTGTTTTGATTTACAAAGTATTAAGATGACTACTACTGTAACGCCCCGCCATGCAACCCTAGAGGAAGTTGCATTTAACTACTTAAACGGAATAATTTTTTTTTTAAAAGGATAAATAATTAGTAGGTTAATTAACTAATGCCAACAACCTCTAAGGTTACGAGACAAAGGTTATATAGAACCTCGACAAAACATGAATATAAACTATGAAAATTATTTTATTGATAAATTAACACATACATTCCAAGTAAGATGAAATACAACAAGCATAAGATAAGTCTTTCGATTTCATTAATCCATTCAATAAACCATAAGGTTACAATCACTCATTCCCTGAATGAGGCAAGTCCAATAACATAGGGTTACAAGTACAAAGTCAACCTCGATAACAAGAGGGGTAATGATAGCATGAATAACGGAAAGGATAACAAGAAGAACTATAACTGAAACAACCATGAGCTCTCCCACTGGAAGTCTCATCCACATGACCAAGGAGAAACCCAACGGAGTAAGGTGCACGTTCCACCCAACCAAGTGGAACCCAAAGGTCCACCCCCTGTGCTAGGAGATAGTAACCAAAATCTCTAACCAAGGACGTCTACCTCTAGACATAGGCTAACATAACCATACTGAAATAAATATAGTAACAACACTAAATCACAAGGTTACAATGCTTCTAGAAATTACTTAATCAATTGCATCATTGATGCGAACATACTGCCGACCTAGGAGAAGTGTCATCACATCATTACATAGGTTATCCTGGTGAGTCTTCCTAGGTCCTGACCCCCGTCTCGGGTTATCCTGGTAACCTCTAATGACTTTTGACCCCTCATATAAACTAATGCGGAATCAGTTATCTTTCATGGTGAGAAGATCACAATCTTGCCATTCTAGGCCTTCCTGTCTCGACCCAAGTCTGTGCAAGCCCTTGTGATCATGAGCGAGGCATAATTATCTTATTAAATGTTTGATGCTACATGATACTCTAATCATCTAATTTAATTATCACTAGATTAACTAACTTACAACGAGTTATCCTGGCACCACTTTGTGTGTCGGCCCCCGTTATAAGCCACTCCTCTAAGACAACACGTGGAACAACTCCACAACCCAAGGGTACACAAGTGCTACGAAAGGATATCGCATCCCTAACCATGACATACAGTCAACAAACTCTCATTCATGATAATCAGGAAACAAATTGGTTACGCACTACCCAAGGCCATCTATGGTTGACTACACAAAATGACAACCCACAGCCTGAAATCCCAACTGGAAGACTTGTTAAACATGAAGACCCACACTTCCCCAATGATACGCACATAGATCAATGCAAGACAAGAATCAAATTCTAATTTGGGTTCACTAAACCCATGTCCTAACTAATCATTCAATAACCAGTGCGTTCAATAAACATAATATATTAGGTCACTTTAAAAGAAATCATTTTATTCACAACAGCATTTGAATGCATAAGACATTACCCGTGTCCCCATAATCTCTTAAAAACAAGTTCCCATTTAAATATAATATTATTCTCTACTCAATTAAACCCAATAAAAATATATATATATTTCCCCCTTTAAATAATTGAAATAATATAATAATATCCTCATTTTAGAACATTAATATTATAATAATAATATTACCATTATTATTTACAATTTCCATAGTTCCTCAATTTAATAATCATATTATTAAAATATTCATGTATTTAACTATATGAAGCATAAGTCATATTAAAATAATAAATTTTAACCTTAAAACATTATAATAATTATAATATTATAATATTACAAAAAATATAATATTTTAAATTAAAAATATTATTATTTATTATATATATTTTTTAAAAAAATTTAAAATACAAAAAGGTGGCCTTGGTTCGCGCGAACCTCGGATTTCATGCCCAGCTGTCCAAAATGCCAGGGGAGGTCGGCCTAGCCGCGAAATACACCCAGTGATGGTAGAAGAGGGGTTTTGGTGGCTGCAGAGGGCGGCGCCGCTGGTCTTCACAAGCACAGGGGGCGGCGGAACTGCCACGGTCACCCCGCGGGCGGCGCTGGCAGCGTCACCACCACTGTGGCAACTGCTGCCAGTGCAACTCGCATAGGCCGTAGTCGGCGGGGGATTGGGTGCGGCTCACCCACTCCACTCCCATGGGAGCGGCGGTGGGGTGAGCCCCCACTCGCTTGCCCAATCCGTTTTTTTTTTGTTTTGGTTTTCTTTTCAATACATATGAGACTGTCATTTTTCACATATATATATTTTTATTTTATTTTTAATTTTTATATAGAAAAACCAAAACATAAAGAGAGGTAAGAACAACCAAAAATAATAAAATTCTAGAATTAACTTAATTTTAGGGAAATTTGGCCAGCATAACCCTACCATAGGGAATTATAAAAATAATAATCTAAGCCTACATAGCTCAACCTACATATAAGTAAATAATTTTAAGCAGCGATGCAACCATTTGAAGACCATAAAATATTGAAGAACAATAAGAACAAAGAAGAATTGAAACAACCATAAGGATTTAACCTTTCATTACTCAACAAAATTACAAGCAAACAAGGTGTGAACCTGAATTCCTTGGAGTATGTGGATGACCCTGCTGCTGCCTCAAAACCCTCTTGAGCACTTCAGATTTCCCAAGTTTATCCTTCAAACCCACAAAAACAAGCAATCTTCCTCTTCTCTTTCCCAATTTTCTCAAAAAAACTCCATGTCTAAAAATTGTGAAGAAATTCAAGATAATGCCAATTCCTTCCAAAATCCACAACCACCCTCATAAATTTTTTAAAACAGAAAATAAGAAATATCTTTTTTTGTTGAATTTTTGAATTTTGAATTTCAAATTTGACTTTCAATTTCTTTTTCTAATTTTTTTCAATTCCAATTCAAATTTGCATGCATTTTCAAAATAAATAATTTAAAACCTTTCAACATGAATAACTTAATCAATTAATAATTAAATCTACCATAAGATTAAATATCAAATTAATTAAATTAAATTACTCAATAATTAAATCACAATTCCTACATTACTCTAACTACCCAATTAGATCGAATCAGGCAAACTGAACAAAATAGAACAACTGGACCATACTAGGCCTGACGACACACTACAACTAGGGTGACGATTTGGCGTGGAAATCCTAGCTACTATCTCCCAATCGATTGTTGTTGGGCAATGGACACGCTTGAACTAGAGAAACCAGTTGGAGTCGATGTCATGTACCTGTTAACCTGCAACACAGAATATATCGACATGCAATAATATGTCATAAATAAGGCACACCGTGAAGAGGAAATCACGAGATCACAAGGCACTCGCAAACGAGTGATGCAATACCGTCCTCTTCACCAATACAATAGTTCTAACTGACACATCTAACATAGCAGCATAATCGAAAACAAGAAACATCATAAGTTAAATATCCACACATGTTACTTCCAAACATGTCATAATAATCATATCCAAAGTAATATCACCACATCAAAATACGTCACGATAAAATAGTGATCCACTGAAATCAAGTACATAGTCCAAGTACAAAGCAAAACTAAAGCATAGAAAGAAACAACATAGTTCGCACAATAGATCAAAACGGAGGGGTATTACATCCTCCCCCCCTAGGGTCAGGCTTACTCCTGGAAGCCTGCGAACAAATAGGGATAAAGTTCCCTCATTCTAGCTGCATCTTCCTAAGTGGATGACGTGTCATCCCTATGATCCCACTAAATCCTAACCTGATCAATATCACGCCCTCGAAGGGTGAGCGTTCTACACTCCTCGATGGCCACGGGCTCCAAAGCTAGTTGCCCGTCCTCTACCTGCAATGCATTCCAATCAAGGACATGAGAAATGTCTGGATGGTATGGCCGAAGAACTGAAACATGAAATACATCATGAATGCATGAGAGATTGGGCGGTAAAGCAAGACCGTAAGCAATAGGACCAATCTTCTCGAGTATCTCAAAAGGTTCGACAAAGCGAGGTGCCAACTTAGAGCCCTTCCCATAACGGATGGGACTCTTTCACGGACGCACCCGCAAGAAGACTTTATCGCCTACAACGAACTGACAATCCACCCTATACGCATCCGCATACTTCTTCTGCCTATCCTGCGCTGCTACCAAGTGCTCTCTAATCCTATCCACCTGCTACTCCATATCCTACAGTATCTCAGGACCCAACACTATCCTGTCCTCCAGTCGATCCTAACTCAAAGGGGTACGACACGGTCTCCCATACAATGCCTGGAATGGAGGCATACCAATGGAACTCCGAAAACCATTATTATAGGAAAACTCTACCAAATAAAGATAATCCTCCCATCATGTCTGCTGGTCCATCACATACATACTTAACATATCCTCAAGGATCTGATTAACCCTCTCGATTTGTCCATCTGTCTTAGGGTGATAAGTTGAACTGAAGTTCAACTGTGTCTCCATCGCATGCTGCAATGATGTCCAAAGAGCTGAAGTAAACACTAGATCCCTGTCAGAGATAATCCGACGTGGAATGCCATGTAACCTCACAATGTCCTCCATGAACACTCTAGCTATGGACGATGTGGTGTAGGATGAGCACATAGGTGAGAAGTGTGCCACCTTCCTCAACCTATCTACTATCACCATTATCGCATCATGTCGTCTCGAAGAGTTGGGTAAACCAACAATGAAATCCAATGAGATGATATCCCACTTCCACTCTGGTACTAAATGTGGTTGCAGGAGCCCTGCTGGATGCTAGTGCTCAGCCTTAACTCACTGACACTCTAGACATTATGACACAAAATCCGCGATATCTCACTTCATCCCTAGCCAAAAGTACAACTGTCGCAAATCTGCATGCATCTTCTTCACCCCAAGATGGGCTGAATAAGGTGCACGATGTGCTTCAGTCATGACCAAGGTATGAAGACCATCTGAAGGAGGAACGTATATGCATCCTATGTGTCTTAATAACTCATCTGAATCCAGAGTATATCCTGAATGTCTGCCCTCAAGAGGTCTACCTGCCTCTATCATTGCCCTGACCTCCTAGTACCAACTATCTGCTGGAAGGGCAGAAAGAATCTGACTCCATAGATCCACCACTAGAGTCAACTCGGATATCTCATGTCTCCATCGACTGATTGCATCTGCTACAACATTCTCTTTCCCCTGGATGTACTTCACCTCAAAGTCATACTCACAAAGGAATTCCATCCAACACCTCTACCTAGCATTAAGGTTGGGCTGCGTGAAGATATATTGCAGACTTCTGTGATCACTATGCAACTCAAACCTATGGCCAAGAAGGAAATGCCTCCATCCCATCAATGCATGCACAACTACCGCTAACTCAAGATCATGGGTGGGATAGTTCAACTCATGGTCCTTGATTTTCCGTGACTCATATGCAATGACTCAACCATCCTGCATAAACACTGCACCAAGACCCTCCAAGGATGCATCTATACAAACTACAAAGTCCCTAGTCGGATCCGGTATTGCAAGTATCGGTGCACTAGTCAACATCTCCTTAAGGTTCTGAAATGCTGCCTCGCACTTCTCTGACCACTCAAACCTCTTCCCTTTCCTCTGAAGGGTAGTGATAGGATAACCTATCCTCGAAAAACCTTGCACAAAGCGTCTGTAATAACCTGCTAGCCCCATAAAGCTACGTATCTCTGCCACATTCATGGGCGTAGGCCAATCTGAGATCGCTTGGATCTTCACTAGATCCACTGAAATACCCTTCCCTGAGATGACATGCCCAAGGTACTGTACCTCAGATTTGAAGAACTCACACTTCGACAAGTTGGCAAACAACTAATTATCTCGCAAGCACTGCAATACCTGCCGCAAATGGTCCTCATGCTCTACCATAGTCCTGGAATAAATCAGAATGTCATCAAGGAACACAAGGAAAAACCTGTCAAGGTATGTATGAAATACACCGTTCATCAGACGCATGAACATAGAAGGTGCATTCATCAACCCAAATGGTACTACTATGAACTCGTAGTGACCATACTGCATTCGAAATGCTGTCTTATGAATATCAAAGTCAAAGATCCGAAGCTGATGATATCCAGACTTAAGATCAATCTTCAAAAAGATGGTGGCACCCTTGACCTGATCAAAGAGATCATCGATCCTAGGAAGTAGATAACAGTTCTTGATGGTCACTTTGTTCAACTATTGGTAATCAATGCATAACCAAAGTGAACCATCCTTCTTCTTCACGAAGATGACAGGTGCTCCCCAAGGTGAAACACTAGGGTGAATGAAACCCTTCTCTAACAACTCCTCAAGCTACAAACGAAGCTCTTTTAGCTCCTGGGTAGTCATACGATAGGGAGCTTGAGAGATGGGTTAAGAACCAGGTATAAGATCAATCTTGAAGTCAGTATCCCTCTGAGGTGGCATCCCTGGAATCTCATCTGGAAAGACATCAGAATACTCTTGAAGGATGGGGTGACTATCAAGAGAGACTTTATCTTCTCCACTACCTAGATCCAAGTCATCCACTATAGCAACAAACAACTAGCAACCCTGACGTACACACCTTCTCAACTGCATAGTTGAGATGACCCTCAAAGAAATCAGCCTCAAAAATCCCACAATCTCTATCTCTCTACCGGATGCATCAATGCATCGAATCGACTTGCGTCGACAATCCAAGACCGCACTATGTGCCTCCAACCAATCCATCCCAATGACGATATCATAAGAACCCAAGGGAATAATATGAAGGTCCAACATAGTTTGAAGAGGTCCACCCTCCAACCTACACTCTGGCACAAGGGAATGTGATGCAACTTTTGCACCTGAAGCTAGCTCTGCTTGCCACCTATTCGCCTTGCCTTACCACACCCAGTCTACATCACGAAACGACTAAAGAAGAAATGAAGGAGTCTGTCGCCCCTTAATCAAATAAAATGGTAACTAGGTTACCCATCAACATACCATAAGTCTCAATGACCGTGCCCTGATGCTCTACCTGGCGGTTATCAACCGCTGTAAAAACTCGATGCCCTCTACTTGCATCACCAACTGTTGGCTCAGATGCCGCTGGTCCCTATGAAAACCCTGATGTGCCCCTGTTGGGACAACCTCTAGCCATGTGACCCTGCTGACCACATGCAAAACACTCAATGACTCTGCCAAAACCTCTACCTCCAGATGGTGCGCTAGACTGTTGTGCACTATCCTTGAAAGTAGACTGCGAACTCTGTGTTGGCTGCTCAAAGTTGGAGCGTTTCGCACGCCTCCAATTCTTGTCTCCCTATCTCTGCTGGAAACCCTTATGTTTCCCCTGTGATGCCTGCTGCTGCTGCTGACCACCCTGAGATGGCCCCTGCTGAGACTTAAGAGGTAAACCTCCCTAAGACTGCCCTCCTCTAGCACTAGATCCAACCACTGCACTACTGCCAACTGGAGCACTCATGTGCCCTCCAAATGCCATACTCAAATTCTCCTCAACTAGGCATGCTTTCTCTACTGCCACTTCCATGGTCTTGAGTTTGAAAATCCTCACACCGCCGTTGAGACAGGCATTTAAGCCCCTGACAAAATGGTGAACTAGCATGCTCTCGTCATCACCAATCCTGACATACTATTTGAGCTCGTAAAAATGACGCTCATACTGCTCAACAGATAATGCTAACTGACGCAAGGCATGGAACTCGTCCCCTCAGCGCTGATGCCAATGCTCAGATAAAAATCGAGCTCTGAATCTCTCTACAAAGATCTCCCATGATGCAGTATGAATATCAATATGGAGCTTCTGCTCCTCCAATCTCCACCAAGTGGAGGCAAATCCTCTCAGCTACATAATGGCATATCGAGCTCTGGTGTTGCTACCATACGGATGCATAGCGAAACACCTGTCTAAGTCAATGAGCAAAGTCTCGGCCTCTAAGCCGGTACCAGATCCATCGTATAAAGGAGGGTGCCCCCTGAGCAAGTCCCTCATATGAGCCTCAAACTGGGGTGGAGTTTCCCTCACCACAGGATTGATCTGAACCTCTACCTACCTAGGTCCAAGGAGTGCCAAAGCCTCCTCTAGCGCTCTACGCGCTGCCTTGATCCCTGCTAGATCCTGCTGCAAATTACCAACCCCAGGTGTGTTCTGCGATCCCTGTTGTTCCTCCTAATCAGGAATAAGAGAAACTAAAGGAGGAGCATCATGCTGACTCTCACCACAACCGCCTAGATGGCCTCTAACACGCCCTCTACCTCTTCCGCGTTTGGGCGGCATAATCCTGCACAAACATGTCAAGGTATTAGGCAAGGTACACAACTCAAATCTTAAACAACTAAAGCTTAATGGTTCCATCATAATCCCAGAGTACCCAGTGTTTAAACCTACGCTTTGATACCATGTGTAATGCCCCGCCACACAACCCTAGAGGAAGTTGCATTTAACTACTTAAACGGAATAATTTTTTTTTTTAAAGGATAAATAATGAGTAAGTTAATTAACTAATGCCAACAACCTCTAAGGTTACGAGACAAAGGTTATATAGAACCTCGACAAAACATGAATATAAACTATGACAATTATTTAATTAATAAATTAACACATACATTCCAAGTAAGATGAAATACAACAAGCATAAGATAAGTCTTTCGATTTCATTAATCCATTCAATAAACCATAAGGTTACAATCACTCATTCCCCGAATGAGGCAAGTCCAATAACATAGGGTTACAATTATAAATTCCACCTCGATAACAAGAGGGGTAATGATAACATGAATAACGGAAAGGATAATAAGAAGAACTATAACTGAAACAACCATGAGCTCTCCCACTGGAAGTCTCGTCCACACGACCAAGGAGAAACCCAATGGAGTAAGGTGCATGTTCCACCCAACCAAGTGGAACCCAAAGGTCCACCCCCTGTGCTAGGAGATAGTAACCAGAATCTCTAACCAAGGACGTCTACCTCTAGACATAGGCTAACATAACCATACTGTAATAAATACAGTAACAACACTAAATCACAAGGTTAAAATGCTTCCAAAAATTACTTAATTAATTGCATCACCGATGCGAACATACTGCCGACCTAGGAGAAGTGTCATCACATCATTACATAGGTTATCCTGGTGAGTCTTCTTAGGTCCCGACCCCCATCTCGGGTTATCCTGGTAACCTCTAACGACTTCAAACCCCTCATGTAAACCAATGCAGAATCAGTTATCTTTCGTGGTGACAAGATAACGATCTTGCCATTCCAGGCCTTCCCGTCTCGACCCAAGTCTATGCAAGCCCTTGTGATCATGAGCGAGGCATAATTATCTTATTAAATGTTTGATGCTACATGATACTCTAATCATTTAATTTAATTATCACTGGATTAACTAACTTACAACGAGTTATCCTGGCACCACTTTGTGTGCCGACCCCCGTTATAAGCCACTCCTCTAAGATGACACATGGAACAACTCCACAACCCAAGGGTACACAAGTGCTATGCAAGGATATCACATCCCTAACCATGACATACAGTCAACAAACTCCCATTTGTGATAGTCGGGAAACAAACTGGTTACACACTACCCAAGGCCATCTATGGTTGACTACACAAAATGACAACCCACAGAATGAAATCCCAACTGGAAGACTTGTTAAACATAAAGACCCACACTTCCCCAATGATACGCACATAGATCAATGCAAGACAGGAATCAAATTCTAATTTGGGTTCACTAAACCCATGTCCTAACTAATCATTCAATAACCAGTGTGTTCATTAAATAGAATATATTACGTCACTTTAAAAGAAATCATTTTATTCACAACAGCATTTCAATGCATAAGACATTACCCATGTCCCCATAATCTCTTAAAAATATGTTCCCATTTAAATATAATATTATTCTCTACTCAATTAAACCCAATAAAAATATATATATATTTCCCCCTTTAAATAATTGAAATAATATAATAATATCCTCATTTTAAAACATTAATATTATAATAATAATATTACCATTATTATTTACAATTTCCATAGTTCCTTAATTTAATAATCATATTATTAAAATATTCATGTATTTAACCATATGAAGCATAAGTCATATTAAAATAATAAATTTTAACATTAAAACATTATAATAATTATAATATTATAATATTACGGAAATTATAATATTTTAAATTAAAAATATTATTATTTTATTATATATATATATATTAATTTTAAAATACAAAAGGGCAGCCTCGGTTCACGTGCCAACCCTAAGGTTGGGTCACGCGAACCTCGGATTTCATGCCCAGCTGTCTAAAATGCCAGGGGAGGTCGACCTGGCCGTGGAAGACACCCAACAACGACGGAGGAGGGGTTTTGGTGGCCGCAAAGGGCGGCGCCACCAGTCTTCATAGGCGCAGGGGGCGGCGGAACCGCCGCGGTCACCCCGCGGGTGGCACCGACAGCGTCGCCACCACTGTGGTGGCCGCTGCCTGCGCAGCTCGTGTGGGCCGCGGTCGGCGGGGGAGTGGGTGTGGCTCCCCCACTCCGCTCCCATGGGAGCGGCGGTGGGGTGAGCCCCCACCGCTGCCCAACTGCTTTTATTTTATTTATTTTCTTTTTTTGTCATTTTCAATTTCATTTTTTTTTTTTGTTTTGGTTTTCTTTTCAATACATATGACACTGTCATTTTTCACATATATATATATATTTATTTTTATTTTATTTTTTACATAGAAAAACTAGAACATAAAGAGAGGTAAGAACAACCAAAAATAATAAAATTTTGGAATTAACTTAAGTTTAGGGAAATTTGGCCAGCATAACCCTACCATAGGGAATTAAAAAAATAATAATCTAAGCCTACATAGCTCAACCTACATATATGTAAATAATTTTAAGCAGCGATGCAACCATTTGAAGACCATAAAAGATTGAAGAACAATAAGAACAAAGAAGAATTGAAACAACCATAAGGATTTAACCTTTCATTACTCAACAAAATTACAAGTAAACAAGGTGTGAACCTGAATTCCTTGGAGTATGTGGATGACCCTGCTACTGCCTCAAAACCCTCTTGAGCACTTCAGATTCCCCAAGTTTATCCTTCAAACCCACAAAAACAAGCAATCTTCCTCTTCTCTTTCCCAATTTTCTCAAAAAAACTCCATGTCTAAAAATTGTGAAGAAATTCAAGATAATGCCAATTCCTTCCAAAATCCACAACCACCCTCATAAATTTTTTAAAATAGAAAATAAGAAATATCTTTTTTTGTTGAATTTTTGAATTTTGAATTTCAAATTTGACTTTCAATTTATTTTTCTAATTTTTTTCAATTCCAATTCAAATTTGCATGCATTTTCAAAATGAATAATTTAAAACCTTTCAACATGAATAACTTAATCAATTAATAATTAAATCTACCATAAGATTAAATACCAAATTAATTAAATTAAATTACTTAATAATTAAATCATAATTCTACATTACTCTAACTCCCCAATTAGACCGAATTAGGCAAACTGGACAAAATAGAACTGGACCATACTAGGCTTGACGACACACTACAACTAGGGTGACGACTCGGTGCGGAAATCCTAGCTACTATCTCCCAATCGATTGCTGTTGGGAAATGGACATGCTCAAACCTGAGAAACCAGGTGGAGTCAATGTCCTGTACCTGTCAACCTGCAACACAAAATATATCCACATGCAATAATATGTCATAAATAAGGCACACTGTGAAGAGGAAATCATGAGATTGCAGGGCACTCACAAGCGAGTGATGTGATACCATCCTCTTCACCAATACAATAGTTCTAACTGACGCATCTAACATAGCAGCATAATCGAAAGCAAGAAACATCATAAGTTAAATATCCACATATGTTACTTCCGAACATGTCATAATAATCATATCCAAAGTAATATCACCACATCAAAATACGTCACGATAAAACAGTGATCCACTGAAATCAAGTACATAGTCCAAGTACAAAGCAAAACTAAAGCATAGAGAGGAACAACATAGTTCGCACAATAGATCAAAATGGAGGGGTATTACAACTACATGCAACATGTTGCCTGAGTCGTGGCCTATGAAAAGGGTTATAACATGTCGAGGGATATTGCTAATCTCTTTGATTCATTTTGAATTTATCTATTCATTAATACAATGTCTATGTGTATATATATGCATACATAGTCATTATTTGAATTTATTAATCATTGGTGCAGAATGTTATACTTACACGGATCTCTATCTAGATTTATGGCGCCTTTGTTGTTATCAACTGTATCATCAAACATTTGTTATTGACTAAATATTAAGGTACTTAATGCTGGTCGATAGCTTTTGTATCAATCCATTCTATGAGTATGTATTTTAAAGGATAATAAGATTCGAATGGTATTATTCATGTTGAATGATCATGAACACTAATGAAAGATGAATTAATCTAAAATACAATAAGTTTCACTAAAATTATTTGATAATGTTGTTTAAAAAATGATTTAAAACTATAAGATATGAGAATGTATAGGACAACCTCCGATTAAAATAGAGTGACACTCTTATCAGAGAGCCAAGAGGATGGAAACTAGTTTTAAACTAAACATAATATCCCTTAAGTGAATGTTCTTTGACTTGGTTTTAAATGAAACAGAACATTCGTAAAGATCTAATTGAATCAAGAATAACTTGTTATTTCTTCAGAGCAGTAAGCAAAAATGGAATAATTTGATTGAACACATATTAATTATGGTGATTGATTACAATTTGTTTCTATGTAAAAATCTGTGTGACATTTTGGTTGTCTTGATCTTTGAATTTTAGTTGAATCTCATTATGCATTTGATGAAAGTTGACATCTTGTAATATGTAAATTTGTATGTAAATGGAACTTTATTTTTCAAAGAACGCATATGCATACACATTTTTTATAGAAGGCCATATATGTGTACATTCATAAATCTTTCATTTATGTATTACACATACATGCGATATACCTTCTTTAAAATTTATTAATTTCTCTTTATCTGAAATACGTAGATTTCATAAAGGAAATGTTGGAAATCCGAATGCCATGCATGAATTTTTATATTCTTATTGATGAAATGGATCATGTATTATGACTAAATGTCTAATGTTATTTTTATCAAAACTGGTTTAATTCCTCGTGCATAGTGTTAAACTGAATTAGTCAGGATGAGACAAATGTAAACTATGATGTAGACTGTTTGATTCCTTATTATAAAAAGGATTGGCTAGCAAAACTACTAGAAAATAAGTTGAGTTTTTTGCACAATGTGTGACTTGGATAAGATGTATGTTATCTTATGTATGTGGGAGGTTACCTTTTGGGATGGGTGTTGAAAATGGGTTAATAGAGAGTATAGGTTTTTCTTTTCTAAAATCTATTTTTTTAGTTGTATACAACATATGCTTGGCCAAGCATTTGTAGTCCATTATGTTGAATGGTCTAATTTGTATGATGTAACTCTCTGCCATTTCATAGCATAGATCTTGCATGTTCTAAATGTAGATAGAAATGCATGTAGATATTAGGCATGCACTAGATTCCACCTTGCATACTATATCTTTGTCTAAGAATTCCATGCAGGGTCGGGTATTCTTCGAGTTAGGAATAATTTTGGGGAAGCGTAGCTTCGTGGTTGGGTGGAAAAGTGCTTGAACTATGTTCTTGTCCACCAGATGTGGCAAGCATTGAAGAGGAGTAACATGGAATTCCATATTCTTTATTATTGTACTTTGTACTTCATGATCTAATTTGAGTTGACTAAGAGGCGATGTTGGCCTAAGTCAAACATTGTAACTTATAAATTTGACATTTGGAAATGAATATAAATTATTTATTTGACATATGGTGCTATGATGATAAATAGCTAATTGTGTAGACACTAAAAATTGGTTTAGGCATGTGATGCCATTTTCGACATACTTTCTAATATTCTGGGTCATGATTAAATAATGTTAATTATTTAATTATTTTCTAAAAGTCATCTATCCTCTATTAATTAAATAACTTTAATTATTTAATTAATTCATTATTACCTTTATTCAATCTTGATTAATTAAATAAATGTTATTTATTTAATTATGTCGCTAATTAATTAAATCCCCTTTCCAGATTAAATAATTTATTATTTAATTTATCTTTTGTCACCTTTTTTGACTATAATTAAATATTCATTTTGAACTATTTAATTACTCAATAACCTTTTTGATAGTTAATTAAATAAATCTTTATTTATTTAATTTAATCTCTTAATTTTGAACGATCATTTAATTCATAAATATTGTTATTCTTCGAATATTCCTCTGATTAGATAATCGCTTAGTTAGCTAAGTATTCACTTATCGCTTAAGTCAAGTTCTAATTCATCAGTCAATTATCTCATGATTTATTCTTGATGAAAAACCTTCTTTAATCAGTCAGTCGTATTCTTATGCATGCAAGTTATTATTTATTAAATAATTCATTCGTGCATTCAAACACAATTTTTCTACTTTATCTTTCACATACAATCTCTATTCTTCCAAATTTTGAATAGTCTCAACATTAGATTAAATTATTATTTAATTTAATCTTTATCATGCAGACTTTTTCACTCATGTTGTAACTAACACAAAAGTTTATTGCATGGTATTCATCAATCTCAACCGTCGATCTCTCTTTTGAATCTGAGCCGATCATTTGAAAACCAATTTTCTATAAATTGACTTAACATTGTCATTATTCCTCCTCCCAAAATCTATATACTTTTACGAAGAGATTTCAATAATCTTTGATATTTTTCTAATTCAATAATCAATACGTCATAATTGCATACTTAAGAAATCTGAGGGCAACTATCGTATAACGGAAAAATGCAGAAGTGCAATCGAGGTCATTCAAGGAAATATGAAGATATTCGGTGAGATTTTTTCATGTATTTATGCTTTTATGTTTTCTTGCTCTTTGTTATTTAGCGTAGATTAGAGTTATTGCTTAGATTAGATTTAACGATCTTGTTTGCAGTTAATTTTGAGTGTTACAGATTGAATATGTCTTTAATTTATTATTCATAATGTCATATTTATTTTTAAGTGTTATTTATGTATGACACATTACAACATTAGTGTTTTGATAAAAAACCCTTCAAATGTGGTCTTTATCTAGAGACAAGAGACTTCGTCCATCCAATGTGTATAATTCCCTTTTGTCTAGGTTGTAGAACCTCAAAATTTCCTTTATCAACTCCACATTAACAAAAACATTAGGCACAACCATTTTTCCCAATCCAAGGTTCCAAATATTACAAATAGGCCTATCTACAAAGGCCTTCCTATATGCATGTTTAAACAATGTATACCCATGAATTAGAATAATGAGACCACGGTAGTTCTCATTTCTATCAAAAACTTTGTAGGCATGAATTCTTGACCTTTGAGCCATCCTTGGTCTCTTTTGTGATCTTGGGAGCTATGTAATAAAATACTCGTCTAACCCTCATTTGGAACCCCTTGAAGTTTCGACCATTTTCTCAATGTAGGGTTTTACAAAAAGCAAACTACTTGGTTTTACAAAAAAAATTACTTTTGGAAGACTTCTACAAAATTTTGACAGTATATACCCTTACAAACCCTAATTTTCCTCTTAAACACTGAATACCATACAATTCACACCTTGTCACCTTAAAATTCACAAAGATACAATCTAGTATACTTACTTGGTTGCATTGTGCAGGATGCCCTAAATTTTTTGAGAAAACCCTCATTCACCTTGAAAATTTGTAGAAATTCACTCCAAAACTTAGTAATTATGGTTTGAATGATATAAAATGAAGAAATTAACCCAAATTAAATGAGAATTCGATAGATTACAATCCCACCCACCATTAATTCCTTCGCATACTTGAATAAATGACTAGTGGCAGCCATTCATTAAGTTTGAATGTGGACTGTCAATCTCAAGATCAAGTGATCACAAAAATTCAAAATTGCCTTTGCGAAATCAACATACTCTTTTGTCACTATGTAGACATGCATCATTTTTTTAAAGACTCATGGGAGGAGACGATAAAATAAAGGAGCACCTGATAGTAGAACTCTCCTTGAAACAACATGGTGATGACACTTGGTAGCATTTTGGGGTTTCGAGCAAGGAAGCAAGTTGCACAACCATCACCCCACAAAGGCTTTAGCTTCAACTATGAGAATTAACATGTACTTTAATATGTGTTAGTTTTTTGCTAACTTGTGGGGGACAATTTGTTAGAGAAAAAGGCTATGTGAAGTGAAGATCTCTAGTGATACATAAAGACTTTAATGCATTGCCTTAAAAATAACTTAAGGCTACTAGGAACTAAGGGGACTAGTTGTGAACAATGGGAAAGGGCTTGATGAAAGGAAATAAAACATTAGTAACAAAAAATTAGCCCTTGATTTATTTTATTAAGACCGAGATGCATGTTTCCAGTTTAGGGACTCATAAGAACATGAGATGACAAAATAAAAGCCTCCCCAAACTGCAGAAGCTATGTGATATATCGACATGTGTCCCATGTGGCCCAAGAAGACTCAAAACCATAGAGAGATATATTGAAATATTTAGGGAAAATGGATCACTCAGTTTCCTAATGCCCAGGGTTGGTTAACAAACAAGAAAGAAACCCTAAAGTTGTAACTTAAGAAGCAAGTGACCCTAGTAACTGGTCAGCAACAATAAATAAGAAAAGTGCAAGGTTTTTAGACATTTTCTAAGGTTTTTAATATAGAATAGGGTTTAAGAAGCCTTAATACATGATTTTCACACTTCTCCCTACACAATTGAAGGTTTTAAAATTTTCAAAAGACCAAAAATGCCACAAAGATGACAAATTTTTAAAGTACCACCACCCCCTCTACACAATTTGAGCTCACAAATTTACTATGTTGGAGCTATCATCAGTGCTTCCCTTGTTGCTAATTTCCCCTCTTTGATTCTTGTTGTTGCTAGATCGAGTGCAATAGACATTGAGTTCCCTCTCTATTCCAATGATGAATTATTTAAGGGGTTCCCTTCCTAGGCGATGACCCACACTCCTCTAGTTATTTTTCATGATGTTATGGAAGGGGTCCCTCGTGGGCCTTATACTTATGTGTTGTAAGTTTGTTGTGTTGAGGATTCTACCCCCTCTATGAATCATCATGTTCCCTCTTCAACTCTCATGTAGGTCCCTTCTCTCTCTATTCTTGATGTTAGGTAGACAAAACTTCTATAGGCTTACATTTTTCTCTCATTAAGAGGTTCCTTGATCATAGACCTAACTAATTTTATTCGTAGCTATGCATCCAAATGATAGAGATCTTTAGGTTTATTACATGTGATGGCCATGTTGAATGGAATCCCCTCATTCTCCCTCCAATCCATTGAGGACTACACTAAAGTTCTTTAGAGAGGTCCCTGGTTTCTTGGTAAGGCTTTTCTTCATTTAAAAAGTTGGTCTAATGGTTTTGATGCTACCAAAATTAACATGATTCCTATTTTGGTTTGATTTCTAGAGCTCCCTTTGGAGTTTTGGGATGAAAGTATCATTCATGGTATTGTTGATTTTATAGGCTATTTCATTACCATAGGTAAAGTCAAAAAATCTATAACTAGATTATTTTTTTCTAGATTTTATGTTTGTGTTGAAACTGGTTCAAATTTTCCTAATAGTAGTAATTTATGCTCGAGGCTTGGTGTTTGGGAGAAAGAGCTCCAATATGAGACTTCTTGGTTGTACCAATTCCATAATGTTGGTCTCTTATCCTTGTTATTTCAAGAAATTCATGATTATGTGCACTCCAATGAGGTTAATAATTTTGTTTTGGAGTGTCCTTAGCCTCATTATAATGAGATGGAATTGAAAACTAATTTGAGTGACCAAATTGATTAGGTTTTAGGCTCCTCATGCAAGGAACAAGGTGTGTTCAAATTCCTCTCTTTTGAGAATTATTTTTTCAAAGTTCATGGGAAAGAAGGTGTTGGAAACCATGGATACTAACCATATTGATGTGGGCAAAGGATCTCCATGCAAGGTTAAAAAAAACTTGAAGTTCTGCTTGTGTTTCTTTCAACTAAGTTTCCTCTTTTAAAAAATGGAAGGACATCCCATTTCCATTTTTCCCCTATTTTAAGGATTTTGGTGAATTCAAAACGCATTGATTTTTGTGGCTTTGTTTTTGGCTTTGGGTTTATTCCAAAACCAAATTTTGGTTCCCTGCTCCAGTCAAACGAAGTTGCAAGTCTTTGTTATGTTTTTTGTCTCTCTTCTTGTTATATAAGCTTTGTTTTCCATTTTGGTTTTTTTAATTAGGTAGTGCCCTTCCCATGTATTTCAGTTCATAGCTTCGATCAAAAGCATTTACCTTAATCAAAATGATCTAATTGCATTTTTAGAAAAATACATATTAAAACTAATCAAAATATCAAAATATATGTATTTAGATTGTAGACTCTAAGCTCTACAAAAGGGTATTTTTTATATTTTTGAAAAAATCTAGTCTAATTAAGTAAATATTTAGGTGAAATGGATATTTTTTAAAAATTATTGAAGAGGGGGAGTTGGTTGCCACATAGACGGTTTTAAAGTCGAAACCTTTCTAACCAAAATGGTTTTGGGTTAAATTTTTTTTACTATAATAGTTTCTAGTGAAATCTTTCTGACTAAAATGGTTTGGGGTGAAATGTTTCCAATACAAAATCTTTCAGTCAAAACTACCTCATCCAAAAATGTTTCAACTCACATAACCATATGCATTTTTTTAATCCAACTTCATTTTCAAGAAAATAGAAAAAAATACACAAAATGAGTTATTTTGATGAAAGAGTACAAATTTTCAAGTACAAATAAGTTAAGAGTGTTGCAAAACACCTATCAATAAGATCAAGTTTTTCAAGTAGATCAGGTCAACCCCTTAACCATTTGGAATTCAGACAACCATGTTTTTTGAGTTTTATGCCTAAATTTGGCACATAAGTCTAAAATTTCATGTAGACTATTTTTTATATGAGCGATCAAAATTAGTAGATTTTTGTTATGATGCATTATTTAGATAGGATCTTATTAGGATGTGATGTCTTAATTAATGTATGTGCTCTTAATATAGTTTGGTAATGTATTGAATTATTACCAATATAAATACATGTATGGTTATAAGATGGTTAGTGAGATAAGAAAATAATAAGAATTCTATTGAAAACTAACATAACACCTGAGTATCTTATTAAATATAACATTGTGAGTATCTCAATTACCATTGGAGTGCCTATATTAGTGTGGGAGTAGAAGAATATGGATATTATTTCATGGATAGATAAATCTTGGTATCATCTTCTCTACTTCATGTCTAACACCTAGGAGGTTTCTTGATGTGGTTGCTACACACACAACATGTAGATAAATTTTTTCTATTTGAACAACATAACCTATCTATCTTAAAAGAATCACCAGATTTTTGTTAGGAGGTTTGGCTATCCCAAGGCTTAGGAACGTCATGTCTTGACTCACTAGGTTCACATTGTTGTTAAAAATAAGGCCCTATTGGTTTTCATAAATCAATTTAACTTAGATAATTCAATGATGTGAAGAATTTAACAAGTAAATCATGCATCATTTCTAAGACTTCATTCATTCAAACTTGCTAAAAGCTACACTACAAGAAAATTAAAGTTAGGAGAGCTAGGGCTTAAGAAATTAATAGCTCCCAATTATTATCACCGTATTTATAGAGCAACTAACAAACTAAAGCATCAATTATTTTGCATTTCACCATATTTATTTATAGCTACATATAAAATAATGCTAGATTTTAGAGAAAAATGACCATTCACCATCAGAATACATCAAAATGCACCCAAATTTGGTACAAAAAGTTGACTCCTTCGATAGAAATGAACAACTTACAATTACGTAAGATATAATTCTAGAGTTTAGAGAAAAATGACCATTCACCATCGGAATACATCAAAATGCACCCAAATTTGGTGCAAAAAGTTGACTCCTTCGATAGAAATGAACAACTTACAATTACACAAAATATATGATTAGGAGTAACCCTTTCAATTTCTTTAACATTATCAGTCTAAACTGTAAACATAAGCTTTTACATTGAAATTGAACCAAAGAAAAAACAACATGAACTAGAATAGAAATTGGTGTAGTTCCAATTTATGTCCTATTCTATCAACAAATTTGATCCCTAAAAAATAACAAATCCCTGCCCTTTATAGAACACAAGGCAAGGCAGTATTTGATTACAAAAAGTATATGGCCTAGAGAAAACAAGCCAATCAAAATGTAGCAAGTGGCACAAGGTATAGGTGGCACTTAGAAAAAATTTCCAGTCTCGAAGACAAAGTTGAAGTCACATTTGACTTCATTGACATCCGAACTCTTGAGAAAATCGGATAACAAAAACAATCAGGCTCCTTTTAAGTCCTCAAAAATGTGAAACAAAACGTTGGCATTTCTGTAACATTAGAATAAATTTGTGATAAGATCTTGCAACTAGAACAAACAATATTAATCCTAATCTAAATCAAACTAATCTAAAAATCTAACAATAAAGAACGAATATGAAAACATGATAAAAACTAAACAAACTGAATTGATCTCACCGAATATGCATTCATCCCTTCGAATTATCTCCATTTCTCTTCTCCATTTTGCCTTTTTAGTATTCTTGCCCTCAGATTTCTATGTTTGAATGCAAGTATAGCTGTGTTGAATGTCTAAGAAAAATATTGAAGAATGGTATCTTCTCAAAAATATGTGATTTCGGGAGGAGGAATAATGATTGTGACAAGCCATTTTATAGATTGTAGGTTTTCGAAAGATCGGCTCAGATTGAAAGATAGATCGATGGATGAGATTGATCAATGTCATGCAATGAGTTATGTGACAGATAGAACGCGAGTTAGAACGTGAGTACAACTGCAGGATAAAGACTAATTTTAGAACGTGAGTTAGAACATGAGTTCCAATCTTCATCTTCAAAAATAGAAGAAATAGACTTTGAATGTCAAAGACAAAGTCAAAACTCAAAGATGAGGAATTCGAATGCATAATTAAATTAATTAATTAAATAAAAGATATTTAATTAATAGATGCATATATGCATATAAGTTAGAACTAGTTAATCGACTAGTTGTAATGGAGAGTCTTCCTGCAGAGATGATCAACAGTTAAATTCAGAGATAACTGAAGAACTAAAAATAGATCTCAAGTCAGAAGGTAAGTGACTGATTAGATAACTGATTGATACAGGAATGTGACATAAATGAATTAAATGTGAATTAAATGTTAATTTAATTCAACATTCAAAGTTAGAAGATTTAATTAAATAAATAAAGATAATTTATTTAATTTGACTTTTGAAAAGGATAATATGAATAATTAAATAATAAATATTTAATTATAGTTGAAAAGGGGGTTAAATGAATAATTAAATAAAGATATTTAATTATAGTTGAAAAGTATGATAAAGGGGGTAATTAAATAATAAATTATTTAATTATGAAAGAGGATTTAAATAGTGACAATGATGTTTCAGACTCAGCTCACGGTTTTTTTGAAATTTTTCTGTTGACAGGCAAATGCGGTTCACCTAACAGTTGCGGTTTTTCCTCTGATAGATGCGGTTTTTTAACTAACAAATGTGACTTAAAAGGACACATGCGGTTTTTGAACTGACAGATGCGATTTGCATGCACACATGCGACTCAAAATGTAACAGTTGCAATTCGTTATATGCAGACTGTGAAAAATGGATTTTTTTGACAGACAGATGCGGCATTTACCCTAACAGATGCGACTCACTATGACACATGCGGTGATTAAACTGACAAATGTGACTTTGTTTTCTGACAGTTGAATTTTTCCCAAAATTTGTTGACTGACTTTGTTTGTTTGATCAAGATTTTGACAAATACAGCAAAGAGAAAACACAGCAATCAATATATTTTCAGTTTTTGTGATGAAAGGACTGTTAAGACTCAAAAATAATTACAACTTAGGCTTTTAGGACAATACTTGTTGAGTTCTTACTTGGATTTCTCCAGCTACACATATTTATGGCGAATGACTAGCAGCTTGACCCCACTGGCTCCCCTCCACGGCACTCACTTATACGGGGCAGCCAAGCTACTATATCCATGAAACTCCCATGGCATACATTTCATTTCCACACATAAACCGTAAGAATGTAAGACGGCTTCACAAGGCCGACCCTGTTGCGCCAACAAGTAGGTAGGATTTTGGTAACTCTACAACAAGGTGTTTAATAAGGGCATTCCGTTCGTGGGACACTATCCAACGTCGGCAAGAGTCCATTTTTGTCCATCTCGTCAGAATAGTGTGCATGATTCTTGGGCTTTCCCCAAGAATCCACTTTTATATACCGGTTGGAAGTCGCTTGGCTTTAGCGTGCTACCGGTCTGAGTTGTCTTGGGGTGAGTAGTTTTTCCCACCAAGACAGGCCCAAGTTCTAGAGTCAGCAACCATTTCTCTTACACCTAGGATCACATGACTGCGTAAGGGGAGAGGATACTTCGGTGTACTGAATCGTAAGGGTTTACAAATATGTGCAAAACACCAAACAAAGAAGACAATGGTTCTTTTTATTCCAAATGATGATTTTCTATCTATCAAACAGAAAATTCATTTTAATCCCACACGACGATTATCTATCTACCAAACAAATGCTTGCTTAAATAAATAAATCAATACAAAGGCATTAGGTCATACATGCAAATTTATCAGTAGTTCATTGTTCTTCAGCTTTCGTCCTACAAAAAATTGTGTTTGGTTTTAATTGTCTTCAAAGCTTCGTCCTGCAAACACTATGTTATTCCTTTAGACTTTATTTATCTCCAAGTTTTTTTTGTCCACTTGATCCAATGTGTGCTTTGAAGTGTTTTTTTTTTTTTTTTCTGCACATGCACAAACCGAACAAAGCCAAAACCCTAATAGCTAGTCAAGACAAATCTGATTTTTGAAAATATTTTTGACAGTAAAAATAAAACTACAGAGAATAGACCCATACTTAAATTTCAAGAGCTTTCCAAAAATGTAAATAAATCTGAAAGATTGTCTGTTTTGCACCTGAAATTAATTTTTTATGAAAAAATCATAAAAAAATTATTAAAAATTTAAAACAGATCCAAAAAATCTTATTTTTTCACTGAAGGTGCCTGACATAATTCCAAATCTGCATAAAAAATTTCGTGAAAAGATCTGCAACTTTTTGTTAGATTCAAGCAAACATTTGTGAAAGCTTAATTTTTAAAAATCTGTTGTTTGACTAATCATTTTTTATCCAAATTTAAAACCTAAAGAATAGACCCCTATTTAAATTCAAAGATCTTTCTAGAAATGTAAACATATCCAAATTTTTTAACAATTTTCTCTCAAAATTGAGTTTTTATGAAAAATAAAAACAAAATTATAAAAAATTCAAAACATCTTCAAAAAATCTAATTTTTTTTGTGGACACTCTTGATAATGTCATCTACTTGCAAACAAAATTTCGTAAAAATATCTATATCCCTTTGAAATTTATGCTTGAATATGTCGGATTCACGTCAGGTTCACCAAATGTAACATTAGAATAAATCTGTGATAAGATCTTGCAACTAGAACAAACAATATTAATCCTAATCTAAATCAAAACTAATCTAAAAATCTAACAATAAAGAACGAATATGAAAACATGATAAAAACTAAACAAACTGAATTGATCTCACCGAATATGCATTCATCCCTTCGAATTATCTCCATTGCTTTTCTCCATTTTTCCTTTTTAGTATTCTTGTCCTCAAATTTCTGTGTTTGAATGCAAGTATAGCTATGTTGAATGTCAACAGTTAAATTCAGAGATAACTAAAGAACTAAAAATAGATCTCAAGTCAGAAGGTAAGTGACTGATTAGATAACTGATTGATAGAGGAATGTGACATAAATGAATTAAATGTTAATTTAATTCAACATTCAAAGTAGAAGATTTAATTAAATAAATAAAGATAATTTATTGAATTTGACTTTTGAAAAGGATAATATGAATAATTAAATAATAAATATTTAATTATAGTTGAAAAGGGGGTTAAATGAATAATTAAATAAAGATATTTAATTATAGTTGAAAAGTATGATAAAGGGGGTAATTAAATAATATGAAAGAGGATTTAATAAGTTAGCGACATAATTAAATAAATATGATTTATTTAATTAATCAAGTTGAATAAAGATTAATGATGAATTAATGAATTAATTAAAAAGGAGTATTTAATTAATAGAGGAAATATGTGTTAGAAAGGGTAATTAAATAATTGATATTATTTAATCATGACCATGGACTATAGAAAATTATGTCAAATATGTACTCGCAGGCCTAGACCAATTTTAGGTATCTACACTTTCTTCTTCAAAATCCTCAACTTTGGACTTCTTTATCGAGAAAAATCCTCGCAACTAAAAGTTTGGAATAGACTATGATCCAAACTTTGACTCATTTTATTAGCACCTATTAAGTCATGATTCAAAGACTCATATTTCTTTCTATATTAGCCCCCATAAGACACTATTTTTTTAACCCTTGATTTCTCTTTTTCTTATAGTTCTAAATTCTTCCTCTCCTAATATTCTAACTTAATAATATAATGTATAATTTACTATTTTATTTCCCAAATTATCTTTTTAAAATCATAGATTTTATTTTCATTTAAATTGATATTGTCCATTTGTATGTTTGTTTACTTGAATTAAAAAATATAATTTATGATGGGGAATAAAAGAAATAGATCAAGGTTGTTTGATTGAAGAATATTGGATGAAGAGATAAGAGGAATTTTATTTAGAAACATCTAGTTAGGAACAACCCATTGAAATTATCGATGACCAAGTTAAAGAACATGTTTTGATTAGATAAGCAGAGAAGGGCCCTGATCCCATGGTTACAACACAAGAAGCACATGTTGAAGAACATGTTAATGAAGAAGCACAAGAAGAAATTTTTATATATGCAAAAAATATAAATGAAGAGGAAACTAGTGATATAATTTTTTGTATGATATGAAAAATATAATGGAGATGGATGAGTATTATATTTTGAAGGATATTTCATCTAGAGATATGTTATCTAAAATCACAATAAATTACACTCTAAAATAATTTGGGATGAATTTTTAGAATAAAAATCTCTAATTGGAAGAGCACAATTATGTGTAAAGTTAATTATTGTTTTCTAGGGGTTGATAATTAAAAAAACCATCATATTTATAAAAATATACAATTATTTAAAACTTGCAACAATTTTTTGGTTTTTTTTAAATTTTCTAGTTGATTGTTTGATTCCCTCAAAACATAAGCCAATTCTTATCATCAATATTTTCATGTCAATGACCAATGAATAAGAAATAATTATCACAATATTTTTGTAAATGATATATCTATTGATTTGATCTTCCTTTACTATTTTAATAGGGCCCTAGTTGCAAAACCAAAATGTTAGAAAGAATAATAGATCAAGGATTTGAGCCTAAGTTACTTGGGTGTAGTGTGTATACCCCAGTATGAGTGATAAGTGGAAGATCATGTAAGAATTGGCTATGAAATAAGCCACCCAAGATCAAGATTCCTAATAGAAAGCACAAACATATGAGAGAGAGAAACAATACGACAAGAATAAGTTGTATTCTGCCAATTATGCAAAAAATAGAATGTGTAAAAGTATATAGGAGACACCTTGGTTATATAGCCAAGGTGAGTACATAGAAGGGCATAAGATTATGACAAGTTTTGTAATCTTATGACATGAGACAACTGTGAAAAGCTATCACTCCACCTAAAGTGGAAAATTGATAATGTGATAATCACCACAAGTGGTGGATCGCCCACAAAAAGTGGAGAGGTAATCACATGATATGTCCACGAAAGGTGGATGTGATAAAGGAATAACATGATAAGTCCACCAAAAGTGGAAATGCTCGAACTACCTCCTATGTGGTCCCTAAGTAAACTTAACTAAGGTGTATTTATGACCTAGGACAAGGTACAACACTTTTAATTACACCAACACCACCCTTAAGTGCAACTTAGGGAGAATGTACACAAAAGCAAACAATGCAAGATGGGTCCTGGAAACTAGGCCATGTTAGGTACCCATGAAGTAATGCAATCTCTCATAAAGTGGAGAAAAGGAGAAAACCTCATGGGAAAAAACTCCCCCCAAAAAGAGAGATGAAAAACAAGAAAAAAAGGCTCTCAATGTATGAGAAGGACAAAACCCCTGTAAGAGGAAAAAGTCTCCCCCATAAGAGAGAATGAAGAAGTCAAGATACCTCCTCAAATGAAACATCCTATACCCCCAAGAGAGCTCACAAATGATGATATGTACTCTCATTGAAAGGTTTGGTGAAGATATTTGTAACCTGTTGTGTTGTAGGACAATACTGCAAATCAATGACCTACTCATGTATCAACTCCCTAATATAGTGCATATGAATCTTGATGTATTTGGTTCTTTGATGGTGAACCGAATTCTTTGAGATCTAGATGGTAGTTTGATTGTCACAATGAATGATTGTAGGATGTGGAATAGTGAAGCCAAACTTAGTGAGAATATTCTGAAGCCAAATAGCCTCAGTAGTGGCATTAACAGCCCCTCAATACGCAGCCTCAGTCAAAGAAAGATCAATAGCATGTTGCTTCTTACTCTACTGACAAATGGAGCCAGAACCAAGATGAAAGTTGTAGCTATAAATCAACTTACGATCATCAAGAGCACCAGCCCAATCAAAATTTGTATATCCCACCAAGGTAAGTCTTGTACCTGCTACATAGTGAATCCCATGATGATGTGTACCCTGTATGTAATGCAAGATGTGTTTGGATACTTTCCAATGAATCTCATGTGGTTCCTGCATAAAGCGTGAAACCATGCCAACTAGAAAGGAGATATCAGGGCATGTGTGAGTCAAGTAGATGAGACTCCCAATAAGTTGATGATACAAAGTGGCATCAACAAGTGGAGTAGAACACTTAGCCTCAAGCTTGAATCTTGAAAGAAAAGGATTCAGAGTAAGCTTACAATCATCCATGTGAAACCGAGCTAGAAGATCAAGAGCATACTTGGGCTAAGAAAGAGATATCCTAGAAGCTAATTGTGTGATCTCAATGCGAAGAAAATAGTGCAAAGGCCCAAGTTAGTCATAGCAAATTTGTCTTGCAAAGTAGATTTGACACAACCAATAATGGACGAGGTACTCCCTGTAATGATCAAATCATCAACATAGAGCACAAGTAGCAAATGAGATTCATCCTGTCGCAAAATGTAGATATTTAGATATGAATACAGTGGATCCTGGTGAATGTCACAAAATGTAGACACTAGGATCTGAATGACACCTAGTGAATTCCTCAAGTCTATTGTTCACATATTCCCTTCCATTGTCAGTGCAAAGAATCTTGAATTGCTTCCCTTTTTTCTTCTCAATAGGAGCCTTGAAGGCTAGAAATCTGTCAAAAACTTCACTCTTGTGAACAAGAAAATAGACCCATGTGAAGTGGGAGTATTCATCAATGAAGGTGAGTACATAGCAGGCCTTGCTAAATGATGGCACTGGAAATAGACCTGCTACTTCATTGTGAACCAATTGAATAACTTCCAAAGCTCTCCAAGACTTCCCTTTGTTAAACTTCTCTTCTGGATGCTTACCCAAGGAACAACCTAAACACACACCTTCAGAAAAGTTGATTTGAGGGAGTCTTGTAACCATATCCTTGGAGCTAATCTTTTGAAGATAGTGGTAATTGACATGTCCAAACCACTCATTCCATAGATTACTTTTTGAATTTGAATGAGTGAGCAAGGTTGTGGAAGGAGACTTAGGCACAAAGTGGGAGAATGAGTTAAGTCGTGTGTTGTGATTGGCTTGTCCCACTGCAACCAAGGCATCATCCTTAAGTTATTTGACCACAACTGAATCTAGTAGAAAATCAACTTTCTTGTCATCTCCAAAGTGAGTGATTTGGTATATTGAAAGAAGATTGGTGCTCAAGTTAGGAACATAGAGAACATTCTGAAATGTTCCATCATCCATGAAAACTGAACCTTTTCCTTCAACTTCCACTTGAGTATCATCACATATGAATATGTGAGGTACCTTAGATGGCTCCAAAGAATAAAATTGGTCCCTTGTAGAACCCATGTGATGAGTGGAACCTGAGTCAAATATCTATTGTTGTGAAGAACCTATAGTAGCCACAAATACTTGCCCTTTTCCTTTTGATTGTGAGGAAGTGGGAGGAGATGAATCCTTCTTTTTGTAGGTGGATGTCAAATTGATGTTGTTCTTCTTGTGGATTTCAAATGGATGTCAAATTTTCTTAGTGTGGAAATGATGCTCATCATGACCAAATCTCTTGCAATATGAACAAGTTGGTCTCTCCTTTTTGCTTGAATTTCCCTTCTTGGGAGAAGATGAAGAACTCCCTTGTTGTGGAGAGGATTATTGTGCTTTATTTTGTTGTGTCTTTGGCTTAGATTTCTTTTGCTTCTTGTTGGAACCCTTTCCTTGAGTCCCTTGATTCCCTTGATTAACCACCAAAGCTTTGGACTTTGAAGACTTGAGAACCCCCATGCTTATCAACTTTGCTTGCTCTAACATCAACATTTTTGTAAATGCATCAAATGATGGCATAGTGAAAGAACTACCCACTGTCAAGCGATGGGTTCGGAAGCTAGAAACAAATGTTGCATATTCTGATGGAAGCTTTCTCAACAAATTGTAGATCAACTATGCATCCTTTTTGTCAATGCCGCATTCCTTAAGATGTGCTCTGAGCTTATTTTCCTTAGTGACATAGTCTTGGATTGTATCAAAAATTTTGGGATCTAACATTGTGAGATCATTTTCAAGCTGATAACCTCTAATATCATCAACTTGGCCATACAATTGACCAAACTTCTCCCAAGCTTCTTTAATTATTTTACACTTTTCAATTTGAAAGATGAGATCTTTTGATACATATTTCCTCAAAGTTCCAAGAGCCATAGTATTTTTAGTGAGCCAATCCATATGAGCAATAGGGCCAGCTTTAGGATCAAATGGTGCAACAACAGTTCCATCAATATAATAAGTTAATCCTTTTTCCATTAACTTACTCCAAGCATCAATTTTCCATGAAGCGTAGTTATGTGGAGTTAACAAAGGAAAGTTAGGAGAACCCATAGCAGCAAAATGAAAGAGAACAAGAGAGAGAGAGAGAGGCACAATCACACAAGACACCCCCCCATATTCACTCAATCAAAGAACCCCCCTAAAAAGAAATGATTTGAAACTTTATACTTAGTGCGTGTACAACAGCCACTTGCAATCCAAGAAAAGTGGACTTCTGATTTTTAATGTTTTACAACAACCTTTGGTAGGCTACAATAGACTCAAATGACTGATACAAAAGATCAAACTGAGATCTTAACTTTACAAATGCCAAAATAGGCCAAAAAAGACCATATACTGAAAGTACAATTTCTAATCACAATTACTACAAACTGATAGCACCACTGTGAAGTTCAAAAAAAATCATACACTTTTAAAAATAATGTCACCTAAAAAGGAGTTTGTATGAGCCTGAACAAAGCCCTAGGAGTTGCAAAAATGGTGATAACTTAGCAACAGCTATGAAAAATTGGATTTTTTGAAAAATCCAATAATCAAAACCAAAAACCAATCACACCAGCACGTAGAGTGTGAAAAATTAGCCCAAATAAAAAAAAATTGCACCAAAAAAGACCTCAAAATGGCCAAGATATGAGCCTCTGAAGATGAACTGCAAAATCAAAAACTCAAATGAGAGGGGATTTAATTTTTCAAAAAATATTGACGCAGTGATGATTTCAAAAAAGTATGAGTGTAAATTTAACGATTTCCCACCCGTCACCAAAAAAAGTGCCTCTTCACCAGAATATACCATCAAACGAAATATGCTCTGAACTTGCCAAAATATTCTCCTAGCGGAATTGGTGGAATCTTTAGAAGATTTATCGAAATCTTCAATAGTCGCCCGGATTTTTGAAAGGGCCGATGAGTTATTGAATGACCAATTTTGAACAATCTGCTAGTGGAGGGAATAGGGGGCACATGGGGTGCCACGTGGCGACACCTGGTGGCCACGGTACCCTGGTGGTTCCTCTTGGTACGCAGACAGATCAGCAGGTATAGTTCTCAGACTTGCGGATTGTACAAAAAGAATTTATGATATTTTTTTTATTTAAAACTTTTCCAATAAAAAAAAACTGTGAAACAATATTTTTTATTTCTTTTGAAAAAAAAAAAATTGCAGAAAAAAAATTAAAATAAAAAATATAAATACTAAATAAATCATACTGACGTAATAATGGTTGGGTCGTACGACTTGGCCAACAATTTTTTTTTGCCTTAACAGATAACTTTGTCTAAATTCAATGATTTGGAAGTCGATTTAGGGGATTTTGGCCCTTCTGAACGCAATGGTGATGTCCATTTTGGCTGAAAATGCTTTGAAATGGTAGCTAGCTCCTCAATCTGGCAACCACCTCTAATATTCAAACCCTATAGATTTGGCCTCCAATGTCCAATTGGGATGAAACAAAAGGAAAATCTAACTATCTCGGACACTCTGGACGCAATGGTGAGCCCAAATCTGATGCAACAAGCTTCCAAAATGCACTTGCAATACAAGGCCAAAAATGGAACCCCCCTAGAATCTGGGATTTCTATCAATAAAATATAAGATTGCACTAAAGATATCCACAAAATACTAACCAAAGGCACTCTAATAGCTCTGATACCATGGAAGAATTGGCTATGAAGGTAGCCACCCAAGATCAAGAGGCCTAATAGAAAGCACAAGCATAAGAGAGATAGAAACAATATGACAAGAATAAGTTATATTCTATCAATGATGCAAAAATAGAATGTGTAAAAGTACATAGGAGACACCTTGGTTATATAGCCAAGGTGAGTACATAGAAGGACATAAGATTATGACAAGTGTCGTAATCTTATGACATGAGACAACTGTGAAAAGCTATCACTCCACCTAAAGTGGAAAAGTGATAATGTGATAATCACTACAAATGGTAGATCACCCACAAAAGGTGGAGAGGTAATCACATGATATGTCCACGAAAGGTGGATGTGATAAAGTAATAATATGATAAGTCCACCAAAAGTGGAAATGTTTTAACTACCTCTTATGTGGTCCCTAAGTAAACTTAGCTAAGGTGTAATTATGACCTAGGACAAGGTACAACACTTTTAATTACACCAACAAATCATAACCCAAGCAATGAGTTACATAAAGGTTGTGATAGGAAAGAACAATAAGTTACATAGAGGCCGACCATAGGTCGCCCTTTTTCTTTGTTAAATTTTTTTAACTTTTTAAAACTCATTTAAATTTTATTTATATTTTAACTTATATTTACATAATAATAATAATAATAATATTTATAGTATATATATATATATTATATCTTTAAAATCGTTAAGCTATTTATTTTTAGATATTTTATATCCTTTAATTTATATTATAATTAGTTAGTGAATATTAAATTCAAAACTTGTTCAATTACTTCCATAAGTACATACAAGTGCACTCAAATTCTATAATAAGTCATGTATAGGTCATAATGTAGCAAATTTATTTTTCTTTCTACAATTCAAGGCAACTAAAACTGTTTTTCTTCTTTTCCTAAATAAATAAATGTAACGATCCCTTGAAATCTTTATAACATTAAATTGCTTGAGTAGTGAAAATAAATCTTTCCTACTTCAATTTTGAATACAATAATTTTCTCAAACTTGCAAGAATGTGCTTAAATTTCATGTGTTTACAAGATCAATATTGTGCTTTTATTACAATTACAAAAAGGGAAAAACATTTTTTTTATCCTTTTAAAGAGACATTTACAAAAATAACTATTAGAGACATACACAATATTTTAACTATATTGCATAACAAAGTAAACTATTATCTATTTCCTTAAATGAATACATAGTTTCACTTTTTATTACATAAAGTTTCAAACGTAACATAGCAACTGTACAAATGATTATATACATTTTTCTACACAAAATTACAATCTGAAAACAAAGGTTTCTTCCTTGAATTCCCAAAAACAACATTTTCTTTTCTTTTCTAACAATAACTTGATCAACTCCAAAATAATCTTCATTCTCCATTCAAGAACCTAAAAATGAACAAGAGAGGAAAAAACAACAAGTCAATGGGCTCTCCACCCATCCATAGGGTTGTGAGACAACCCACCCCCAAGCATGGGGAAAACATTAGCCACTAGGGTAACTCTTCACAACACAACACAACAAGATCACTTTTCACAAAAAATACACATATGCACATATTTGGCCCACACTTCAAATAATTACAAAACACCCAAAGTACATTTATAACAGATTGGACTTCCACAAAGGAATTCCACATAGGAGGAGTAGGGGATCTACCTATTAGGGGGAAAATATATGTACAACATTAATCCCAAAATCCAATCTCCACATCAAAAACTCCATACACCACAATGCACCATCAACACACCCCTTTTTCCTCCAACACAAAGCTAATATATCTATATATATGGGATACTCATATCCCTAAATAAAAATGGGTACTCATACCTTGAAATATTTCCCCTTTATGGGAGCCACACCCACTCAACCCCTTGCACATGGAGGACCAAAATCAACCTCTTTGCAAGAGGGGGTCAACTCCCCTATAAAAAAAACATAAATAAAAACAACACATAACACAATAAAGTACATATTCACCAAAAACCCAACAAATTCCCAAGAACAAGCACATTCAAAAATTTCATTTAACCAATAAAGAAAGGCATCCTACCTCAAATCACACTATCCCACTAATGATATAATACTTGGATGAGAATCTTCCTCCTTCAAGCCTTCACCTTTCTCTCCTCCTTTTCCCCACACACACACTCTCTCTCTCTCTCCTCAAGAAACTCAAAATAAGATCACAAAATCATAAAGAAGCAAAATTGAGCAAGCAACCCCCCCTCCACTCCATGAAAGAAGAGTTTTAAAGAGAAGAAAGGAGTAACTTCTCACCACAACTAACTTAACCTCCCATATTCGCCACTTTTGTGAGTGGGAAAAAAAGGAAGGTCTAAACACCTTTTATAAAGTTATGAATGACAAAAATAAATTTTTAACCTATATACCCTAGACCTAAGCTATTTTCCCAAACATAAAATATAACCTAAACCTCCTGAAATCACTTAAAAATCACAAGGTTAAAACTTACACAAGAAAAGAACACAATCAAATTTCACATTATCACATAACACTTAAAATCACATTTTTACATCATGGCCAATAGACCTTAGGACTCCATGTGAGTCTAGGCCAACACCACACTGGAAGACCTAAAGTGGCTAAATGACCCCCATCGACCATTGGAACTATAATCCACATGTACACTCAACAAAAGTGTCAGTACAATATCCAAAGTATATAGCCAAAATAAATCCATCATAACAAATAACATATTATTACAAATCAACTAGCAACCATAGGATAACATTTACAATTCAGCATTCACAAATACATCAATCAAAATGATATCATATAAAATTGAGTAATCAATATAAAATATAACATCATAAGTATCTCGATATGGGTTCGGCTTCCTAATCCCCCCCTCCATTTATGGGTTGATCCTCTTTTAGAGGAAGTGGGTGATGCCCTTGGAGATTTTTTGATGGTGGATGATGAATCCTCTGATATTTTTCACTCCACCTTTGCCCACATATTGGTTGAAATGGATGTTTCAAAAGGGTTGTCTGCTGAGGTTTTACTTAAATCTTCTAAAGGTGGAAGATGTTTTAAAATAGGTCATGTGGCTACACAATGTGGATTTGAGAAAAAAACAATGATGGCTACATGGTGGAAAGGTGCTTCTCAACAACATTATACAGTTGAGAATAAATCTTAGCAACTTAGGAGTTTTTTTGAGGTGGTTGCATTGGATTCACAAGGTCTAGGGGAATCCTCTCTAGATGTCACAAATGGTGGGGTTGTTGATACTATGCAAGATTATCATGTTGAAACCCCAAAGAGAGAGAGAATGGGCCTTAGGCTACCATTTTTGGTGATAATGTTTCAGATATCAATTCTAGTGGATTTTTTGATAATGCCATGCCTGCAGGGAGGAATATTGATGAAATCTCTGAGACAGTGGTTGCAGACATTCATTCTCAAAATAATGGTGTGTTGGCTTGGCAGGATAAGGCAACACAAGTGGAAGAGGGTTGGATTTATGTTAAGGTAAAGAAAGCTAAGTTTTCTAAGACTTCTTTTGACATGACTCTCCGCTCCCACAAGAGTAGCTCTAAATGTAAATCTTGATGGTTCTTGGTTGGGGGCTAGTTTTTGGTTGGCTGCAAGCTGTTCTTTTTGTAGCTTTGTTTTAGGTTGTGGGAGCCTATTTTTAAAAACCCATGTTCTTTGGCTTTGGGTGCCTTTTTTACCCATGGTTTTATGTTCTTTCATGGTCCTTATGTTAGGACAACTTTCTGGTTGAGGGTTCTAGATCCATTCAAAATTTGATTGTAAAGGGTTTTGAGTCCCTCCAAAACCTATTTTTACCTTAATCAAAAATATCATAAGTATGTCCATGAAAAAGTAAATATGCAACACCTAACCAATCATATCAACAACCCTTATAACTTAATACATCTGATATACATAATAATGTTAGTACTAGCAACAGATGACCATTAACCCATAATTGAACATCTTGATCAACACCTACTTATGTAATCAATAAAATAAACTCATCTAATTATCACAGAGAAATCACAACCATTAGATACATAGAATTATTTAGTTAGCCATATCCAATAATATTCAAGCATAAGAACATCATTGGTGAATAGGTACAACCACCACTCATAAACTTGGGTATAATTATCTAAACAAAGAAGCACATAAAACATTAAACAAGAACCATCAAAGGCACAAAGACCCAATAGGATCACGGAAAGGCAAGGTCTCACAATATTCACTTTCTGGGGTGTGATATAGAAAGATCAATTGGTTGCTAAAGGTTACTCCCAAGTTCAAAGAGTGGATTTTGATGAGATATTTTATCCTATGAATAAGTTAACCTCCATTAGATTCATGTTATCTATTGTTGTTTTTTTTTATTTAGATATAGAGAAAATAGATGTGAAAAATGCATTTCTCCATGAGGATCTTGGAGAGGAGATATATATGAAGTAGACTAAAAAAGTTCTAATAAAGGAGAAGAAGCATTTTGTTTGAAGTTTAAAGTATTCCTTGTATGGTTTGAATAAGTCTCCACATATTTGGTATTAGAAATTTGATACTTTTGCATTATATCTCAGTTTGTTAGAAGTAAGGTGGATCACTATGTATACTTTAAATTAGTTGATTATCAGAGAGTAATTATCATATTGTTTATTGATGACATGTAGTTTTTTGGGAATTACAAGGGGATGATTAGGGAGCTTGAAATTGTCTCTCTATTACTTTTGATATGAAAGATTTAGGGGATAGTAAATATATTCTTGGTATAGAAACCTACAAATATTGAGTTAACAAAACACTTTTATTTTAAATCAAAATAAGTATATTGACATAATTTGGCAATGCTTACAATGTAGGATATCTAGCCAATAATCATTGCCTTACCTATAGGAACTCAAATGTATTTTTAGATAAATGTCCCAAATTATATTATAATTGAGAAGAGATTAGAATGTTCCTTTTTATAGTTTTTTTAGAAGTATTATGTATTGAATGGTATACATACAAGACCAAAAATTTCCCAATAGTGGGAGTTTGAAGTAGGTTTATGTCTAACCCTAGTAAGAAAAAATAGACTTATGTTAAGATGGTGTGGAGATATTTGTGAGGAATTTCATATTATTGTATTGGTTATCATGGGACCAATGATTTGGGAAAGGTATATTATTTATAAGACTTATTTAGTTTTGATTGGGATGGAGATATAGATAGAAATATGTCTACAATTGGTTGTGTTGACTCTATTTGGAGTTGTAGTTAGTTGGATGAGTAAGAGAACCTATAGTTGTGTTTTCAACTAAGAGGAAAAGTATATGGCTTCAATAAATCCTTTCAAAGATGTAATGTGGCTATAGAGACTATGTTATACTATTTTCTATTTATAAAAGGGTGAGCATTAGATGTAATTGTCAAAGTGCAATTTTTTTTTTAAGAACCCTATGTATCATGCTCATACTAAACACATTGATGTGCAATATCATTTTTCTATGATTTATGTGAGATGATAGAGGCTAGATAGGTCATGGTTCAAAAGATGGAAACTTTGGAGAATTTAATTGATTCACTCACTTAGCTAATGAGCATAAGAAATTTAATTGGTGCATGAAGGTTATGGGCCTTACCAAGTTTCTAGCACTTTAATCATTTTATTTTGTTCGCTAGTGTTTCATTGCAATATAAATATCAAATGGGGGAATGTTAGGACTAGGGGTGATACTCACCTTGGAATCCTTTTTTACTATTGTAACTTATTTTTTATTGGTCAATTAATAAATCATAGAGAAAATAGTTTCATTTATTACAATTTCATATATATTGGATTCATGAGATAATAGTTTATATGACTATTTTACAAGTTGTGTGGTTATTGGAATTTTTTGGATTGAAGAGGTAAGTTGTGTTAATGTACTCTACATTTGAGATTGATACAAGCTTGTACTCTTATTGGAGTTATAGTTTTTTACCCAAAAATATTCTCCCCACACATTGGTATTCTTGTTTTATTGTGTTTTTTTTTCTACTATGTTATTTTTATTTTGATACATGTTTTATCATGTTGATAAAATTGTAAGAACTATGGATTAATATTTTTTACTATATTTTTACCTAAATTATCAACAATAATAACCCATTGAAATCTATGAGACACACATGGATAGAGGCTAAAGATAAGAACATATGAGAATCCATCATGAGGGATTTAGAAATGTAGCACAAAGCAACAAAGAGTAGGAGAGTAGGGATCAAATATGTAACAAGAAATGAAGGCCTAAACACAAGGTGTTAAATAAATGAAAGTATAAACTAATTTTAAATCTAAAACAAAATATGAAAGCAATCATAATTCCATGTCTAAAATATAACAAGGTAGAAGGAGAAAACCAAAATTTTAAACCCTATGGGGTGTAATACTAATAAATTTTGTCAAAATGAAGAGGAGAAATACACAACTCTCTACGTCTATCTAATCTAATTAAATAAAATAATTAGCAATAGTCAAATTAACCTAGATAAATGAGTTCAATCTACACATGTACCTAGATCTTGAACTAAAATATAATAAGGACAAGTTAAATATATGTGCACCTTGATGTTGAAGAGAAATAGATTGATTTGACTATGATAAAATTTTGATACCTAAATATAGATAGTAGATCTAGATTGATCAAATTATGATACTCTACTTTATGAAATTTGGAACTATGTATGAACCTCGATCAAACTTGCACAATTAGTCTTGAACATCACACTTATGGCCTTGATTTGAAAAGTGTGACCCTAAAAACTATGTATGACCTTGAACCCTAGTTTTTTAGAACTTTCCCTTGCAATAAATATTACCTTATATCTAATACTATAAATGGAAAACTTTTTGGTGTTAAAAAATACTATTTGATCTTGCTAAATTAGGTTGTGGAAGTTTGATAACTTTTTCCTAATGCATTGACGAAATTCCATTGATCTATTCAATGATTTTGTAAAAAAATGGAGACACACCATGCAACATATACAATAGATATGTATTTTTTTACAATTTTACTTGATATAATTAAGTAACAAGTGCTTGAGCCTTGTTACAATTAATATAATGCAATAAATTTCCCGATGGAAAACCTAGTCTTATAATTAGGATTTGGAATTTAGTAATATATAAGAGCTAATGTAATTGGGATTACTAATGCAAGATAGAGTTATGATATAGGTATAAGTACTAATGAGTATTTTACTACATTACTAAGGGTGGTATTCTCATAATATTCAATGATGAAACGACCTGGAGATGATATCCTTTTATACATGTCCTAGGAATATAGTTTAAAAATTTAGTGAAGGACTTGAAAAAATAATGACTAGTTAGGAATGAGCCACAATTTGGCAATATTTAATTTAAAAATTGAATAACTAGTGGCAATACCTCATTTGTGGTACTAGAAGTGTATATATTTCTATGATGAATCATCACCAAAGGGGCCTTTGTAGAGTGCAAGAAAAAAAGAAAATGGGCTTGTTTCTAAGGTAATTATGTCCATAGGCCCCCTTCATGTATCTCCTTAATGTCCCTTTTGGACCCCCCTCAATCCCTTTTTTGTGTATATTGTGTTTTTCAAGTTCTAGGTCTTATGGTTTTGCTACTTTTGGAAGAACTATTAATTTTAGGCAATAGGTGGTAATACATAAATTTTTCAATAATCGTAGTGGTTAGAATTTCACCATTGTGGTTGTGTGACCAACCTAATTGTCCTAAAACTACTTCTATGAAATTTGGCAATTCAACACAATTCAATTATGTGAACTATAATGCATCAAACATATGTTTTCTTTGATCCAAGTCTCCCTCTAGTATCATTAGGCATGCCTAGTACCATAGAAACACTCTATACCTTTTCCCCTTCACCCTAAAAAAGGCCTATTTTGATCTCATTTAGAGAGATCCTATGAATAAATTTTGGAAGGCAATACTCTACATCTTTCACTTTTAGCCTCTACTCTACCATATGTTTCCTCATAGTGCCCATTTCTAGCTCGAAATGATTCCAACTTGATTTTTTGACAAATAATAAAACTCTTTGATTTTATCCCCTCCATTTTCGTAACACTTTGGTCTAGGTGTGGAATAGATTAGATTGGTTTCTCTAGATTATGTAATTTCTTAGCATTAGAATTAGTGTTAAATTTAATTTAAATGTTTATTTAGCTTAGCTTGTTAAAAAGTTTGAGTAACTTGTGGTAGTTAATTTGATTTAGATTAATTCTCTCTGAAATTTTTTCTCTACATTCAATTGTTTAAATCATCCTTCAATCATCGTGTATCTATAAACATTTTTAACCATAATCTATATTATTACTGAGGTTTTAGTTCTTCCTCACCATTGCAAACAAATTTCAACCGTATTCTTGTTTTAGGATTTCAAACTCTCAAAATTGAAATTGAAATGATTTGATATTTGATATTTTATTTTGCCACTAAGGTTTCTATTTATCCCCTTCATGCCTTTGAAATAGTCCCCTTTCATCAATGTTTACAAAATTTGTAGGTGAAAGGGGTTTTGTTTAAGTAATGATATAAATTATCCCCTTTAATGACAACATTTTTAGATCCTTGTTGTAGATTACTCAACAACAATCATAAAATAAGAAACCATAAAAAATCATGTGGAAATATCTATTTAAATCATAAAAGAAAATAGTTTTATTTGTTTAAAAAGGTGAAAAACACAATCTAAAACATGTGTTATATAAAGAAACCTTTTCATTTTTTATTAGCAAAACTCAAATGCATACTAAAATTTTCTCTTACCATTTAACATTATTTTTATAAATAATCAAATCTAAAAACTTTGTTAAAACCAAATACCCAAGTGTTCTAAACTATTGCAAAGTGAATCGTTTAAGTGTATTGCTTGAGTTGCTTTCTCACATTTTCCTTTGTTATTGTTAGAATTTTTTTATTTAGTTAAATAGTTGTAATCTTGAAAAATGAACAAGTTTAACATACTTTTAGGGAGCTGATATATATGAAAGATCTATACAATACATTTCATCTATATTTCATAAAAAAACAATAAAAAAGTCATAGTTTTTCTGTTTTTTTCTAAGTTTTTGAAAAGTTAAACAGCATTTACAAGGCGTTGTACCGTACACAACGAGCCACAAGGGCCAAAAAAGGACAAGACTTAAACAACTAAAAAAATAGGGAAAAAACCAGAGACAACCCAAAGGCAGCACAACAACAACAGAGAAATAGCAGACTGACTAGCACCAGGAGCAACTAATTGGCTTGGTCCTAGTTCTTGATTAGGAGAACCACCACCTCGTCTCCCACCCACTCTTTATTTTCATGGCTATTGTTCCCCTCCAGATCCTCTTTTATGGCATTCGACAGAGTACTCGTAACAAAGTGACCCAGTTTCATGGTGAAGCGGGTCAGCCCCCGAAATCTTTTGTCCAAAGTGTCCAAACGCTTTGTCACCTTATCTGAATCCACCCCAACATCTATAGCACCCTGAACCTCACCAGGCTCATCCACCAGTGGCTGCGAAGGGCATGAGCCAGAGCCATCAGAAGGGAGCTTGCTATCCACCGGAGTAAGTTGGGGCCTCTCCACTAAATCTTCTTGTTGATGGTTAAAATGACACAAACAACATTAAAACATAATATCTCTACTCTATTTCTCCTAAAAAAGAAAGACAAAATGTAGTGGCCTAACTCCCAAGGTCCTAGTAGTTGGTTCTCAACTGTCTGGTGTCACTCAATTGGTTCATGCAACTGTAATGTTCAAGGGGCCTGTGCTGGTAAAAGATTAAAGTGGTGACTCATCTCACCAAACTATTTTTAGTAAATCAATGGGGTTTCAAACAAAAGAAAAAGATAAATTAAAGGGTAAAACCAGTAAGTATGAATCAAATTTATCTATCATCCAGACATATATCTTCCAATAATGAATGTTCTTCCAATCAGATCAATAAAACCATAAGATGACACAATCTATAGCATAATCTATACCACTGCATACATTTTAGGTGCTTAAATAACTTCACAATCACACATCACAAATAGTTCAAGGACTTTCAAAACAACACACATTCATTCATCATCAAGATCATAGATCAATAGATTTTAATAATTTCAATTTAATGACAATCTAACAAGATAATCTTTAAATCCGGTTTCTTCTAATGACTTTCATCACATAAGAAACTATCATGCTTCAGCACAATCACTGGCATTCAGATGGATTATAACTTATCAGCCTTATCAAATAAAACAACTCAATTCCAACTCCATATTGCATAAACCTGTAAATTCTATTAACTGTAAAAGAATCAAGTAAAAAGTATCTCTGCAAAAACTCTACAAAATTTTATCTCCTAGCATTAGGTAAGCTAATTCTATTCTCAATTAGCCGACCTTTACAATATGATACCCATCTGGTATTTATAGATATACAAAAAGTTTGAACTTCACTTCTATTTTAGGCTATCCACCTTTTTAGGAACAACAACTTTCTTGGAAACTCAGATCAATGTGATCTTGAGTTCTTACATTAGATGTTCAGTTTAACTAAAAATAGAAGATAGAAGAAAAGAAAAGAAGTCATGCGCCCCCAAGACTATCAATGTTGTATGCATGCAAGGATTCATGCATGCGAAGCTGGATCTGCCATGAACTCATTGTAACTGGTGAAGACTTGTTGTAAAGTATCCATCTCTAGCCCATCAATCTAGTCATCTTCAAATTTGATCCAATCCAACTCGGCTGCAGCAAACTCCCTCATACTTTTCACCTTTGCCAATTCTCTTCCAGCAACTTTTATCTATTCTTTGAACTCTACTAACCAATCTAACATCAACTCTCCACCATCATCTTATTTTTGCATAAGTCCTTTGAATCTTTCATCCCACTTTTCCTTTATTTTATTCAAAGGCATTCCCTCTTTTGTAAATGCATTTACATCTACAATAATGGCAATAACTGCTTCTAACTCTTCCAATTGCTCAGTCAAATTATTAACAGTCTCTTGAATTTCATTCTTATGCTCACAAAAAAATTTAGTCCTAAACCAGAGTATATGAGAAGTTTTCTCCACAAAATCCTTGTTGTCTTCCTCAAGTATGGATTATTCCAGAAGATTTGTTAGAGGCAATGCACTTACCTTTTCTAAATTCTGAATATATTCCCTATACTTTTCTTCTTATTTTTCTGATGCCTCAATGTACTGATGCATCTCTTTTATCAACCCTTCAGTATCCTTGTAGGCTTCAAATCCCTTCACTAAAACCTCTCCTACCTCTTGATTCAATTTGTCTATCCACCTATCTAACATCTCCACCTTTCCTCTAACCTGCACCAAATCATCTACCTCCTTTTTGCTTAACAAAATAGGAGTTTCAATGGCTGCTACCTGTTGTGACCTTGGAGAGGAGACACTCTTCAAGAATGAATGCAACTGATCTAATTGAGCTTTAAGCTCATCCTTCTTTTTCTTGTCCTTGATCATTCTTGATTTGGTCATTGAAGCCACCACATCAATCAAATTCTGCTAATTTCTAGTGGGTCTTCCCAAATTGACCGTACTCAACTGATAATCTATTAACTACATATCCCCTACCTCCTTTTCAGTCATAGGCATAGCACATTCAGCAACAATTTCCCCTTTGTCTGTGAGTCGGGTAGAATGTAGAACTTTACCCTTCTTCTTAGGCCTTTCCTGCTCAATCCCCTTCATCATATCCTCCCAATTGAGAGGTTGTGGAGGTGTTCTTGCCCTTTTCTGCAGGTCCAATTTAAGCCAAGTAGGAGCACTTGGAGCAATAGTCATCATAGAAGAGGAAGCAACAACTGTAGAAGGTGGTTGCATACTCACTTGAGATTGGGATTCAACCCTTGCTTTCTCTTGTTGTTCTTGTAGTATATGCATTTGCACAAGTCTTTCAGCCTCTTCTCTATCCCTCTATTTCTGTATTTTCTTATCTTCTTCTTCTTTCCTCAACCTCTCTTCCTTGAACTGATTTCTCTCTACCCTTTCCTTTTCCAACCTTTCATTTTCTAATTCTTCCTTCTCTATTCTTTCTCTTTCTAATTCTTCCTTTTCTAAAGCTTCCCTTTCTAGAGCCTCCCTTTCTAGAGCTTCTCTTTTTCTAAGGCTTCTAGCTTTTCCCTTTCTAACCTTTCTGCCTCCAAAGTCTTAATTTTTTTAGCTTCTGCTTCTTCTTCCTGTTGTTTCCTAATCAGCTCTTTGGCCTCTTTTTCCTTCCTTATCTTTTCTGCCCCTTCCTCTTTTTGTTGAGCTTCCTCTGCAAGTTTCAACCTAGCAACCAGGATTTCCTTTTCCCTTCGGTTTCTTACTTTCTCCTCCTCAAGATCATGGATCTTTTGTATCAACTCTAACTTGTCATTTTCTACTTTAACTTTGAGCTCATGTTGTCGATGCCTCCTTTGCTTCTCTACTACATCACCTACTACCTTAATTTCAACTTTTTTTGACTATAATTGTTGCTGCTGAAGTAGAGCATCAGCTTGTACCTTTGCATCCATTTATTTTTGTCTCTCCGCTACAGCCCTTGCATCAGACTTCCTTTTTTCCTCTTCAAACATTTTCCATTTCTCTTCTTGTGTCAAAATCTACTCAATAGTCTCCTCTAAAGGCATGTTTTCTTGCAAATCCTTTTCTGACAGAGTTTCATCTGAATCTGTCTCAACTTCTAGAACTTCTTCCTCCGCTTCTTTTCCCTTAACAGCTTCAACCATGGTATGAAGAGCTCCTTCTTGAACCTCTTTACTCTTCTTTCTTGTAAGTGGGGCTTGGGTGGATGATTCACCTAATGTAGGTGTTGAAACAGCAGATCCCACTGGAACATCTCCTTCTTTTGTTTCCTCTCCATCATCTACCACCTCAAGTTCTATTTCTTCAATGACTGGAGGAAGGAATTCTAATGGCTCTTTGGGAGGTTTCTTTCTCTTAATTCTCTTGTATCCTTTACCCTTTTTAAGAACTGGTCCTTGAGAAGCTTGAGTTCTCAGCACTAACCATTGCACACTTCTATCCAACACTGTCCTTCCAATCTTCTTAATATCAATTGTTTCTTCAGCATCCCAATCAATTGGATCCAGGTTCTTGGTGCCAATATTCAACGCTTCATAGGATGGATCCAGCACCATTCCATCATCCACCAAGGTGTCAGGAATGTTTTCTTTAATACCTAGCTCTGCCATGAGTGCAACCGACAATCTTTCATAGTTCTTCTTTCTCAAATCATACTCATCCTGCCTATCACTTCAAAAGTCTTCTAACAAATTGAAATGTCTAGTGAACACTGAAGGTAATAAAGCATACATCTTCTTCTTTGGATCAAAATACTTTCGAGCTGTATACAATCCCAATTTCAATTGTATCAACTTATTACAAACCACCTTTGCTCCCTTTAAGTGTTCACAGCTATATTCAACCAATTTCATGGGAAATTTATGACACCCAGTTTTATGCTTGATCCCAAACCTAGCATTAACTCCAATAGCTTGATACACAAACTCCATTAGCACTATTTTTGTTACTGCAGCACCTTGGAAGCAAGTGTGGATGGCCTTCAAAACCATATAACCTGAAGTATGT
>CM021104.1:553430808-553607246 GCA_007115665.2 Sequoiadendron giganteum | reverse complement strand
TCCAGCATCTACATTCAATTGGTTGATGATCACATATAAAAATGCATAATTGAATCTTCTGAAATGAGTCTCAGTAACCTAAAGAGACAACTAATCATAGTGTTCCCATACCTTCTTTTGTCCATCCAAGATTCCCATTACACCCACTCTATTTAAACTTGGAAAAACACCCACTCTTGTTGTTGCATAAACAATGTAAGAGGTCATAAAGAAACACTTGGTTTCTCTAATCCTTGTTAACTGATCATGTATGGAACCAGAGACAATCATTGACCAATCAAACTGTTGTTCACCTTTCAAGATGGTCTGAATAAAAGGAAACATCCACTCCTTGAAGTAAAATGCATCCCTCTTCCCAAACACCCTAGACAACATCATGATCAACCTTGATATTTCTTCATAGAAATTTGCCCTCTTTGGCTGGTCTGCAAGCTTGGATAGAGATTTCTTTTTTGTCGTCAGCCACTTCTTGTTCAAGTGAGATTTATTCGATTGCTTATACTTACTATATTTTTCCAAGGCCTCTGCCTCATTCAATTGCACTAAGTTCTTTGGATCTGGAATATTAAATATACTTTGAAATGCTTGAGAAGTGAGATTAATAATCACATTTTCTTGTGAATCCATGCATACTCTTATAGCAAGATTGTAAGCACTGGCTACTATCATGATTAACTCCGGGCACTGGATGGATATAGGAAATAAAGTGATATGAGCTAACCCAGAGCTGACAGTTCTTTCCATAGTCAATGTAATATCCTTGTCAAATGCTTATGAATTCCACTCTTCAAAATTATATTGACCTAAATTAGTATCAATGATATCTAACCAATCTGATTCCACCTTGCTCATCTTCACAACTAGACTCCTATGATTATACCATAATGTATAAGGCAGTTGTTTTGGCTTTAACTTCTTTGGTTTTGATGCTACCTTTGATGTTTTTGCAGGCTGGTTTCTTAGAGCAGCTTTCCTTGATGTTCCTAACATCTTTCGACTTTCCTGCAAGCAAAACCTCTAATTAGATCTTTAGATATCAACACCAAAGATACTTTAAAACCACACCTTTCATATATGCACCGGAGGCAAAACCAAGCAGAAACACAACCTAAAACAATCTCTCTTTACAACACTATCGAACTCGGAACAAAAACGGATATAGAAATTTCACTAACAATGAACGGGCTCGGAGTCGGAATCGAGGAGATTATCGAAACCGAGATCGGAATGAAAAACGGATTTGGTTTTCTTCAAATTTTCATTCTTTCATATTCTATTTCCATTCCACCTCCGCTTCTGATTTGGTCATCATTATTTTGAAGGAAGATTTTCTCATTATGCGCGGAGCCGGACACAGGATGAAACATGGAATCGATACCTTTTGCAAAACCGAATTCTCAAGTTCAAGATTCTGATCCCGTCTCCGCCTAGGTTGACCATGACATCATCAATTTTTTTATCAATTTAACCTATAACTCCATCACTAAAACCAAGGTCGTATTAGATGAAAAGAAAGGCTTTAAAACACTTTACTCATATGATCATGGGAAATGACTAAATCCTACGATATCATATTTTAATCATTTTCAAAGTGATTACAGAGACCAATGAAACCCTAATCTAATAAACACGATAAAAACTAGGGCACGGATTTTAAACCTTGCCATTTACTAGAATGCAAAATGCGACGAAACCCTAAGTAAAAACAATGAATCAATTTACCCTAACTCACTGTAAATCTCTAATCTACCTCACTGTAAACTTCTAATCTAACAAAACACCATTTAAAACCTAAACTTAATCTAACTCACTACAAATCCAAAAACAACATGATGCAATCACAACTAAAGCATGAAAGTGACCATGCCCTAAAACAGAAAGAACTAAAAATAAAAGCAAACAGAAATGAGGAAACAACCAGACAAACAAAATAAAACAAGACCCAAACAAACAAGCACGCCAAGAAACATAAAAATCACTTGAAAACGACATGATTAAGAGTACGGGCAAACGTATATTCAAAACACACAACAGTAAATAAAACGAAGAACAATAATAAGAAAACCTACCTCGACTACACAAGAACGTAGCTAACCTTCTGAACTGATCCGTTCGTAGCAATCTTCTCCTCCTTCAATCTTTTCACTCAAACGAACTCTGTCGCTGCTCTTTCATGTTCTTCAATCTCTTAATAATGATAATAATGACTCTTTTAACCCTTAGATGAAGATAGAAATGAAGATTTCTACCTACACAACCACTTGTCATCAAATGCATTAACATGTAGTTAAGGCGGAGTCGGAACTTAAAGTGAACCAACACTTCACAACAGTGCAACTTCAGTCAAAAAGTCAACGATCCAAAAATGGCGGGGGCGGAACTAAAATAGAAACTGATTCCAAACTTTTGAGAAATTTCTAAACTTCGTTCCAATTCCGGTTTCAAGTCCGCCAACTAAACATAAAAAAAAAACCAAATACAAAAAGCAAAACAACAAACCGACATAACAAAACTAAACAAAAAGACAAAGACCAAAACCAAAAGTCAAAATAGCGAAGGTGGGGGTGGAGTTGATTATGATTTTGCAATTTTTGGTAAAGACTAAGTTAACCCCCACTCCGGCTCTGGGTCCGCTAAAGACAAAACAAAAGACATAAAGAAAAAACTATCGGGATGGAAACCAAAACAAGTTTCAAAAGAACTTTCAGAACCCGATTCAGTTCCGGTTCCAATTCTGACAAAGAAACCAAAGAAAAACAAAGTATTAGCAAAACTAGACTCCAAACTTAGTTTCCAAAAACAACTAAGTACAAAAATAACAAAGGGGGACCCCTTTTGACCAAGGCAAAAGATGGGGTGGTTATGCAAGGCATAACAAATGGCAACTCGGCTGGGAAAATGGTTTACCCATTTTCAAGATACCCAAAGAAAATTTCAGTCACCCAAAAAAAATTGCTGGCTTATAAACACTTTAACTTGAATAAGATCAAATATATGTAGGATAAGTTCAAGTTTGAATCTCAGATGTTATGTGCTCATGAGTTATTTTTGAATCTGAGTGTGTGCTTATATTGTGCATCATTCTTTGTAGATATTTTCTTTGTTTGTGAACAACTATACCTAAGATTCAAGCTACATAGGTTGAGTCCTTTAACTATTGTGCAGTAAAATATTGGGTATTGCTCCGCTGCCAGATAGGCATCCATAGCCCCGATGGAGATACCTCTAGTTCTCTCAAAGCATTGCTCTACTGCCAGCCAGGTGTCCATAGCCCCGATAGAGATACTTGATTACCCACTTGATATTTGAGCTTGCTTCTTTCTTTTTTTCTTTTCTTTTCTTTTATTTCACTTGTGGAAATTCTTTTATGCATCTTTCTCAAATACTCAGATTCAATGAATCTAAAATGTGGGTTGAGAACTACAATGGATTTCGTGATAGTCTTGGAATCGGGTTTTTTCACTTGAATCAAAGGTAGAGTCATTCTAAAACAAATAGGTAATTACTCATGCAGATGTTTTTCTAATTTGGTGACAGATCTTTGATCACAATTCATGAGATATTCACATTTATATCTTCTATCCTTAATAACTTTTCCAAGCCAAATTAGAATGATCATAAAACATAAGTTTTAGAATGAAATCCTTTTCAATGACTATGATGAGAATACCTAAACCAATTTCTCTCCTAGCACCAGTAGTATACTTTGAATAACAACCCCCTAACTTGAGATGAGCAAAATAAAGATCCCCAATGAAACAAAACTCATCAAAATAAACAAAAAAAAAACAAAACAAAGAAACCAAGCAAAACAAAACAAAAACAATAATAAAAACCTAACTAGACAGAGACTTAATTACATATAATACAGTATAGTACATTCTTTCCAGAACACCAGACCTTCTATGCACCAAAATAGTGCTTGAGAAACTAACCATTAACTGGTAATGGAACAGGTTCTCATGTTAAAGTACTTAAATGAAAAGCATTCTCGCCTAATATTTCATCTACTTGATAGGGACCTAACCAAAGTCTATCAAACTTCTGATGATCTTCCTTCTTTACTCTAGCCTTATCCCATAATAACACCAAATCTAATATTCTAAAGGCTTTTATCTTGGCTCTTTTGTCAAACCAGCGTTTGACAACAGCCTGATGTTTAGAGAATTGCTATAGAGCAGCATCTCTTTGTTCTTCCATATTTAACAAATTAAGCAATCTAACCTCAATCCTATCATCCTTGTTATAAAACTCCTGCATAAACTTTAAAACAGGTATTTGTAAATGAATGGGAAAGATTGGATCTTGGCCATAAACTAACCTAAAAGGTGAATTCCCTAGGGCTGCTTTGATTCTGGTTCGATCTGCCCATAAGGCAAATCTCAACTGGGTGTGCCAATCCCTAGGGTTTCTTTCTAACAACTTTCTTATAACTTCCAACAAGTTCTTATTTGTGGACTCAGCCACTCCATTCCCCTAAGGGTAATAATTGGAAGAATATTTTAACACAATCTTATGCTCATAGACCCATGAAATAAACTCAGCAGAAGAAAAAGCAGGGCCATTATCACATACCAGAGCAAATGAAACTCCAAACCTGGTTGTGATGTTCTCTGTCAGAAACTTGATGACCACCTTTGTGGTACTATTCTTGCAAGGTTGTGCCTTCGTCCAGCTTGTGCAATAATCCATTGTAGTCAAGATGAATTATGCCCTGTAGAAGAATTTGGATTAATCACACCTACAAAATCAAGTGCCCATTGAGCAAACGGCCTTACCTCATATACTGGTTGTAGGGGCATTGTAGGATTTCTTTCTCTAGGTGCAGAGGTTTGACATACATGACATGTCCTGCAGTGTTGATGTGCATCTCTAAATACATAAGGCCAATAATAGCCTGACCTTAAAATCTGATGTGCCAAAGCATCAGCTGATCCATGTCTTCCATGAAATTCACTTATGGCATGCTTAGCTTCTTGCTAATCTAAACATCGTAGATATATTCCTTGAAAATTCTTCCTGTAGATTGATCCCCCTTTGAGCATATAATGAGTGCTCTTCATCCTCAATGCTCTCCTTTGAGTAGCATTCATTCCTTTTGGACATTTGTTATTGAGGAGGAAGAAAACTAAATCTATATACCAAGGATCTTTCGTGAATGATTGAACCATGTACTATTGACAAGTAATATTTTTGTCTACTTCTGCCATCACCTTTGACAAACCTTGGCCTCGAACAAGCTTCATTGGGTGTATCTCTAGGTCAAATTCTTGTAAGATGGCCATCCATTTCCCTCTTCTTTCCCCTAATTCTCTTTGCATTAGGAGGGACTTCACAACTGGATCTGGGACTATAGCCATAACCTAACTTCTGGTTATGTAATGCCTAAACTTCTTTACTGCTCTAACCAATGCAAAAGCTTGTTTTTCCAAGGATGAATATCTTACTTCTGCATTTTTAAATGGAGAGCTCATAAAAGCAATAGGTCTCTCCTCATTCTCTTCTCTTCTCTGTGTTAAAATTGTTGCACATGAATGTTCAGAAGCAAAAGAATAAATGTAGAACGATTTTAGATAATCTGGACTTGTCAAAACAGGTGCATCAGATATTGATTGTTTAATCTACATGAAAGCAGATTTAGCCTCCTCACTCCATTCAATCTTCGCATCCTTCTTCATCATTTCATTAAGTGGTTTGATAATCTCAGCAAATCCTGTTATAAATTTCCTGACAAAATTGATCCTTCCAAAGAAATACCTCATCTCCTTCTTACTTCCTGGTCTTGTCAACTTCAAAATGGCTTCCACTCGGTCAGGATCTATAGAAATCCCCTCCTCTAATATGATATGTCCTAAAAGCTTCCCTTCAGAAACTCCAAATACACATTTCTTTGGGTTGAGAGAAACACCATAACTGATACATTTCTTAAGTACCTTTTCCAGATCAGCAACATGATCTTCTCTATTCTTAGAGAAGATGGTCAGATCATCAACAGAGATGATTATACATTTCCCTATCAGATCCTTAAAATTTACATCCACCGCTCTTTGAAAAGTAGCACCAGCATTGATTAAACCAAAAGGCATCCTTTTGTAGGCAAATGTGCCCCACTTTGTAGTGAAAGCAGTCTTCATCCTATCCTCATGACTTACAAGGACCTGATTGTATCCTGAATACCCATCCAAGAAAGACATGATCTGAGATCCATTGACCTTTTGCAATACTTCATCAAGGGAAGGTAATGGATAGTTGTCCTTCTCAGAGGCTTTGTTTAAATTTCTGAAGTCTACACATAACCTTATTTCACCATTCTTTTTCCTTACAAGAACTAGATTAGCCACCCAAGTAGAGTGTCTAACTGGAAAAATTATTCTTGCAGCCAAAAGCTTTTGTACTTCTCTCTGGATCAGAGGCTCGATTAATGCATTGACTGGACATTGCTTTTGGTGAAACAGCTTAGCTTCTGGCTTGAGAGGGATTGTATGTGTGATCACAGATGTATCAAAAGTTTTCAAGTCATCATAGCTCCAAGCTATTGTTTCAATATTCTACTTCAAGACCTTGATCATCTCATCCTTTATTTCCTAAGGACAGGCCTTCCCTATAAGAACATTCCTTTCTAGACCTAAGTGAGTCAAATTAACTTGTTCATACTTACCTCCCTCACTCTTTGTAGGCATTCTTTGATAATCTTGTGGATCTGAATCAAATATCCTTTCTAATGCTATCATCCCTTTGGGCATGTTATTGCTCTTTAAATCCAAGATCTCTTCCAGATTGTCACTTTATGGATTCCAATCTCCTTGATCTCTGTCAGAATCATCAATTATCTGCCCCTCAAAAACATCAGAATTTGCCAAAAAGGCCAATATATGTTGATCATCATTAAATACCTGAAAATGTCTAACATTATCAGGGATTGCTGGGACTGAAATCAATTCTACTGAAAACCTCTTCAAATTTGAGTCTTGCATAGGCTCTAATGTACTAGCAGCAACAGCAAGAACATCTGCTATCTGATTTGCTTCCCTTGGAATAAGAGTAATTCCAAAGGCATCAAAATCTTCTATTAAATTCCAAACCCTATTCCTATATGCAGCCAATCTTTTGTTATGGCATGTGTATTGGCTACATACCTGTTTCACAATTACCTCATAATCTCCCATAACTGTAAGAGCAGTTACCTTCTTCTTATGAGCAAACATGAGCCCTCTTGCAAGTGCCTCATATTCAGCCACATTGTTAGTGCAACTAAACTGCAATCTATAAGAAGCAAAATAAGTTTTTCCTTTCGGATTGGTTAGTTCAATCCCTACTCCACTTCTTGCTTTAGATTTAGAACCATCAAATTTAAGATTCCATAACTGGTCTTCAGCTGGGAGTTCTTTCTTCTTAGAAGCAATAGGGAAGGACTCACCTAAGATGTGTGGTGGCTCGGACTTTTGTTGTTTGTCAGAATTTGTGTTGGGGAGAGGCTCAGTTAAAGATTTTCCTAGATCTTCAACTTGCTCAACAACTACTTCCTGAATGGTTTCTTGGGTTGATTTACTATCAAATTCATCTTTCATCAACTCTTTTGGCATTGGTAAAGCATCCAAAGCAGGCGCATTGAAAAGGCACTGTGCTACCTTAATCTCTTCTTGAATTTCAGAACATAAAAATGGAGTCTATTCTACCGATGTGGAATCTCCTTTCTGAGTAAGGTTAACCCGAGTAAGAATAGTAGCATCCTTAACTTTGAAAGAGAACTCATTGATGGGAGTCTCAGATTCCTCATGGCCTTTTTGTTGTGGCTGATCTATATGACCTAGAATATCTAGGCATGACTGACATATCAACTCCGAATGGTTGTGATAATGAATCCTGCACTAGTTAGGAAGTAATAAACTACTCAAGTTAGTTTCTTCTCCTAAAACAAGCCTATCTTGTTGCAATTTCCTTATTAAAACCTGCTGGTTGATGTAGATCATGGGATCACTATGCTCTAAAGGTGAAGTATCCTCGGAACTGATTATAGACAATGTAAGAACTTCCTCTTGTTTGTAAACACCTATCTTAGTTTCAAATAATGCCACCTCATTTGTAGCATCATATTATGTGATCATATGTTTGAGCCTAGGTTCACTCTCAATTCTTATATGTGTGGCAACTCCTTTCCATGGTAACCACATATGTAAGAAATCCAAGGATAGATATCCCCCTATGCTTTTCATTATTTCTTGACTTAGGAGCATACCATAAGTCTCTGGGATATCTGCTACTTGGATATCTATATAGGTCTAGATCCTCGGATCTGATCCAACCTGAACATGCATGTTCTTTAATTCACCCACAACATTAACTTCTGTCTTATCCAACTGAATCACCTTTTTATTGGTTGGGATAGGACTCAATCCTAACTTCTTACAAATCGAAAAAGGCATGACATTCCCTGATGCTCCAGAATCTAATAAGCAATTGTGTAGGTTCTTTCCAAAGAATCTCAAACTTAAAAGGAAAGGTGGGGTATTGGTCTTACCTTTATACATAGTTGCATTTGTCTCCTTTGCGAGAGTCACTTTACCTTTCCCTTCTAGGCGATCTGCCTCTTTCAAAGCCTTTAATACCACCTCCCATTGAGCTGGGCACCACTTCATGATATCAAAGAAAGACAGTGATGTCTTCTGCCTTTGTAATTTTACAACAAAGTCAAACTCAGAATCATTCCTAACTTGATACTTAGGAAAAGAAGGTTGATTACCTCTATTCTGAGAATCATAAGGTCCCTTTGGTGGAGGTGGATTGTTATCTGCATTCTGATTCGGTGGAAACATATTATTCGAGGGTGCAGATGTAGTGAATGGCCCCTTATTCTGATTTCTTAGAAAGTGACCACCCTTAGATTGGAAAGCTTGAGCATCATATACATCTTCTTCTGGCTCATTATCCCCTTGCATAGGGAATTGATATTTTTCTTCAATGGTTTCATAAGTCATGGCAATGTTGAGTGGCCCATTATCCAGATTGGAATTTCTTGCTAGAGGATGAGCATCAACCTGTGCAATTTTCACAATTTTTTCCATTTCTGGGTAATTAACCTTAGAATGTGCTGATGTATCATGCAGCCTACACCAATTGGTCATAAAATTCAAATCAGCAACATTAGCAGTATGTGGTTTTTCCTCACCTGCTTGATAATTATGAGGAACTCCCCCGTTATTAGGTCCAGTGTTCCACTACCTATTATTGTTGTTGTTATTGAAACTTTGATTATATCCTCTATTTTGATTTTGATAATTTTGATTTGAGGAGTTCTGACCCTGGAAGTTCCTATTGGTGTTATGATTTTGGTTATGATTAGAGAAATTGCCCTAATTGTTATAACCTCCTTGATTGTTGTAATTCTGATTTTGATTATGGGGAGGATTTTTCCTGAGCTGTGCCATGTCATTTGACATCTGAGAGAGCGTCTTCTTGAGAGTCTCTACTTCACTTATGAGTTGAACAGTTTCTTCATTCTGCACATTTTGGACTATGGCTGGGGAATGGACATGGGTTGATCCTCCCCCTTGTTGTGGTTGATGTTGAGGTTGTTGTTGTTGAGGTTGATGGGAGGAATCTTGTGTACCATTTCCAAAGAAGGGCATAGTGGGTGGAGCTTGCAACTCAGATGCAAGTCCATATTGGGAATAAGATATCCCTGGGACAGTGTTGTATAACGGTCGATTAGGCATCTGATAATTCATGGGAGGCAGAGTCGTTCCTAAACCTCAAGATTGCAGACTTATCTGGTGTTGTAATTTGATAGCCAGATGATAAATTTTGGACAGTGAGTCAATCTCATCAGGTTGATAAGTTCTTTGTAAGAACAGGCCAATCAAAGGATCGACAGCTCTCAAATATGCCTATATGGCCACACCCTCTGGCACTAAGTAAGGCTCTTGTATCCTACGATACATCCTTTGGAACCTAGTGTTGAACAAGGCCAATGGTTCATGATGTTCTTTCCTTATGGTAGAAAATTGATATAATATTGCAGGATCAACATAAACCCTGAATTGATTAATAAAAGCATTTTCTAGATCTGTCCAACCCAAAATAGATCCCTGGGGCAGATTTAGATACCAATTATATGCCATATCTCCTAAACAATAGGGAAATAGTCTACATACCACATCTTGATGAGCAACCTGAGCTCGTGTGCAAGCATCTTTGAATGCTTGTATATGTTCCTCTACACTTCTTGATTCTCCATGCATGTATTTTGGACAGAACCTCTCTGGGTTCTTTGGTAAATCATGGAATCCCCTAGGAGTAGTCCCTAATGGGGAGGGATTATTCACAAAGTATGCCATTAGTGGGAGTGGTTGAATAGGTGGTGTTATAGGCTGAATTGCTGGTGATGTAGGTTGAACTGGTGGTGGTGTAAGTGGATTTGGAGGAAATCCAGGTGGAGAAAGTGGTGGTGGCAGTGTAGGTAGCAAAACCTTACGAGCATGAGGTCTTGGTCTAACTGGGGCTTGCAATTCTTGTAATGGTTCAAGATCAGCAGAAGATCTGAGAATCCTTCCATATTTGTCCGGTGAGAATGACCCTATGCGAGCCAGCTTGTTCTTTCAGGCCCTCCTTCTAGCGCCAACTTCTGTTGATGGTTAAAATGACACAAACAACATTTAAACAGAATATTTCTACACTATTTCTCTTGAAAAAGAAAGACAACATGTAGTGGCCTAACTCCCAAGGTCCTAGTAGTTTGTTCTCAACTGTCTGGTGTAACTCAATTGGTTCATGCAACTGTAATGTTCAAGGGGACTGTGCTGGTAAGAGATTCAAGCGGTGACTCATCTTACCAAACTGTTTTTGGTAAATCAATGGGGTTTCAAACAAAAGAAAAAGATAGATTAAAGGGTAAAACCAGTAAGTATGAATCTAATTTATCTATCATCCAGACATATATCTTCCAATAATGAATGTTCTTCCAATCAGATCAAGAAAACCATAAGATGACACAATCTATAGCATAATCTATACCACTGCATACATTTTAGGTGCTTAATTAACTTCACAATCACACATCACAAATAGTTCAAGGACTTTCAAAACAACACACATTCATTCATCATCAAGATCATAGATCAACATATTTTAATAATTTCAATTTAATGACAATCTAACAAGATAATCTTTAAATCTGGTTTCTTCTAATGACTTTCATCACATAAGAAACTATCATGCTTCAGCACAATCACTAGCATTCAGATGGATTATAACTTATCAGCCTTATCAAATAAAACAACTCAATTCCAACTCCATATTGCATAAACCTATAAATTCTATTAACTGTAAAAGAATCAAGTACAAAGTATCTCTAAAAAAACTCTACAAAATTCTATCTCCTAGCATTAGGTAAGCTAATTCTATTCTCAATTAGCTGACCTTTACAATATGATACCCATCTGGTATTTATAGATATACAAAAAGTTTGAACTTCACTTCTATTTTAGGCTATCCACCTTTTTAGGAACAACAACTTTCTTGGAAACTCAGATCAATTTGATCTCGAGTTCTTACATTAGATATTCAGTTTAACTAAAAATAGAAGATAGAAGAAAAGAAAAGAAGTCACGTGCCCCAAAAATTGTCAGTGTTGTATGCATGCAACATGCAAGGAAGATAAAAAATCATGCATGCAAGGATTCACGCATGTGAAGCTGGATCTGCCATGAACTCATCGTAACTGGTGAAGACTTGTTGTAAAGTATCCACCTCTGGCCCCTCAATCCAGTCATCTCCAAATTTGATCTGATCCAACTTGGCTACAACAAACTCCCTCATACTTTTCACCTTTTCCAATTCTCTTCCAGTAGCTTTTATCTCTTCTTTGACCTCTACTAACCGATCTAACATCAACTCTCCGCCATCATCTTCTTTTTGCATAAGTCCTTTGAATCTTTCATACCATTTTTCCTTTATTTGATTCAAAGGCATGCCCTCTTTTGTAAATGCATTTACATCTACAATAATGGCAATAACTGCTTCTAACTCTTCCAATTGCTCAGTCAAATTATTAACAGTCTCTTGAATTTCATTCTTATGCTCACACAAAAAGTCAGTCCTAAACCAGAGTATACGAGAAGTTTTTCCCACAAAATCCTTGTTGTCTTCCTCAAGTATGGATTGTTCCAGAAGAGTTGTTAGAGGCAATGCACTTACCTTTTCTAACTTCTGACTATATTCCCTATACTCTTCTTCTTGTTTTTTTGATGCCTCAATGTACTGATGCATCTCTTTTATCAACCCTTCAGTATCCTTGTAGGCTTCAAATCCCTTCACTAAAACCTCTCCTACCTCTTGATTCAATTTGTCTATCCACCTATCTACCATCTCTGCCTTTCCTCTAACCTACACCAAATCATCTACCTCCTTTTTGCTTAACAAAACAGGAGTTTCAATGGCTGCTACCTGTTGTGACCTTGGAGAGGAGACACTCTTCAAGAATGAATGCAACTGATCTAATTGAGCTTTAAGCTCACCCTTCTTCTGCTTTTCCTTGATCATTCTTGATTTGGTCATTGAAGCCACCACATCAATCAAATTCATTTGCTGATTTCTAGTGGGTCTTCCCAAATTGACCATACTCAACTGATAATCTGTTAACTACATATCCCCTACCTCCTTTTCAGTCATAGGCATAGGACATTCAGCAACAATTTCCCCTTTTTCTATGAGTCAGGTAGAATCTAGAACTTTAGCCTTCTTCTTAGGCTTTTCCTTCTCAATACCCTTCATCATATCCTCCCAATTGAGAGGTTGTGGAGGTGTTCTTGCCCTTTTCTGCAAGTCCAATTTCAGCCAAGTAGGAGCACTTGGAGCAGTAGTCATCATAGAAGAGGAAGCAACAACTGTAGAAGGTGGATACATACTCACTTGAGATTGGGATTCAACCCTTGCTTTCTCTTGTTGTTCTTGTAGTATATGCATTTGCACAAGTCTTTCAACCTTTTCTCTCTCCTTCTATTCCTTTATTTTCTTATCTTCTTCTTCTTTCCTCGACCTCTCTTCCTCCAACTGATTTCTCTCTACTCTTTCCTTTTCCAACCTTTCCTTTTCTAATTCTTCCTTCTTTATTCTTTCTCTTTCTAATTCTTCCTTTCCTAAAGCTTCCCTTTCTAGAGCTTCCCTTTCTAACCTTTCTGCCTCCAAAGTCTTAAGTTTTTCAGCTTCTGCTTCTTCTTCCTGTTCTTTCCTAATCAGCTCTTTGGCCTCTTTTTCCTTCCTTATCTTTTCTGCCCCTTCCTCTTTTTGTCGAGCTTCCTTTGCAAGTTTCAACCTAGCAACTAGGATTTCCTTTTCCCTCCATTTTCTTGCTTTCTCCTCCTCAAGATCATGGATCTTTTGTATCAACTCTAACTTGTCATTTTTTGCTTTAACTTTAAGCTCATTTTCTCGTTACCTCCTTTGCTTCTCTACTTCATCATCTACTGCCTTAATTTCAACTTGTTTTGACTGTAATTGTTGCTGGTGAAGTAGAGCATCAGCTTGTACCTTTGCATCCATTTATTTTTGTCTCTCCGATGTATCCCTTGCATCAGACTTCCTTTTTTCCTCTTCAAACATTTTCCATTGCTCTTCTTGTGTCAGAATCTGCTCAATACTCTCCTCTAAAGGCATGTTTTCTTGCAAATCCTTTTCTGACAGAGTTTCAGCAATGAAAGCCATAGCTTCTTCGCTCAACCGGTGTCGCGCATCTCCATTCAATTGGTTGATGATCACATATAAAAATGCATCATTGACTCTTCTGAAATGAGTCTCGGCAACCTGAAGAGACAATTGATCTTAGTGTTCCCATACCTTCTTTTGTCCATCCAAGATTCCCATTACACCCACTCTATTTAAACCTGGAAAAACACCCACTCTTGCTACTGCATAAACAATGTAAGAAGTCATAAAGAAACACTTGGTTTCTCTGATCCTTGTTAACTGATCATGTATGGCAGCAGAGACAATCATTGACCAATCAAACTATTGTTCACCTTTCAATATGGTCTAAATAAAAGGAAACATCCACTCCTTGTAGTAAAATGCATCCCTCTTCCCAAACACCCTAGACAACATCACGATCAACCTTGATATTTCTTCATAGAAATCTGCCCTCTTTGGCTGGTCTGCAAGCTTGGATAGAGATTTATTTTCTGTCGTCAACCACTTCTTGTTCAGGTGAGATTTATTCAATTTCTTATACTTACTATATTTTTCCAAGGCCTCTGCCTCATTCAATTGCACTAAGTTCCTTGGATCTAGAATATTAAATATACTTTGAAATGCTTGAGGAGTGAGATTAATAATCACATTGTCTTGTGAATCCATGCATAGTCTTGTAGCAGGATTGTAAGCACTGGCTACTGTCATGATTAACTCCGGGCACTGGACAGATATAGGAAATAAAGTGATATGAGCTAACCCAGAGCTGACAATTCTTTCCGTAGTCAATGTAATATCCTTGTCAAATTCTTTTGAATACCACTCTTCAAAATTGTATTGACCTAAATTAGTATCAGTGAAATCTGACCAATCTGATTCCACCTTGCTCATCTTCACAACCGGACTCTTGTGATTATACCTTAATGTATAAGGCAGTTGTTCTGGCTTTAACTTCTTTGGTTTTGATGCTACCTTTGATGTTTCTACAGGCTGGTTTCTCGGAGCAGCTTCCCCTGATGTTCCTGACATCTTTCAACTTTCCTGCAAGCAAAACCTCTAATTAGATCTTTAGATATCAACACCAAAGATACTTTAAAACCATACCTTTCATATATGCACCGAAGGCGGAACCAGGCAGAAACACAACCTAAAACAATCTCTCTTTACAACACTGTCGGACTCGGAACAAAAACGGATATAGAAATTTCACTAACAATGAACGGGCTCAGAGTCGCAATCGGGGAGGTTATCGGAACCGGGATCGGAATGAAAAACGGATTGGGTTTTCTTCAAATTTTCATTCTTTCATATTGTATTTCCATTCCGCCTCCGCTTCCGATTTGGTCATCGTTATTTTGAAGGAAGATTTTCTCATTATGCGCGATGCCAGACACGGGATGAAACATGGAATCGATACCTTTTGCAAAACTGAATTCTCAAGTTCAAGATCTATTCTAATCCCGTCTCCGCCTAGGTTGACCATGACATCATCAATTTTTTTTATCAATTTAACCTATAACTCCATGACTAAAACCAAGGTCGTATTAGATGAAAAGAAAGGCTTTAAAACACTTTACTCATATGATCATGGGAAATGACTAAATCCTAAGATATCATATTTTAATCATTTTAAAATTGATTACAGAGACCAACGAAACCCTAATCTAATAAACATGATAAAAACTAGGGCATGGATTTTAAGCCTTGCCATTTACCAGAATGAAAAACGCGACGAAACCCTAAGTAAAAATTATGAATCAATTTACCCTAACTCACTATAAATCTCTAATCTACCTCACTGTAAACTTCTAATCTAACAAAACACCATTTAAAACCGAAACTTAATCTAACTCACTGCAAATCCAAAAACAGAACGATGCAATCACGACTAAAGCGTGAAAGCAACCATGCCCTAAAACAAAAAGAACTAAAAATAAAAGCAAACGGAAATGAGGAAACACCAGACAAACAAAATAAAACAAGACCCAAACAAAAAAGCATGCCAAGAAACATAAAAATCACTTGAAAATGACACGATTCAGAGTACGGGCAAATGTATATACAAAACACGCAATAGTAAATAAAACAAAGAACAATAATAAGAAAACCTACCTTGACTACACAAGAACGCAGCTAACCTTCTGAACCGATCCGTTCGCAGCAATCTTCTATTCATTCAATCTTTTCGCTCAAACAAACTCTGTCGCTGGTCTTTCGTGTTCTTCAATCTCTTAATAATGATAATAATGACTTGTTTAACCCTTATATGAAGATAAAAATGAAGATTTCTACCTACACAACCAGCTGTCATTAATGCATTTACATGCAGTTAAGGCGGAGTCAAAACTAAAAGTGAACCAACACTTCACAACAGTGCGACTTCAGTCAAAAAGTCAACGATCCAAAAATGGTGAGGGTCGAACTAAAATAGAAACTGATTCGAAACTTTTGAGAAATTTCCAAACTTCGTTCCAATTCCGATTCTGGTTCTGCCAACTAAACATAAAACAAAACCAAACACAAAAAGCAAAACAACAAACCGACATAACAAAACTAAACAAAAAGGCAAAGACCAAAACCAAAAGTCAAAATAGCAGAGACGAGGGCGGAGTTGATTATGATTTTGCAATTTTTGGTAAAGACTAAATTAACCCCCACTCCGGCTCCGGGTCCGCTAAAGACAAAACAAAAGACATAAAGAAAAAACTGTCGGGATGGAAACCAAAACAAGTTTCAAAAGAACTTTCAAAACCCAATTCAGTTCCGGTTCTGATTCTGACAAAGAAACCAAAGAAAAACAAAGTCTTAGCAAAACTAGACTCCAAACTTTGTTTCCAAAAACAACTAAGTACAAAAATAACAAAGGGGGACCCCTTTTGACCAAGGCAAAAGATGGGGTGGTTATGCAAGGCATAACACTTCTTCCACCTCTTCTGACTCTTCTTCTTTGTAACCCTTGCTCTCTGACTGCTCCTCGTCTAAATCCTCAATAATTAATCTCTTCTTGTTGTTCTTAGCCAGCCTCCCAGATCTCCTCCTGACACTTTCCCCTCCAGTCATCTTTGTGTTCCCTACAACCATGTCCCCTCTGGAATCTTTCCTTACCACATTCTTACCCTTGCCTTCTTTGACAGTCGCGGCCTGCATGCATTTCTCCTTGCCTTTTTTCGACATAGAGCCAGTAACAGCCGTGTTAGCCTGAGTTTTCTTTAGCTCATAGAGCCCTTCCGCCGTGCTGGCATGGGCCCTGCCCAACCCACCCTTAAGCTTTTTGGAGGTAAATTTGGTCTTGGTGTTCCCTAGATCAATATTACATTTTCGAGGAGGACTCTTGGACTCAGCTGGGGAGATATGCACCGTGGAGAGGGGTTCAATGTTCTCAACACAGACAGCGGTGATGGCTTTGGGCGGGCAGAGGGCAAGATGAAAGTGATACAGGCAGAGAATCAGCCCCTGATGGAGCAGGAGCTGTGGAAGATCACAGGGATTTCAGCTGGCCGACGCTTTACACTTGTCCACAGAACTTTCCAGATCCATGAGAAGGAAAAATGGAAAACTAAGAAGCATTTTGTGCCTAAGGTGGTTTAACAAGGGGAAATGATAAAAGAAGCAAGTTTTGAATCTACCTTCCAGCGTAATGTATTTCATCAGCGCCATGCAAACCTGGTCCCATGGCTTAGGAAGCTCTTCCCTTTCAAACCCCGCCTGGTTCCTAACAGGGGTCTCCTCTCCTCTGAAAAACGCCCTTAGGCCCTCATGGTCCGACTTTTTGGTGTGCTTAGGATATTTTTTCCCTTCACACAGCAACTCCGTAGCCTGCACAATAACATCCTCGCTGATTTCGAACGAAATCCCCCCAATGGAGACCCTCTTGTCCTTCCACGAGTTGGCAAATTGACCCGATGAAATGGGATCATGGCCGACTAAGCTTTCCATGAGCGGAGCAATTCCTCCCTCCCCACAAATGTGCCAGACAAGTGGGTTGTTGCGGAAATCATCACAATTGTCTGGTTTTGTCCTAACGCGATCACCTCCCATACTGCCCAGCTTCACAGGAAGCTCACAGAAATGCAAGAAATACCAAAAGTAGCAGTCACAAACAATAATCTTAACTAGATAGTTAAGGCAGGGATTACAGCGAAGCAAATCTAAACTTGCATACCAATCACATGTGCGGAGAGGAAATATGCCATAGTGAGAAAAGACACAAAAATTAATGAAATTATGATTACAGAATAGAGGGAAAAAGTTGGCGGAGATGTAGGAAAAGCACAAAGCCCCATGCAGATGGACTAATAAAATAATTTTAGTAATTCTCCAAATTAAGCCAAAAGATCCTCTAGCTAAACTGGCCAGCCTGAAGTCTCTAGAAAGCGGCTAAATCGTATCATAAAAAGTTAGATCATTATTAATACACTCACTCCTCCCAAAGTAATGAGGAGATAAAACAAACAATCCAATTCCCAAAGGAATAGCCCACATAGTACGGTCCCTCACCTGATAATAAGTCACAGCCTTCCAATTAATCCGCATCACACCTCCAAAACTAGACTTGAACTCCTCAATTAAATCCCCACCCCACAGTCTCATCATAATCTTATAAACTAAACCCATCCACCAAGTCCAAAGGACATACACTTGGACACTCCTTCCCCTGCCCCACACAAGCTCAACTCTACCAGGATAATTCCACCTGTACTCCATACCAATATTGACACTCATCCACCAACACATCCAAATTAATCAGTGGGCCCCCCTGTCAGCTCTCATCATCCAAAAGTTGAACATCATTATAAACCATGGTAGCCTTTTCCCGCTCTATCAACACTTGAATATTTGGTGGTAGTCTTTCCTTATTCCTCCAACATCTAGCCAAGTCCCAACCCGAGCCAAGATTAGCCAAGGCATTCGCCACATTGTTGCCTTCTCTAAAAATATGGGTCACCTTTTTGTCCCTTAATTTAGACATAAGGAAGCTAGCATCCATCAAAATGTCCTTAGTATTCCAACCTATAAATCTATCTTTTCCCACAGCATCCGTCACCGCTTTGGAATCTCCTTCAATATGGAGATTAACAATCCCCAGAGAAATAACGATTTTGAGGCCCATAAACAGCACACGAGCCTCAGCCACTAGAGCCAACTGAACCCCAATGCCACCAGCAAACCCAGCCACAATATTCCCCATAGAGTCTCTGATAATCCCACCTATACTTGCCCTTCCCAAATTACCTTTAGCAACCCCATCAAAGTTCATTTTGAACCATCCACAATCTAGAGGCTCTCATTTAGTATTTCTCCTAGCTAGTAGTTTTGAATTATCAAAGGCATTAGCCTTTAGATCCTAGTGCCATTCCTTGGCCAATTTTATTTCATAGTCCCTCAGCCCCAACTCAAGAAGTTTCCCATCAAAGAGGGAGATGTTCTCCTCTATGAGCCAAACACCAATTCCAAACACCTCCTTGGGGCTCCGCTCAATATTCCTGAAAACCCTATTATTCTTCTCCTTCCATAAACACCATCCTAAGATTGGGGGGGTCTGCCTCCAAATTTCATCAGCCAGAGGATGGAAAAAAGGCCCATTCCAGCCCAAAATAAACGACAAAAGGTCTTTGCTCATAACCCAGTGGACATCAAGTTTCTCAAAATCCAACCCCCAAACTTCAGCAGCATACGGGCAATGTAACAAAAGGTGGATGATAGTTTCCTCCCGCTCCTTGCAAAGGAAACATCTATTGGGAAAGCATAACCCCCAAGTTCTCAAGTTATATTGAATTAAGATCCTATTATGACAGGCCGTCCACCAGAAAAAATTTATTTTAGGAATCATGTGGCGATTCCAAACCCTCCTCTAGTGTTTCTCAATAGGAATTTCCTTAGTCAGCAATCTCTAAGCAGAACGAACTGAAAGATCCCCCTGATTATCTAAAGCCCAAAAGAACTCATCCTCCCTGTCATAGGAAGGAAACATGGTACTGGAGAGCAACACCTAAAGAGATCTAGCGAAGCGAAAAAGGTCAAGAGAGTGGGGGCAGCAAAGGGAGAGATCTCTCCAAATCCTAGCTCCAGGAGGCCCAGCCACATAGTCTCTAATATATAACCCAAAGAATCTCTGAGCTTCATCCATCACCGCTCTAAAATCAGAGCCAACCAAGGGGGAGTCTAGAAGCCAAGCATCATCCCAGAATCTAATTTTGACCCCATTTCCCATTTTCCATTTGATCCCTTTTTTTAGCAGGCCTTGTGTGCTACAAATGCTCCTCCAGATCACTGAACCAGGGGGATGGGGTTCCGAAAGACAATCAATCAAAGGCCTATTCTGGAGGTACTTAGCATTCAAAATTTTGCACCAATCCTTGGTGTTCCTTAACTGGTCCCACCCAACCTTGGCCATCAGCACCCTATAAGAGATAACTATCTTTCTTATTCCAAGCCCACCATAATCTTTAGCCTAACAAACCCTTTCCCACTTAACCAAAGCAATCTTCTTTTTTTCCTCAGTACCTGACCAAAGGAAATTTCTCTGAATTCTTTCAAACTTCTCCGGAATATACCTGGGCATCTTAAAAATGGCTAGGAAATAGGTGGGGATACCTTGTATAGCCGTAGTAAGAAGTCGGAGTTTCCCAGCATGACTAAGTAAAGAACCCTTCCAACCAGCCAACTTCCTTTGGATCCTCTCCAAAATAGAATACCAAAACTCCGGTTGAACCTCTTTAACCGATAGTGGGAGCCCAAGGTACACCGATGGAAGAAAATCCCCAACACATCCCAAGATTGCAGTCACCTTGTTTTTCGAATTTGGCAAGCAATTAAAAAAGTAAATCTTGCTCTTATTGTAGTTGATGCACTAACCAGAGCATGAGGCATAGCTGTTAAAGAAAGCTTTCCATTTCCTGGCTTCCACAACATAGACTTTCCCAAATAGGAAAGTGTTATCCATGAATTTTTGCATAACAATCGGACAAAGAGAGGTAGCCGCTTTAACACCAAATATAGAGCCATTATGGAGTGTGTTTGTACTGTTAAGTTCTCGGTTCTGGTGAATGGTTCTCCTTGTGGTTTCTTCTCTACTAGAAGAGGGCTCAGACAGGGGGACCCTCTCTCCCCCTATCTCTTTATTGTGATTTCTGATGTGCTTAGTAGGAACTTTATGAGTCTGTTGTCAGAAGCCTAATGACCGAGTTGTTAAAGCCAAACTTAACTAGGACCTTAGGCATGAATTCCCACAGAACCTTATCATAAGCTTTGGAAATATCAAGCTTAAGCGCCATCCCTGCATTATTGCATCTATCCATAGAATGGAGCAGTTCATGAGTAGTCAAGGAAGCATCAAGAATGTGGCGCCCCAGAACAAACCCCATTTGAGTGTGACTTATAATTTTATCAAGCAAAGGTTTAATCCGATTAACAAGGATCTTAGATATGATCTTATAGAAGGTGTTACAAAGACTGATAGGTCGAAAATCATACATAGATAGAGGCTCACTAATCTTGGGAATAAGGGCAATGAAAGTGTGATTCATTTGTTTAAGAATCTTACCAGATTTAAAGAAGTCCCTAGCCGCAAGCACAAGGTCCCAGCCCACAATATCCCAGAAGATTTGGAAGAATGCAAGGGGGAACCCATCAGGTCTAGGAGCTTTGAAGGCGCCCATGCTAAATGTAGCCAACCGAACCTCTTCCGTGGAGACACTCCTAAGAATTCCCAGGTTGTCCTCTAGAGAGATGGAAGCAGGGAGATGCTGGAGGATCTTACAATCCAAAGCCATGTTGGGCGCCTCTGCAGGGGCCGAAAAAGCCTACATGAAATAATTAACCGCACAAGACTTAATATGAGCTAGATTAGATATCACCTCCCCAGAGGCACTTGTCAATTTAGTAATTTGATTCCTTTTCTGATGTTTGATGGTAGAAACATGAAAAAAGGGCGTGTTCCTGTCTCCTTCCTTTAGCCATTGTACCCTCGATTTTTGCTTCCAGAAGACCTCTTCATTTTTTTAAACCTTTTCCCATTCCATTCTGGCATCCTTTTTCAGATTGTTGGTCCGCTGACTGACATCTCCCTCATCCATATTCTTCTGCAAGGTCCTCAACCTTACCTCGAGCTATTTTTTCCTTTGATAAACATCCCCAAACACATCCCTATTCTAGCCCTTAACAATCAGTTTAATATGTTTGAGTTTATAGCATAGCCTAAACATAGGGGAACCTTAGACAAGAATATTCCACGATTCAGCAATTTTGTTTTTGAAATCGGGGTGAGAGTTCCACATTATTTCAAAAGGGAAAGGATGGGGACCACCAGAAGGAAGAATATTAGTGGTCAGGAGAAGAGGATTATCGTCTAAAATCGTCCTAGGCAAAGTAACCAGTTTGGCCTCCAAAGCATTAGTCCAATGGGGAGAACAGAGGAAGTGGTCAAGCCGAATCTGAATTAAATCGCCACCAGCCCGCCTATTAGACTAGGTGTAGTGTTGGCCTTGAAGTTCGATATCTATTAACCCCGAAGAACACATAAAGTTTGCCAGATCCGTCATGCTGTCAGTGTAATCCACAAGGCCCCCACTTTTTTCAGAAGGTAACAGAGAAGAGTTGAAATCTCCAGCAACAAGCCACTGACCTCCCTTGTTCATATTAATCTTAGTCACCATATTATTCCAAAGAATATTCCTCAGGTTCCTCTGATTAGGAGCATAAATATTTATTATAGACCACAATACTCCGCTAACGGAGAACGAAACCCCTATGTTATTTTTACAATGGAATAATCCAGAACCCTGCAAACAGGAAGGATTCCAAAGCACTGCCAAACCACCTGAAGCTCCCTCAGCATCACTATGATTATAGGAGGCATTAGGCCATAGAAAGCTAACAACTTTGTCAAAATTAATCATCAACATCTTAGTTTCTTGCAGGAGACAAACATCAATCTTATGCTCCACTATGTAGTTCTTCAAGGCACACTATTTGTGCGAACTATTTAGCCCCCAGACATTCCAAGACATAATCCTCATTTCTGACCTTTTTTTGAGGACACGCCCAATGTCCTCTACTTCCCCAGGGCAATCTCATTTGTCGTTTCTCGCGTTCTGGTGGGTCTCTGAGAGGGTCTCCCAGGCTTGGAATCCCCTCCAACATCTACCTTCTTCTTCCTTCCCTTCTTCTTAGGCATAGTCCATATCCCTTCATCTTCTACTTTCTCCAGCTTTAAGCTTTCCAGGTTTTCAGTAGACTCTTCAATCATACCAGAACACTCTTCCTCCCAAATTTTGCCCTCTTCAACCGAATCCCCACAGGTCCTTTGAGAGGCCAACAAACATAGCGGATCAACAGCCGATGAACCCGAACCAACGATCCCATCAGAAGCCCCCACAGGCAAGTTAACAACAGCCGAGGATCCAGGATCCTGAGACAAGGAGACCTCCCTAAGAAAGGTTCCCAACACCGAAGAGACACTAGGGGTCGAATCAGTGTGAAGAAAAATAGGGGGTGGAGGTCGCGGAGAAAGCACTAGAGGCCGAGCAGGGTCAGGGGGAACTAGCTCAGAGCCTCCCGAAGGCCTTGAGGTATCCACAGCCAAAATCGTGGGATTTAACACATCCTTAGACTCCCAACTGACCAAAGAATTGCAGTCAAATATAAGATGCCCAGCTTTGGCACACCTTTGACAAAATACCACCGCGTTTTCGTAACAAACAGGTTGGATCCAGTTTCCCAACTTAGAACACAGCTTGATAGAATTTGGAAGGATTTTATCAACACAAATATTGACACAGAATCGAGCAAAGACTAACCTTGACTTCGATTTAGTGATAGCATCCGTAGTAACAAACTGACCCAACGAATCACCAATAGCCTTGAAAATCGTTTCATCCCAAAACTCCAGAGGCAAACCCGACAGTCTCACCCAAATGGGAGCCGACATATTAAGGTCAACAGCAGGGTTGAAACCAGGTTTCCACCTACACAAAGCAAGGTTGTGTTTCCCATAGACCCACGGGCCTGACGACAAAGTGGTCACCAAATCCTCAGCAGCAGCAAACCTAAAGAGGAAGAGACCCCTAGCCATCGCACAAATCTCCACACTACCCTTAAGCCGCCACTTCACAGCAACCCACTTCCTAACCATACCCACCATAGGCCGATAGGAGAGGAATCTTCCCACCATCGCATTCTCCATGGAGGAAAGGATCCTGTCACTAATCAAATCCGGTATGTCAAATACAGTACCAGCAGTCGAAACAAATTCAAGAGGAGCCGATAACAAGGAGGAGACTTGTTTCCCACTAGTCAAAACATTCTTCCAACTGATAGCCAAAGAAAACTCAACCGCTGGGACAGAAGAACTGCCCAGAGAAGCCAAATCCTTCAAAATGCCTGAAGGAGAAAGCGCAAAACCCGTAGAGAGGGTACCCACCAGACACGTCTCCAAAGGAGGGGAGCACGGGTTAGGAGGGGGCAGAGGGGGACCATTAGATACCCCCATGACAGAGTCCACCATGCGCACAGAAATTCAAAACTCCAAAGAGCGGGAAAAAACGGCGCGAGGCAAAGCTAAGATCACTTTGTTAAAATTTGTGAAGAACCTTTTTCTAAGTTAGATCAGGTTCCTTTCAACATTTTTTACATTTCTTATCAAATATTCACAAAAATATAAAAAAATACAACACTAATATCAAAATTAAAACCTAAGAATACAAACACTACACACTTCTATCTTGTACATATTAACCCAACATTTTCTAGTTTCAACTAATTATCAATTGTCGATTGAGGGAGGATTTATCTAAGTCTCCCAATTTTCCTCCTTTAATTGTCAATGAATTGAATACTCTTGATGAGAAAGAAAAGATGCAAGAGGTGAATGAGTATCTAGACTCCTTGTCAAATGAGGCAAGTGCATAGATGACCCCCACCTAGTCCTCCTCTTGACCCTCAAAAAAAATGGTTTAAGATAGCCCCTAGGCCTAAAATTGGTTTCTAGTGATCTATCCATGACTTGTTCAAGTAATGTGTTGTGGTTTGTTGTATACATAAGTCTTGAATTGGGTCAAGGCAACAAGTATAGTTTTGAATAGGCAAAAGAAAAGAGTTGAAATTGATTTAAGTGGGGTTAAATTAGTATTTTTGAGTGTGCGATTGAGTCTTGAATCAATGGTACACCAAGTTAAACAAAATTATATATTAGAACTATGCACTTAAGACACACACAAAGTGATGTAAAACAAAAGACTTTTCACCTCTATAATATTTAATTTATCTTGATTTTTTTTAATCTTTTCATAAAATGTGCAATAGCAATATCTATATTTTAGAAGCTTTATTATAACTTTCACTACTTAGCCCCTTTTTATCTTTTGACATTTCAAGCTTGGATCCATTTGGACTTTGGAGTGTGACTTCCCATCTTTTTTATGTGAGTGTGTAATATTATCTTTTTATAGATATAATATATGATGTTTATTCATAGATTTGAAGTATTCAAAATAGTTTGATACAATTAGTAATGGCTTTTATATATTTTTCTTGTTATTTTTTCAAATGGGTGCAATAGAAATAAAAAAAACATATATGAGAATTTGTCCATTATGTTACACGCTCCATCCATATAAACAAAATGGTACCAGCCTAAAGAATCTGTGGTCCGAGAGAGTGGTCTACTCCCATCTTAATTCTTCCTCTATTTCAGTAAATCAGTTATGAGCATCATACCATTACGAGATCTTAAGGAACATTAAGAGATGCAATATAAAAATAGGTAGCCATGATTATTAGCTCCAGTTCAAACTTGTTTAAGGGAGCGAACATTCATGGGGAAGGCAATATCTGGCCCTCCATCTAATAAACGATTGGCAACGATTAAATTGGTGGCTTCAGATGGATGATAAGCATCCCAGAATACATATTTTGTATGGTCAGGGCATACATTTGATCTCTTCCCACATGGAACAATTCCTTTGTGTCTCCCTATTGAACCACAACATGCAGTGTCTGCAACATCAAATCCTGCAATCAACATTAGAACAAAGAGATTAGATTTCCACAGTCTATATTAATGAGAATTTGTTGTTTTTGGATTAAACTGTGTGTTAGTTTTTGGATCAATGTTTCGGATTACAGTCCTTTGATCTGCAATCTCCTACTCCAACTTTTTTAACATCTTAATGCTGGATCACAAAATGTGATCTGAAACATTGATCCAAAAACTAACACACATTAATCCAAAAACAACAAATTATTAACATTGAAACACTTCATCATTCATACAAATTTGTGAATTTTAAATAAATAAAAAATAACAGGCATGCTGACGTTTACAATCACTCAAAAATATGGTCAGCAGTCTGGTGGACAGCCTGCCTAGAAGCACACCTAGATGTTGTCTTTCATTTTCTCGAACCCATTAAAAATAAATAAAAGTTGAGTAGCTGTATGAACATACCATAAGATCTGTAGTTTACAATAATGTCATTCACAATGCTATAAACATTGGCATAAACAAAGATGGCCCCCTGTAAATTTGCATTAAGTTCCACTATCAAATCTTTCAAATGAGTGTTGAAGGTCATTGCCATTTGGTTAGGCATGGATACACAACCGTCCGCTTGTAGTGGATGAATGTCTCTCTGAAATGGTATGCAACCTATAGGTCCTACATTTGCCACCACTATTTTCCTTGCATCCAAATTGTAGAGCCTCTGTTATCAAAATATAGGCAAAGATTTGTCATTCAAAATCCCACATAGTTGCCGATAGAAAGATTGTGCTATCTTTTATTGTTGTTCCAGGAGTAGTTTGATTGTTATCTTGTTATAAAAGGTACAAGAAAGAAGAAACAAAGATGGGCTTACAGTTAATTGAACTCTGGAGGTATCTATGAGTCTCTGTATAAATTGCTCGGGGCTAACAAGTTTCCTTTGAGCAAGATTTTCAATTGCGAAGTAATTGTTGAGGAAGTCATTGGATCCAATTGTAGCAGAGAAAATAGCTTTTGCTAGAAAGTCCTGGGCTCCTTGCAGTCCTATCATGGAAATGATCTCTTCCCTTGTATTGGCAAAGTCGTTAAGTTGTGCATCCATTGAAAGCCTTCCAATCTAGAACAAAATGAAGACAGAAATCAATTTTCAAAATTGTTATAGATTTCTGACAGAACAAACTGCTGGATATTCGAAGTAGCCAAGGAATTCGAGAAAATTTTCAGACAGAAAAGAGAGGACATGCTAATAACTCCAGAATCGAGTTAGTTGAGATGCTGAAATATTGAGAAGTTTTAAACTTTAAGATCAAATCCACATCCATGTCCACAGATCTCTAATAAAGGTCAACGGTATTAAAGGACTCGAACAGAGACACAAGTAGGCAAAAGCACCCTGAGAGGAAACAATGAGAATCACTAATGACTGAAATTATATTTACATCTAGTATCTACTTGTCACCAGAATATATCAGTCAAACAGGGGTAAAATGAACAGAGGTAACAATATGTTAAAGACTGTTCGAAAATGGGTCACATCTGAATCAAAGATAGACTGGTCGTCAAGAGGGCTGGTAGCTTAGTTATAGAACATCCCAACAGTAAATGCAAAGTCCTAGGTTCAACTCCTACCTGGTCCATGAAAAGTTTAACATGATATTGGAGTCCAGATCAATAGAACCAGGCCAAGCTAGAAAGGCCAGCAACGCCAGGCCAAACTAAGATCCCCAAACACCTGCAGTGTGGCTCAAGGTGGGTGTAGGAAAAAGAGTCACACCCGAACCAAAGATGAATCAGTCACCAAGAAGGTCAGTAGTTCAATGGTAGAGCACCCCAACAGCAAATGAGAGGTCTTAGATTTGACTCATAACTGATTCATCTTTGGTTCGAATCTTTGAATTTCTAAGTTGGTTTTGATTATGTGTGATAAAAGTAGCATGATTAAATTTGACAATATTATGTAAATAATAAATTTGTTAAGGTCAGCTATTCTAAGTTGAAGAATTCTGACATTGCCCTTCAACAAATAATGAAGGTTCCATAATCAAGGGATTATCATAACTAATGTACCATCACCCCAAGTATATTCTGATAAAATAAATTTCTCAAGTACTAACATAACGCAGTTAGTAATGCAGCACAGTGCATGGACACTGGCCAAAGAAATTAACCTCACTTCAAACTTCCATTAAACTGTTAGAGAAACTTACAAAATTTCTACCAGTTTCTTTAAGTATTCCACCACCTCCCGAGGCATAGTTTACACCAGCCTTCAACAAAACATCTCCAAATGTAGTTGGTGCCATATATGGAGGAGAAAATAAGTTCTGTCCTGTTTCTTGTCCAAGAATATCTGGTATAGTCCTGCCATTAGTGAACCTTCCATTGGGTAGGCCTCCAGAGGCATTAAAATCAATGCCATTGGGTGGCATATCGGCCTTTGAGAGAGTAAAAATATAGTTATTGTTTCCTGCATCCACAAGAGAATCCCCAAACACAAAGGAAGCTTTTACATCGTTTACTGATAATTCACAGCTTCCAAATCCACAAACAACCCAACACACAAAAACAGAGCATTGCACCCATGCAATATCATTCAAAAGAAATCTCCTCCTCCTCATTGCATGAATTGCCATTGCAGGGGATCAGAGTCTGAAAAGATGAAGACTTAGGGATTATAGAATTTTGTGTAGCTCCACAGAGTTATTTTAGTTAGCCTGTATTAATATTGTGATTGTTATTATTATTCAATGGCGGAATTCACCTGTATTATTATTATTAGTAATAATTTAAGGCATTCAAATGAAAATATTAAGTGGGTTTGTAATGCATTTAATGGAATAGCATTGAGAATCTGCTTCAGGTGGCTCATGTCAGAATATATGATACCAGTCATATTGCCAAGAAATCTTCATGACAGTAATACTATTTCCTATTCTTTTGAGGTGAGCTCCTCTGAGAGTAGCTTATGACAGCAATACTCCCGCCTGTATTACATTGAGCAGATCTTCGACACCTAAATTAGGAGGGAAGAAGGCATTGGGATTATGACAAAACGATTTCCTATGACATGACTTCTGACAAGAGAAAGAAATACCGTTGAAAGCATTTAAGGGACCTGAATGAATGTGCTTCTGTTACCAAGAGATTTTGACAGATTTTTTTCTCAATGTCGTTGGGATAAAGTCGTTGAGAACAGTTTCATTTTGCTGTGTTTTTGTTTGGTAGGCTTTGAATTTTTTTGGATTGTGAAAATCTATTTTCGTCAATTTTATATTTCATTTATATTAAACAATGTTAAATAATTATTTTAATTTTTATTAGTTATTTTTTTTAATTAGATATAATGAACTTTTTAAATATGTTTATTTAATTTTTGAGTTGAAAGATTAATGTGAAAGATGAAAGTGCTTGTTTTGTTTTATGCATGTTTAAGTTTATTATTGGTTTTATCATAAATATATTGTTTTAATGTTTAAATTAGTCTGTGTTTAGACATATAGATCTTACCATCAAATCTCAATAATACTTTGGTATAGTTTGCATTAAATCAATGGATACTACTCAATTGATTTCTTATCTAGACACTTTGCACCTTTGTGTGACATGTCTACTAACTTTATTTATTGATAATTGTTGGATATATGCATACATATATGTATATGTATGTGTATATATTATATATGTGTATGTGTATGTGTATGTGTATGTATGTATATCTATGTCTATGTGTGTATATATAGTATTCAAACATACATATTGTAATGTCGAAAATTGCACCCTAGGTCAATTTTACACTTACGCATGGCATCCAATGCATTTATGACAATCTATAATCGAGATTTCACGATTTTGATCTCATGGATGGCAATGATGAAGAATTTGTAGTCTATGGTTTGAATTTCAGAGGAAATTGGTCAGATGACAGTGTGGCTCGAAGATGTCTTCACAACGTGCAAACGTCCTACTAAAATATGAGATTCAAATGAGAATAGTCCATACAGATCATTTGTGACACGTGTTCTAGTGCCCAAACGCAATTGTAACGACTATTCTCACCAAGTCCAAGAACAAAACTTGCCTTTCTCTCTCATTTTCGGGGTTCTTGGAACATTCTTACTTGGAGTTCTCTACTTCTCACTCTTAGCAAAACTCTATCAAAACATTCTCACAAGTTGCAACAACAAGGACTCCTCTTGCATACGATCTCATCACATCTTTCATCTCAAGAGGGGCCAACACTGTTGGTAATGCTCTCTTGCCTGTCATTTTCTCAATCTCGTCTATTATCGTACTTAATTGATCTCGTCTAGCATCTTTTTATCGTGATAGGGGTTCTCCTCCATAATGGGGTATGTTTCTATCACATGTCTATCTTATTTTTATGCATTCCAATCTTGTTTGGTTGTCTGTGGAGGTGGAAACACAAAAGCAAGGGTTTGACTGAGGCAAACCCCTATACAGCCCCCCAACATTTTTCTTCATCTCCATATGTGCAGGTGTTGGATAGGTTAAACAAACAAAGGACCTCCCTCTGGCAGTCTTTGGGCTTTATTTGTATAGATGACAACGTAGGTGTGTAGACGTTCTCTTGGCACGCTAGCATCTAAGGTCGAGACTTCACCCAACTAGTACCACATTCTGTATATTTTATACTTTTTATTTCTATATAAACTATATATGTGTGTATATATTATATATGTATTTATGTGTATATATATATATAATATTCAAATGTATACATATTGTAGTGTCAAAAATTGCACAGGTTAGGTCAATTTTACACTTACGCATGGCATCCGATGCATTTATGAAAAAAAATATAATTGGGATTTCACAATTCTGATCTCATGGATGGCAATGCTGAAGAATTTGTAGTCTATGGTTTGAATTTTGGAGGGAATTGGTCAGATGACAATGCAGCTCGAAGATGTCTTCACAATGTGCAAACGTCTCGCTAAAATTTTAGATTCAAATGAGAATAGTCTGTACAAATCATTTGTGATGTGTGTCTGAGTGCCCAAAGGCAACTATAACAACTATTCTCACCTAAGCCAAGAAAAAAACTTGCCTTTCTCTCTCATTTTTGGGGTTCTTGGAACATTCTTACTTGGAGTTCTCTACTTCTCACTCTTAGCAAAACTCTGTCAAAACATTTTCACAAGTTGCAACAACGAGGACTCCTCTTGCACACGATCTCATCACATCTATCATCTCAAGAGAGGGTCCACAGCTGTTGGTAATGCTCTCTTGCTTGTCATTTTATTAATCTCATTGATTATCGTACTTAATTAATCTCATGTAGTGTCTTTTTATTGTGATACGGGTTCTCCTCCATAATGGGGTATGTTTCTATCACATGTCTATTTTATTTTTATGCATTTCAATCTTGTTTGGTTGTCCATGGAGGTGGAAACACAAAAGCAAGGGTTTGACTAAGGCAAACCCCTATACAGCCCCCAACATTTTTCTTCATCTCCATATGTGCAAGTGTTGGATAGGTTAAACAAACAAAGGGCCTCCCTCTGGCAGTCTTTTGGCTTTATTTGTATAGATGACAACACGGGTGCATAGATGTCCTCGCAGAACATTGGCATCTAAGGTTGAGACTTCACCCAACCGATACCATATTCTAGATATATTTTGTACTTTTTATTTCTATAAACTAAATATTTGTATCATTCTATATACACAAGTTATTTTAGATTTTCAATTATATTCATTTTTAAAATTAGCTTAGATTTTAGTTTTAAAATATTTATATTTCTAGTTCACTTGAGCTAGGTCAATTGAGGTAATTGAGAGACAATTTACTCCTTGAGGTTATGTTATCTTGAGGGTAGAAAATTTTCTCTACATTTTGGTGAACTCAACGTAAATGTCTCATGTCGGATCTTTTGGTTCAACATTTCAATGCATTTGATAATTTCTTCTTAGAGCAAGATTTTGATATATTAGAGGATGACCTAGATGATTTCCTAGAGGCATCTCTACCTGTTCAAAAACCAATTATACAAACTTCACCCTTATAATCTCCTTCCTTGCTAGACAAGAAGGTCATAAATGTGATTGTAGTATCCACGGGGCCCCTAAAATACCTAAGAGGCCAATAATTTACGTGACTCTGACTACTTCTTCTTCAAAGAGAGTCCATTCTATTTGTGGTGTTTCGTTTAATAGTGATTCTCTAGATCTTTATACAAATTTTACACAATTTAAAGCTTCTTTTTATAATGCAATAGTTCATACTTATCATACTAAAAGAAATAAGTTCAAAATGTCTATCAACCTGCTTCTTTACCACTTTCTCAGTCAGATCTTCCTCAGGCACCTAAACCTCCAATCAAGAAACAAAGTAAGTATGATTTTATCAAGCAACTTCGTGTTACTCTTGTCAAGATCTCACTTTGGGATTTGCTTCAAACTACCTTGATTTATCAAGGTATGCTTCAGGAAGCTCTTTAAGTGATTATTTTACCTTCTTCTACTAGGCCGATAGATGTGAATGTGTTGATAGACCATATTCGAGTGGATTTGTGGAATATTATTTTCTATCTACATGAACTCATGGCTCTAGAAGTGCAAAATCAAGCAGATCTGTTGATAATAATCATTTACATTAATAATGTCTACATTAGATGAACTCTCATTAATACTGATTCGGGGCTCAATGTTTGTAGCCTTGATCTATTTCCTAAAGTTAAAATTGATTCAAGTTCTCTTGTTGCATCTTCTTTATTTATTTGTGGTTTTGATAACACTAGTCGAAAAGTTTTGGACACTATCATCTTTCCCTTAAAGATAGGACCAATCACCATCCCTTCCATGGTGTGCGTTATGCCAGGACCTTTACCATATAATCTCCTCTTGGGTAGACCTTGGATTCATTCTTTAGGAGTAGTCACCTCTACCCTTCATGGTTCCTTCAAGTTTGTTGTTAATAATCAGGTAGTTACAATCAAGGTTGACCATGATGCTATGCATTTTGTGCCAAATGGAAACAGCTAGTCATGCCTCGGTTACACCTACCTTTCTTAATTATATTCCTTCATTATCTTCCAATGTGTTGACATCTACTCCTGCAGTATCTCTTGCAAAAGATACTTTTGAGGAAATTATCCCTAAAGATGATTCTCCTAAAGTAGAAAGTCATAAGTCTACTCCTTTTACTTCTTCTCCTAAACTAAATGCATGTTTTGGTGATGATTGGGGATCTTTGGACTTCATTAAATCTTACATTAAGGAGTACAAAGTAGAACCAATCTGCTTAGATATTTCAAAAATCTCATTCACCTTTGCTAAGAAGGATGATTACGCTTCTGTAAAGCAGGGTGATACTTAAAAAAATTGATTACGCTCTCTATAAGAGTCCTCCTCAAAAATTACAATCACAATATGGACCAAGATTTAATATTCTTTCTAAATTTGGTTATGGAGGTAAAGTTTGTGGATGCGATGAACATGATATTAAAGCCCCTTTAGAGGTTGATCCACGTGACTCTAAAATTGGACTTGGATACCACCCCACAACATCTAAGGTGAAGTCATGGTTGAATGTCAACATGGTTTCTACTAAGATTCTTCCTCTTAGACTTGATCATCTAGAATATATTGAAAGCAAATTAGACTCTAATGAAGTTCATGTAGACATTTTCTCTTTGAAATAAGCTCTAGAATAATTCTTGAGTGTCTACACCGATCTTCCTTCTTATCACCATAAGCTTCAATTATCATATCTCGTGAATTGTCAAGTATACTTTGGATAATATGTTATGAGTGTTAATGGGAAAGCTTCTTTATCTCATGATGGTGAAAACATGTCTATGCCACATCTTGAAGACCATATTAATCTCCTTAAGGGAGATACTTTTGATATCTTCACGGATCCAAAGTCTATTAAAAAGGTGATTAAGATTGGGAAATTCCTTTCTTTAGAAGAATCTAGTTTGCATTTTGATCTTCTACACCATTATCCTGATATCTTCACTTGGTTGAATATGAGGACATACCTGGAATTGATGCATCCATTGTGTTTCATAATATCGTTCTTGTTGGAAGATTGCAGAGATTGTTAGAAGTTCATCATTGAGAAGATTAGTGAATGTATGATAGATGATGCTACTATGGTGTTGTCATTGATGTCAACATTGATGTATAGTTGGTATCTGATGAGCATGATTGAATGTAGTGATGAAAACCCATTACATAGTTGTCATTTTGTTGGTGTGGTGTAGACCATATGTTTTGCAGAATTGTCTAAGTCCTGGAGCACAATTTTCATTGTACAGTGAACTAGTTTTGAGGTCTACATTGCTCCTCTATGAATAATTTGGTTATGCGGTTATGAGGTAATTTTGGTACTTGTTGGAGGATTCTAAATCCAAGGTTTCACATCTTGAAGCCATCTATAGTTGAAGTTGGAGTTGATAGAGTATCGCTATAGATATGGAAGAATTACTATGGTAGTGTACCTATTTGGAATGATATGCATTCCATCGTGGTTGATTGTTTTTCCATGTGATTTTATGGGAATGTTTACAAGTGTTAGAAGTGTGTTGGATCCAAGTGGAAAGTGCTTGGAGATTTGTGTGTTGATGTGTGGATGAACAGTTGGTTTATTTCTTTGGTGCTTAACTAAATAATGCCAACCTAAAGGGTTTGTGGTCGTGCGGAGTCAAATCAATTTTGGATCGGACTTATTGGAGTAATTATAGGTCCATGTTGACCTATTTTTAAGTGTTACATATTTTAGAAGTGTTTATGTTTGGATCTTGAGCCAACAATTTGTTATTTTGCATTATACATCTAATTAGCCCAACCTAATTGATGTTGTAGATGTTTCTGGATGTAATGCATATAAATGTAAGATGATTTCAGTTTTGATGAGATGAGTTTGCAAGAATGTGTGTAAGAAGAATGTGAATGTGATGTGAATGTAATGTGAAGAGTTATAGAGAAGATTATGATATAAGTGAAGCATGAAGTGTGCTAGATCAGTTTACAGAGCTTAAATTGGAACTATCTTCAACATATTGTAAATGCATTGTACTAGTTTAAATATCTAGTAGTGAGCCACCCTCTTTCCTAGCATTGATCCATCTCTTCTATTCTCTATTATTTGGATAGTGAGTCCTCTACACAATGGTCCACCTGGCAGTGAGCCATTCTGTAATATCTTATGATCGGTTATAATATATTGTGAGCTAATCCTCATTCTGGTTTTCCCTTTTTGGGTTTTCCACATAAAATCTAGTGTTCCCGTGTTCTTTGGTGTGATGCATGCTTTCTATGTTCCTTTCTATTACTACAAGTTTAATGAGATGCATTGAATGGATATTTAAGTTGATGAAGTTAATGAATTCCAGTGAATACTAATTCAACTGCGCCCCTCCCCCCCCTCTCCCCCCACCTCTCAGTATTTTGGGTGTTCAACAATTGGTATCAAAGCTCGATTCCTTCAATTGGCTTGATTATTGAGGTAGATCTTGGAGGTTGAACACATGGCTACAAAAAAATATCCTCTTCCTCCGGAAGAGATTATTCCTGAAGGGTTTATTGAAGAAGATTGTGTAGTTGACATGGAAGGAGAACTCAAATCAGCTCTTGATGATTTGGATAAAGCAGAAGTTGAGAACATGGATTTAAAAAAGGATCTTATTGATGTAGATGAGTGCATTAAGAAGTTGAGAGAGAAACTCAAGAAAGCCATAGATAGAATCAAGGAGCTCAAGCAATCAAATGAGGATATCACAAGTCTAAAATTATAAATTGGAGAAGGTAAAAGAGTTGAAGGTTGCCTGAATGCTAAACTAAAGGATAAAGTTGAATAATGTTCAAAGCTTGAACAAGAGGTTGTAACTTTGAGATCATATCTAAAGAAATCAAAGATTCAAGAAGAGTACTATAATACTTGATGAGATGATTGCAAATCAGAAGGGTTATAAGGACAAAGTTGGATTAGGGTTTGAGAAAGGAGAAAGTTCAAAGATAGATTGAACTCCAAACAATACTGAAAAGAAGAATGACAAGAAGAGCAACTTCAAGAAGGTCTAGAACCAGAAGAAATATTTCAAAATACCACTGATCAGACAACCAAATGCACAAAGGTACCCATCTTTTAATGGTTATTGTTATTCCCACCATAAGTTTGGACATAAGGCTATATATTATAAAAGCGAAATGAATCAAAATTATCAATCATTTCCCAGTCAGTGTTATACATGCAATAGATTTGGTCATAGAGCTAGTGAATGCAAAAATCAGATGATGAATGGCTATAATAAAGGCATGAGGTTTTAATATTTTAATGGCTACTATTATACACACAATGGATTCCGGCATAAGGCTAATGAATGCAGATCCAAAAAGATGAGAAGTGAGCTTGTTCAAAAGGGTGTCACTTGTTACAAATGCAATAAACCAAGACACACTGCTAAGTTTTGTAGAAAAAAGAATGTGAAACCCTTTATTTCACCAAAGAAGGCTAATCTGGTAAAGAATATGGATTCAACTAAGATGAAGAATGAAATGAGAAAAACATGGAAAAAGAAGGAAGAGAATGAGGTGAAGAGTGAGTCTATGCCAGCCCCTGGTGTAGATGTTTCCTACGAAAACTAAATGAAGAGCTTTGGCCCAGGGGGTTTAACTGAAGATCCTTAAGCCCTTGCCAAAGATATGGTGTTGATGCCTTAAGCATGATGAGATAATGTGTAGTTTGATATGCTCGATCTATTGGTGAAATCACCGATGAAGAATCTTTTTTTTTTTAATATTTGTGGAACATTTGAAGGTGATTATGTCATCACAATTAAGGTTTGATAACTTTTAACCTAACCAACTGAAGAAGTGATTACCAATTTGGCAGCTCATATTTTAAGTATGCCTAGAGACCCTAAAGAAGGAAGGTATGACACATATGAAGAAAAATCCAATAAAGTACATATGGAGCAGAAGAAAAAGGAGATCACAAGGAATGTGGAAAATATGAAGGCACAAGTGGTGGAGATGATGGTATTATCAAAGGGCCTTGTGGAGAAATCCAAAGGCATATCCAGTCCTCTAGAAGGTGAATACAATGCTAGAGGGTCAAGTAGGAACTCTACGCTCTCTTTGGTTGCTCCTAAGTCCTTTGAGACTAAACTTGTTGTTGGTATGAAGAGAAAATAGTCAACTAGTGCCCCTGTGAAAGAACAGAGTGCTTCACAGAGAAGAAAAGTACAAAAACAAAAGCTACAAGAGAAAGGTATGTTGGATATGATGATGATGAAGAAGACAAATGACCTCAATTGTTCTGAGAAATAAAATATTTTGTCTCTCAAGAAACAAGCATTAAGAAAGATAAAGTAGATATTGTTGATACAGACATCGAAGAAGAAGTGGAGAATGTTGAAGAAGAAAAGGATGATAAAATGTAGAAGGGGGGAGTAAAAACTAAGAAAAGTTCACCTCCTCTAGATACAGAAAGATGAGCAAGAAGAAGAGGTTACATAAGACAACCCAAAGAATTCAAAGGCACATAACACTGAAGACTAACCCCCTCTGGTAGATAATGAAAAATAAATTGAAGAAGAGAAAAAGACTGAAGAGGAGTCTGGAAGTGCAGAAAAGGAGAAGAGTGAGGAAAAATAAGAGGAAAGGTCAAAGGTTTTTGGTGAATCCTCTGGTGATTCACTCAAGAGTCTATTGGACATGCAGTTGCACTTTGAACGTGTTGTATTCGAACAACTGCTACAACTTCCTCTGCAACAAGGTCAAGTGGACATGGCAAAAATATCTCCCCTATAGAAACTTTAAATTGGTGATGTGTTTCATGCTTCCACAAGGAAGGAAATTCTATCCACCCACTAAAAGAGTACTGAGTTAATTGAAGAAGCACTCAAAGTATTGCAAGAAGGGATTCTTAGTGCTACAATTGATGAGTCCTTATTTGGTGTTGAAAAGTTAAAGCTGCTATTATATTCTTTTAGAGATTATTCCTCTAGTTCAAATGAAAGTTTGGAGAAAGAGATAAAAAATAAGGTCAATAACAGAAAATTGACTAAGATATCATATAAGTGTAGTGTTACACATAGAAAATTACAAGAAAACCTAAAACATGTGTAGAAGTGTTTGGATGAAGCACGAGTTTTGTTTCAAATTTTCTTGAGATGGCCCAATTCTACAAAGAGAATCAAGGATTAGATGGACTCATTTGAGTCATAGATTGCACAAATCTCTGGAATCTATGATCCAACTAATGACACGGATGGTGTTACAAGCACCGCAATAGAAAATTTTCATGGACAATTTTTCTAGTTGTGGGAATAAAAGATAAGCTAATCATATAGTTCAGTCAACTTAGGGATCTAGTAAGTGAAAGGCTTACCACCTTAACTAGTGTTGTAGCATATGTGGAGAAGTTATAACTAAATAACCCGGTACCCAATTCATCAAATGAAGGATTGAGAGCTAGAGCAACACACTTATCTTTACTCAGAAGGATTGGGATGTTGGAAAGAAGGATAGGGAGGCACACCTTTCAAAGTTGAAGGTGTCTTACAAGAGTATTCTGCCCTCCTCGAGTTGATTATGTATATTTATATTTTCTATATGCATTTTCAAAGTCCTTTGTACATATGCAGAAGTAGTAGGAAATTTGGAAATACATTTTTTATCATCTTTGATGGATAAATTTGTAAGGGGGAGCTATTCTCATGCATATATGTATATACCTACAAAGGGAGAGAATAGTTGAAGTAGTTTACCATGTTTGACATTGAGTACCCTTTGCCCTTGATGTCAAAGGTGGAGAATAATTTAGAATTTATTTTGGTCATGTTTCCATCAATGACAAAGGGGGATATTGTTGGAAGATTGTGGAGATTGTTGGAAGATTGCTGAGATTGTTGAAAGTTTGTCATTGAGAAGATTGATGAATGTATAGTAGATGATTCTACTACGGTGTTGTCATTGATGTCAACATTTTTGTAGTATCAACATTGATGTATAGCTGGTATCTAATGAGCATGATTGAATGTGGTGATGGAAAGCCCATTGCATAGTTGTAGTTTTGTTGGTCTAGTGTAAACCATATGTTTTATAGAAGTGTCTAATTCATAGAGGATAATTTTCAGTGTACAGTGAACTAGTTTTGAGGTCTACATTGCTTAGCTATGAAGAATTTGGTTATGCGGTTCTGAGGTAATTTTGGTAGTTGTTGGAGGATTCTAAATCTGATGTTTCACATCTTGAATCCCTCTGTAGTTGAAGTTGGAGTTGACAAGGTATCACTATGGATATGGTAGAATTACTGTGGTAGTGTACCTATTTGGAATGCTTTGTATTCCACCGCAGTTGATTGTTTTGATATGCGATTTTGTGGGAATGTTTACAAGTGTCAAAAGTGTGTTGGATCCAAGTGGAAAGTGCTTGGAGGTTCATGTGTTGATGTGTGGATGAACAGGTGGTTTATTTCTTTGGTTCTTCACTAAACGATGCTGACCTAAAGGGTTTGTGGTCATGTTGGGTTAAAGTAAGTTTGGATCGGACTTATCGGAGTAATTATAGGCCCCTACCAACCTATTTTGAAGTGTTACATATTTTGGAAGCATGTATTTTTGGATCTTGATTCGGCAGTTTGTTGTTTTGCATGATACATCTAATTAGGCCGACCTAATTGATGTTGTAGATGTTTGTGGATGTAATGCATATAAATGTAAGATGATTTCGGTGTTTTTGAGATGAGATTGTGAGAATGTGTGTAAGATGAATGTGAATTTTATGCAAATGTAATGTGAAGAGTTACAAACAAAATTATGATAGTAGTGAAGCATGAAGTGTGCTAGATCAGTTTATAGAGCTTAAATTGGAAGTATCTTCAGCATAATGTATATGCATTGTACCCTGGGAAAACTTTAGTGGCAAATCCTCGCCAATTGGCGAATTCTAGGAATCGGGCAAATCGAAATTGGCGAATTTACCGTATCCAATAGGGTGTTCAAATCGCCCGGATTTCATGAAATATCAGTCCAATCCATGTCCATTCGCCAGCGGTTTTTTTTACAAGGCATGTTTAGGCAATAAATTTGCCATAATAGACTACGCGTTTCCAATGGACCGATTAATATTTTCGCCTGAAATCTCGGGGAGCATGTCATAAAACACCAACATATTTGCCAATACTATTAAAACAACATTATATGAGGACCCATTTCACCAATTAAAATTTACAAATAGTTTCTTGTGAAGACCCATTTCGCCAATTAAAATTTATAAATAGTTTCTTATGAGGACTTATTTCGCCAATAATATTTAAAAATAATTACATTTGAGGACACATTTCGCCTTGAAAATTACAAGGTATCATTGTATAAGCATGCGGGATTTGCCAAATTTTTAACATACCATTTAAAAATCCTATGGAATTCGCCAAATATGGATTGATATAAATACAACTGAAACTATTATTTGTTCTTACACATTTTGTTCGGTTCTGAGGTTCTACTTCTCGATTTAGAAGTCAGCGAAACCCGAAAACGTAGACTCAAAGGTGAGTGATCATTTCTTCATACTGTTATTAGTTATTAGTTATAATAATAAGATTTCTTTATCTATTTTCCATTCTTGCTTCAGTCTTAAACATGATTTTGATTAGGGAATGGTATCTATATTCTCTGTCGGTATGTCCTTCTTAAATAAGAAGACATTTTTTTCCAGCTTTTATTTGAAGTGAGATATCAATATGTCGAGCAGCAAGGGTAAGACTCCTAAGGGTCATGAAGAGACTGGGAGGCCATCAAAACGCCAAAAACGTGGAGATACCATACAGTCTTACTTTGGAATTGGCAAAGCTTATAATCCATCAGATCAAGGTGGAGCTACATCATCAACTCTTCCACCAAATATTATTGAAGATGGCATTGGCAATACCTCACCGCCACAGGAAGGTCAAGGTGAGATTGTCATTGAGTTAAATCAAAATGTATCAAATGAGGATGGCAATACCGCAGAAGATGTTCCAAGGGATATCCTAGTTAGCCAGAATGAGACAATTGACTTGGATGAGGATGATGTTGGTAGCAAGAAAAGAAAAGGAAAATCAAAATTGGGGCGCGAGTGGGAAATGAGAAGGAATTTTCAAATTGGTTGGTTGTCGAAGTACCCATTCCTTGAACTAGTGGGGGTATTAAACGAAAATGATATTGAAAGGGCAACAAAGGTCAAATGTAATATTTTTAGTTGGAAATGTGGACGAGACAAGACGATGCAGCTAAAGCTTGACACTACAGAAAAGCATATCGGTAAAGTTTATGAAAAATAAATCATAGACAGAAAGAAACAATCAGTCGTACGATGGAAATCAAAGGAAGAATGTCTTCATGTTAAGTATGTCACAGATTATGGAGAGAAAAACCATAGAATGTCAAAGATTAGAAAATGTGAAGGTACACTTGAGGCTCATTTTGGAAAAGCCATGGTAGTAGAAAATCTATCAAAAACTGTTCAGATGAGTGTTGTTTTCATATTTTTTCCAGGGGGCGTCCTATGACAGACTACCCAGAATATTTTGATTTATTATCTTATTTGAGTGTTCCCCACTTTCCCTTCTCATATTGGTCAGTAAACCCTAGATGGGAATGGGCGAACTGTCTTGCTGCAGTCGAAAAGCAAGATTTAAAGGGGAAAGTAAAAGAGTCAAATTTCATTGCATTATCTTTAGATGAAGTTACTGCAGTAGACAATACTTCTTGGGTTTGTATAAATTTGTATATTGTAGAACAACATGTTCGCCAACCTCATCTTCTTTGTGTTCATAAAATGAAGGACAGTTCAACATCGCAAAATCTATTTGAACTAGTCAAGAAATCTTTGAATGAAATTGCAGGTATGGATGAGTTGACAATTGCCAAAAAGGGTGTGTGTAGGAGCTTATGGAGCTGCAGTGATGCAAGGTGAAAGGAGAGGTGTTTGCACAAAGTTACAAACTACTTGTGCACCATACATTCTTGGCATTCACTGCATAGCCCACATAATGAATTTAGCATTCAAAATTGTAAGCAAGTTTCCTACAGTATCAAAAGTTGAAAATCTAGTTCGCAAGATCCACGCATACTTCTATCGAAGTCCCAAACGTCTCCTTGAATTTCAAAATTTTGTTGAGGGAATAACACTTGGAAATAAGTTTCTCAAGGATTTTGATACCAGATGGATCTCCCTGCATGGACCAGTGCAACGAGTTCTTTCAAAATATCAATCCTTGATTGGAGTGATGTACGATCATCGCAACACAGTAGACAAAGCTCTTGACCTCTTACATAGGTTAAGCGATATAGAGACACTCTTGACTTTAGCTAGTCTTCTCCCCATGTCGGATGAGATGAACAATCTTGTGAAGAAATCCCAAGACAGAACTATGTATATTTATGAATATGCCAATCTATGTAAACTTACATGCTTGGCCTTCGATCATCTATATCTAGATCTAACACAAGAAGGTGCAAATTATTTGATGTGGCAGAAAATTACTGATTTGAATAATCCTAATAGTTATTTATAGTTTAATGCAAGGAGGCACTTATGTATCTATGTACATGGATATGAGATACCAATGCACCATTGTAAGACAGCTAGGCGCTCTAGTAGAGAAGTACCTATTAATGAGGAAGATTTTAACGACATTGTTAAATCTGTTAGTGATAATTTGAAGGAAATTGCAAAATCTCTTTCCTCAGAGATTCGTGAAAGATTCCCTCGACATGAAATACTTGAAGCCATGGGTATTGTGTATCCTCAATTTTGGGTAAACCGAGATAACCCAAAATATTTTCATGATCAAGTAAAAATCTTGATCGAACAGTTTTCGAAAGAGGTAGCATACAATGAGCAGATAATAGAAGGAATTTTAAATGAAAATAAGCTTAGAAAGCAATGTAGGATTTTTGCAACAACTATGAGGGACCACTATAAATCCATGGGCAAGGAGAAGGCCTTTGAACCGAGATTATGATCAAAAATGTTTGGACAAGCTTAGGTCAGAGTGAAATATTGTGTGGTTCGATGTCAGAATATTTCAAACTTGCTAATTTATGTCAAACAATGATATTGGGGTCGGTGGAGGATGAGAGATTTTTCAGTACATTGGGTTTTTTGAAATCAAAGTTAAGAAACAAGCTGGACAAGAATTTGGAAAATTGCTTGAGGATGAAAGGAACTGCGTATAATGTCAAAAAAAATTCATTTTGAAAGGGCACTCGCAATCTGGAGGTCCACATGTGAAAGAAGAGGGATTGGGTTGTGCAATACAAGCTCTCCAATTCCAAGTGTCGCTGGTACTGGTGGCAATGGCAATGGCAGTGGGCCTGGGACAGATGACAATTATATTGAAATTGATACAAATCACACAATGAATGTTGAATTTGAGACATAGGCCGAAGAAAGTGAAGGGCATACTCATAATCAAGATGACTCTTTTACTTTATCTAAAGATGAGCATCATTTTGCGGACCCTGACTCCATTTGAGAAATGGAAGAGAATTAGCAAGTTTTAGGTTTTTTTACTGCACTTCATGAATCAGTTTCCATTCTTCCAAAGTCCAAACTGTAGTTGATGATATTTTATATTTTATTCAATGAACATTGAAATTGTGAATCATTACACTTCATGATATCTTATTTTATATTGCACTCAAGCACTACATGAATCATATTCCAAACTGTAGTTGATGACTTTTTATATTGTATTCAAATAAATTATGAATCATTGCACTTTAGGATATTTTATTTTATATTGCACTCCATGATATTTTATATTATATTTCACTTCATGAATCATATGTCAAAGTCAAACTATAGTTGATGATATTTTATTAATTATATAGTATTCCATCATCCATGAAATTGTGATATTAAAATTTAAATTTGATCTCTTAAAAGGAAATTTATTTTTTCTTTACAAAGAAACTAGCCTCCACCGAGTCCACCCCACTTATCTTCCACTTATCAATAATCAAAAAAATATATGACACTTTGATTTTATGATTCATAAATTATGAACAATGCAAATTGTAGAAATTTGTGTGACAAGATCCATATTATAGCCTACATTCACATTACATCCATAAACAAATTTGAAATTTCGTAGTGATGTAGTCCTTCCCGAATTCCTAACAAAATTCAATATCATCGGCCTAACAATGCTTCATTGATGGAACCCCCATCACAGTCTCGTTGATGGCCCAATGAAAATAGCTCAAAACCTAGTATCAGTGTAACAATACTCTATCGGGCTGACTCCTAAGGTGATCTCCCAATATACCGATAGAGTCAAGTTGTCAACAAAAGTAACCATGAATTATAACCATGGGCATGAATTATCAAATGCATAAAGTATATCGAGGGAACTATGGTGCATCGAGGAAACATTATCTGGCATCCCACCGATAGAACGAAGGATAGGTTTCCATCGGTGGAGAGGGTGGCTATCGGTGAAAGATTGATGTGACATCCCAGGGCATCGTCGACTTCAAAATATTTGAAATAAATGTTCTTCTTCGATGAAAAGGCTGAAAGACGGTCCACGGATGGTGCATTTATGAACCAAAATTGAAGTGAATTATATCACAAGTTGATCTCATACTTGTTACAAAATCCTGGAAGATTTCGCTTAGGGCAAAAGCAGAAAGGAAAAAACTTGGAGTTCTGACGCAACAAAGATCGGTGGACTGTGGAGGCGACTCAGTGAGACTCACGTAAGTACTTCAAACCCACCTGAGAAACTATTTTCATCAAAATCTTAAGATTTAAATAATGGAAGAGAGTACAAACAAACCCAAAGCTTAAAAAAAAACCAAAAAGACTAAGACTTTGGATCAACTGGACATTAAAAATCTTAAGAGACTCCTAAATGAAGACCCGATAGATCAATGCCCTGGGTCAGGTCCAAGACCCAAGAGGAGTTCTCAAATGAATCCTTCCATGGATCGACTATGGGACAAACATAAGGGCTTAGGGGATATTTGGACATCGCAACGAGGGTACGACCTCTTCATGTACCATTACAGAAAACAATTTAGGTTTCAACCAGTCTGTAATCTGTGGAGGTTGAACCTGGGAAGACTTGTGGTGCCCAATGTGTTTTTGAATGTAGAGCTAATTAAAGCTCTTGCTATCAGATATGACCCCAAGAAAATAACTATTCAGTCACATGGCGGGGGTGACATGCTTGTTGTTTCTAGGGATCTCATGTCTAATGTATTTCAATTAGAGTGTTCACTGAATTTATCATTCACGGTCAAAGATCTCTTGACAAAGTATCACCACATGGATACCAGATATAAGAGATGGAAATTACCTTTGCATAGGCCCAAGGATGAAGGAGGCCAACTCAAGAGGTTCTCTAGCAGTGAAAACCCTACTTTCCATGAAGATTTGTTCGAAGAGTATTTCTGATACACCTATTATTCAACTGGTCAGGTTTTGGGAGTAGAGGTTCTGCCTCTCATGTCAATTGCCCCAATGGTCTTAACTACAGACATACAGAGCAAGGATGCCGGGCCACTTGATTATGCTAGCTACTTGGCCAACGCCCTACATCGAGGGCTTGAAAAGATTAAAAATAATAGTGATAATATTAATTTTGAACACTAGTATTTGCTTATGCATTTGCTTTTGTACGAGGGCCAAGTCCGAGGGTTCTGGAGTGAAGAATTAAGGATAAAAGATATAGATGAAAATGGAGATTTTAAACTTGTACAAATGTGGACTTCATTGTGGGATAGACGATTTGGTAGTTCTCATTACCTTTATTTTGAAGATTTTTTTGTAAAACCATTGATGAAGTTGTTGGGATATCCATGCAATTATAACCTATCCCCAAAAGTACAAAGATTTCTAAGACCAAAGGAAAATGAATGAAGAAATAAAGTGAATCATAACTGGGGAGACTGGTATGATTTCCCTAATTGTACAGTGATAAGGTTTTATGGGTTCGAAGGGGCTCCACACTTGATGCCACGAGTAGTTCCTGACTGAATTGCTTATTTAGAAATTGTGAGGCAATTGACAAAATTTGACTCCAAACACCTCAAAGGACATAGCAAACAATCAATTATGCCCAACACCTTATGTTTTGGAGACTTTACAGTGGTTGCCAATGAACAATATGGAGAAATTGATGGTAAATTAGAACAGTACAACCTACCTCTAGGTGAAGTAAGGAAACAATTTTATGTAGAAGGGTTTATTCATAAGGCGAGGGTATCGCAGGGGCTATTAGGGTATGAACATTTGTTCTCAATCAAAGATGTCATAAGAAACCATGATGAGGCTTCCAATAAGGAAAGAATGGCCGCCTATAGCAAGATTATGCTTGCAGAGGAATGGAAGAGAAAAAATATCCCATCTTATTCAAAGGCATTTGGTGAGATACAAGATCCTTTAACAAGAATTGAGCAACTCATCGCTCATGTCAATGAACTGGTAAAGGATGTTCCCCCAATTTTTTTTTATGCACCTCATGCAACCTATTCAGGAGTACAAGCTAAAGACATAGAGCCCTTGGATTACATACCTTCATAGCCTACTCTTGAAGTATGTTTTTTTGTAGATACTGGTATAAGTGAAGAAGAGTGGGGTGATGAAGAGGGTGAGCAGGTCAAACAAATCAGTGCTCCTGTGATTGCACAGTACGAGCCCCCTCAAGAGAAGAATATTGTAAGATTTGAGGCATCAAATGAACTATCTGATGATGTGAGGGTCGGGGTTGGACAATAGTTTATTTTTTATTGTGATTTTGTTAAATATTCTGAATTTAAATCATTTGTTTATGAATATAAAGGCAAAAAAATGAGACAATAGATACAGGATATCACTCCTAAATAAGAGGCAACCACTCTAGAGGAACTACAAAGGGAGGTAGATAAGGAAATGGAGTCCATCACTCCTAAAAGATGAAGGGAATTGCTTCAAGAAGCCGGAGTGTTTCTCCTGCCAAGGTGGGATATTAGCTCTTCAATTGTATTTGATAGCTTTAGAAAAAGAGGGGATAAGACAATGAACTTACCAGAAGAAGCAAGTGACAAAATGTATTCAGGATCTGGGTACAAGCTAGACGAAGCCACCTTGCTTATTTGGTCACTGTATCTCCATGATAAAAGACCTTCTATAATTAGTAATCCAAACCAAGTGTTTGGTCATCTCTTGGTTTAACGAGTAGTGGATACCAGCCCTATGGAGACAGCAAAATTGAATATAAATGTGGCAAAATTTACCAAAGCACAGATCAAAAAACTGATTAAGGAAAATGACAAACTGAAGAAGGAGCTAGCAAATCAGAGAGAAAGAACATCTTCCTCCTCCACATCAGAGTTGTACTCCCTATGGCTTTAAAAATATAAGAGAGTGCTTGATGCATTGGCTGATGCAGCCTATTGGAAGAATTGCCATTTGAAATCCCAAGGGAAATGCAAAGAATTGGAGAAAGAAGTGAAAACCATCAAATATAACACTGTATCTGAAATGATAAAAGAAAGATTCAACAAAATGATGAAGTGTGCTAATGAATATTGGAAAGTATTCAAACAGACACGCATTGCATTGGTGGAGAATGAACGATTGCAACCTAGAATGATGGAGAAAAAAAAGGAGCTCGTAGATAAGAATGTCATGGACAAATATTGTTAACATATAACAAGTTGGCAGAACCACATAATGGATATCATAACAGGCTTAGGGAATATTTTGACTGCTTTGATTCAGTCCCACTCTCGACACTTCATAATGGCATTGGAAATCTGCGAGAATATGATGATTGGAAGGAAGAGCTTGTTGGGCTTCTAACTGCTATGTTGCAAGACATAAATGACGAGGATATGGTTTTACAAAAGACTCATAAGCAGCTCAAAAAAATAATGTCTATGGAATATGATATGAAAGAGGAGATCTCTAACATGGACACCTATGTTGACCAAGAGTACATCCATCACCTCTCTGCAATCAATCTGTTTATTATCCAAATTGTAGATGTGTCAGAATCAGATTCAACGAGACAACCATCATATTCAGATTAAGAATGCCAATCGACAGCATGATGAACACCCTATCATGGAGTAGAATCCTTGAACAGACCTTAGGTGGTCACGAGCTTCTTCTTAGAGATTAACGGATCGGTGCATTCACCTGCGACATTGTTTTATTTATAATTTGAGTTATTTTTAGTTGTCAAACATCATGACCTTTTGTAAGGGGTTTGTAGCTTGTTGCCTCTCATATATAAGAAAGATCAAGACCCGAATAGTAGATCAATGGATCATATCATTTTTAATTAGACTTTAGAGTATAAAATAGTAAGAAGATAGATAATAGATTACACCAATTCGCCCATCCATCTCATATCATAAACTATTTTTATAATGCATATCATTTGAACTTTCAGCATCAATACAATGGAGAAGGTTACACATAATTATTGATTTGCTTTGGAGTGTTCAACTATTGTGGATTCATATTCTTAAATGTGATTAACTTATTTGGTTGTCTTCAAATTGGTTGTTTATGTTATTCAAATTGAGTGTGTGGAAGTACATTTAATTTGTTAGTACATTGAATTTGAATTCTTCAGGAATAGGGGCTATGACCATGGGGTTTTAGATATATTTATGGACATGATCAAGTAGTAATGTGGGCCACAAAATGGATCTTGTCACACAAATCTCTACAATTTGTGCTAATCATAAAATCAAATGTAGTGTATTTTTGTAGTATGTGGGATGTGGGTGAGGTGTAAGTTGGTGGATACTGATCAAGATTTTTAGTCCCAACATAACAAAAGCTAACAGTTAAACATACATAACTTATAAGCTCTACCAAGAAGTAACTATAATGAGCTAACAGTTCAACATCCATAACTTGGAAGCTCTACCAAGAAGTAAATATAATGAGTTAATAGTTCATCGCCTTATAGTTCAAATGATAAAATAAATAATACAGATAATTGAACATCATCACATTACGGAAGTCTGAATTTGAGATTTTTAATTGATTTTCACATGAAAGAGTACATATTGGCATTGGTAATGCAAAATCTTTCCAATGCCCAAAGACAAGTCTGCATAGAGCTGAGTTGGAACTTAAAAACTCATATTATCAAAGATAGAAAATTAAAAATCAAGTCACTATATCACCTTTTCTAGCAACTTCCACTCTTCAGGTGATGGAATTGCCACTTGTTCTAACTGGTGTTGTTTGACTTGAAGTTTTGTTAACATTTCATGATTGTAATTGGAAGTGGAACCTGTCTTGAATTCTTCAGTCAATTTTGCATTCAAGGTTATCAGTGTTCTGATGGAATCCAAATAGTTCACATCTGGGTTTTGAGGAAACTGGTCCAAATCAAACTTCCTTGCACCTTCCATCTTCTTTCTGAAACAATCCTTTCCAATGAATCGGTCATTTGTGTCAAAATCATCTAGAAAACCAAGCTCTATGAAGTTCCTTACCTTTTCATCCACCACCTTCATCTTGTCTACAACCAAATGCAAATATTCCTTTGTTCCACACATTCTCAAACACTTTTCAATGATAGATGACAACTTCAATGAGGTTTCAATCTGATTAGTAATCCCTTTTGATTTCAAATCATTGTCACTGACTTTGTAGACTATTTGTAGAACTTGATTTGCATATTTCTCTAATTCCACTACATTTTTGTTGTCCACTAAATATTTGTTGAGCTTCTTATAATGTTGTTTGATAGCATCAATCAATTGAAACATGTCACACAAATGATCAAACCTCTGCATTATTTCATCCCAGATCTTTTGTTTCATATGCCTCACTGTATCTCTACAAAATGCAGATAGCTTATTTTGGGAAGACTTAATTTCTTCTTTTGCTTCCATCAGCTCTGTCTCCAATCTTTCATTTTTTTTCTCTGTTTCTCCAATTTTTGTTCCCACTGTGCATTTCCATTCGCAATGCTTAGTCTTAATTTTTCTAAAGTGAATTTTTCCTCATCATATTTCTTGTTTCTCTCATCTAGCCTTCACTTCAGCTCATTCACTTCTCTCTCATTTGATTTATCCTCTTTGCTTGTTGATGTAGAGGCAGATTTTATTATTCTTTTTTCTAATTCATTGCTCTTGTTATTTGTTGCTTTCCTCTTTGCTTTCTCACTTGCTAGGTCTACCTGTAACTTTTCTATTTGGGTCTGCAACCTTTTCTTCTCTTTATCTTGCTTTAGCAATGATGTGTACACCAATTCATTGTTCTTCTTTGATACATTAATTTTGTCAGTATTTTTTAGGCTAGAAAAATCCAATTGAAAATTGGTTACCTAGTATTCAAATTGATCCATTTGATTTGTTGGTTTATTTTGAACTGTGGGAGCAACAATTATGTAATCCATGATTTATTTATTTGTGTCAAATGTGGGTAATACCATGGTTGTTGTAGGCTTTGAAGTTACAGCAGACGCGCTCTCCATCAGTTGCTTCTTTTCTTTTTTATTCAAGTCTGATTTATTTTTAATTAATTCAATGAAATCATAACGTAGGGGGGCAGGAACAATGGAATGCTTGAATGGCGAAGGAATAGGAGTACTTTCAGTTGCTAATGATTTTGTAGCCACACTAACTAGAATTGGGGGAGTTCCTAGAAATAAATCCTTTGTGGTGGATCCACTGATAGTGTGACTTGGACCTATCAAAATCCTTTGCCTCTTTTGATTGCCTTGGTCACTTGGTGTTTCTGTGGTATCTTGTATTGTTTTCCTCTTGTGTGTAATTTTTTGTTGTAGCACATGTTGACCACTACTAGTACTACAACCCATACCATTGCCACCAATGGCACTCCCAGTTGCACTGAGTTGTCCACCAAGGGCGTGTCCTAGTTGTGATTGTATCTTACCATGAGGATGAGGATTAGAAGCTCTAACAAATTGAGTTTGACTTGTATGCCCTTGGTCTACTTTTTCGCCTCCAAGCCCAAGGCTAGATTTATCAATTGGTTTTCTATGCTCAACATTTGTTACCGTCCAAGGGCCTTGTCTTTTGGACCCCAAAGGACCACCTTCATAACTAATTTTTTCAAGTATGGTTGCTCCTGAAGTATATGTTGAAGCATATGCTTCTTTTGTGGCCTCACTTAAACCAGGTTTGTAATTGGCATGGCTTTGTTCTACTTCTTCACTATCATCATTAGATTCATCATCACTTTCTTTATTTCCATGTTCATCAGGATGCTCTATATTACACAATTTTCTAAACTCTTTATCTTCTTCATTAGTTCCATACTTTGCAAGAGCTCTTGGATCACCTAGGTCCTTCCTCATAAACCAAAAGGCAGTAATTTTTTATCGTGAGCAATTTTTATCTATAACTTCCTTCTCTAGAGAACCTAGAATTTTTACTCTACTAGATGTTTTATCACTTTTTTCATAAAAAATGTTGTATGTTCTGATTGTCTTTCGGTGCAATGCCATGATTTCTACTGACAATTGTTCAAAAGAAATACCATTCTTAGCAGCACTTTTCTCCATTGCTATTTTGACCTCATCCCAAGAATCCTTGTTTCTCAAGTTTTCAAGCAAGGGTTTACTTTGATGTTGAATTCTACTTGCAACATTCCTATTGGCCACAATCATTGATTTAATGATGTCACATGGATCATACTGCTAGTGACAGATAGCATCAAAGTCAAAAAAAATTAAAATATTATGTGCCACACTAAATGATTTTCTCTTGAATGTGAACCCTCCACATGAAAAAGGTAAAGAAGAAAATAAGGTCTTCTTTTTCTAACTAAGAAAGTGTAGTTCATTAGCACTCTGCACTTGCCTTACATATTCCAATGCAAAAACCCTTTTCGTCACATGTATTGGAAGTTTGTATGGTTGTACTCCCGATCCATAAAATCTTAGCATAGTATATTCTTCCATTAAGTACCAATCAACCAATTGTATTTATTTTCCTAGTTGCATGCAATTTCTACATGACATAGGCAATCTAGGCATTGGAGTATTTGTAATTTCTCGATGCAATGGAGCCAAAATGTAGTCTACAAAATGACTGTAGTTCCTTCGAGAATCATGCATCCTTATCTTAGTGGTCCATTCATATACTAGAGCCATTTTATTTTCCTCTGCATTACTATAGGGTTGAATCTAAAGCTTGTTGTTCTGAAACTTTCCTCTAAATTTGAATAGAAAGAGATAGCACAAGTAGGTTGTGAACCTAAATGTCTTGGTGGAACTTGCTTTAATCATTAAAAATTGTTTATGCATGGATTCTACAATGTGCTGAATATAATTATATTTGACATGTTCAACACCATAATGGATATTAAATACCATTTCAAGGAGGCTTGCACCCACTTCCAAATTGCTATCCAGACCGAGGCAAAATGCTAGCATGAAAATAGTATCATGAACCCATGGTTTAAAAATATCCAAATTATAAGGAGGCTTATGATCACCTTTCAATTTGTTTCTATCCTAAACTATTTTATTTAAGAAATTATTTTTCTCCCTTTCTTCCACTGCTTCATAATCACTAGCAAGCTTTTTTAGGTCAATGTGGTCGTTTCTAAATTCTTCGGTTGTAAACCCCAACACTTTCCCAAGTTCTTCTACTTTAATGGATAACAATTCTACTTGGCTATCTTTATTAACAATTGCTCTTTTCTTATCATCATAATTTTTGGCACAAACCATGATAAATTTTGGGCAAGGGAAAACTTCATGTAACATCATGCATCCTAATCCAGTTACCCATGGTGCACTGATACTATTAAATTGTGTTTGCAGCCTTATTCTAAGATTAAAATCTAAGTTCTGAGGTACACCTACCATAGATTTTAGGATCATAAATATCATGGTACCCATCAGTGAAACCTAGGGTTTTAAGCAATTCTGCGTAATGTATCTTTTTATCGGACATTGCTCTAGTGGTACTGGTGGTAGACATGCTTATACAATGTGAAGTTGTGAAATTTGAATTCCCTAATACCTATTAGTCCTCCTTAATTTTTCATAATTCTTAAGTCTCTAAACCCAAAATTCAAAGTTTAACAAAATAAGATTTTAAGAAATGTCAAACAATGAAACGTAGCCGCAGGAATTTTTCACTTACCCGGATTCTGAGTCCTGACTCTTGAAGAGATTAATGTTGATAGTCATGGAAACTAGAATGGCTTTGTTGGAAGTGGAACTGTGGAATCCAAAACAGGGTGGTGCACTGCAATGAGCAATCTAAAGAGTGAAGACTGAAATTTCCTCGTGTGCTGACCCTCACTTAGCAGTATAAAGTAATTTTTTTCTCAAAATTGAAACATTAAAGTGAATCAAACATCTTAAGTCTACATGTTGCAAATTCTAAACCATTGATATTTCTAAATCTAATAGTTATAGGGTGATTCCAGAGGTTTAAGTTCGCAAGCCTATCGCTCTGTGCATTTCATTCCGGAATGCAACTACAACCATACATCAAATGTTCATCCAACGGTTGAAACTTGAGTAATTTATGATATTAACTTAAAAAAAAAACATGACACATGTGTTTTAAAGTTGTTTTAAACTTTTGTGCACTAGGATTGGTATCAAGGCCAAGGGGTTGGTAACTTAATGTTGCAAAGGTGAAAGGACTTAAAAAAATCTCCCCATGTGCTGACCCTCTCACTTAAAAGTTAAAAAAAAATCACTTGGAAATTGACACTTAGTAGTACAAAGTGCTTTAAATGCTTTTTTTTCCGAAATTGGAACATTAAAGTTATAAATTTTTAACCGTTGATCTTTCTAAATCTAACAGTTATAGGGTGATTCCGGAGGTTTAAGTTCGCAAGCCTATCACTCTGTGCATTTCATTCCAGAATGCAAATACAACCATACATCATATGATCATCCAATGGTTGAAACTTGACTAATTTATTATATTAACTTAAAAAAATAAACATGACACATTGACACATGTTTTTTAAAGTTGTTTTAAACTTTTGTACGCTAGGATTAGCATCAAGGCCAAGGGGTCGGTAACTTAACATTGCAAAGGACTTAAAAAAATCTTCCAGTGTGCTGACCCTCTCACTTAAAAGTTAAAAAAAATCACTTGACAGTTGACACTTAGTAGTATAAAGTGCTTTAAATACTTTTTTTTTTTAATTTGGAACATTAAAGTTGCAAATTTTTAACCGTTGATCTTTCTAAATCTAATGTTTATAGGGTGATTCTAGAAGTTTAAGTTTGCAAGCCTATCGCTCTGTGCATTTGAAATCTCGTACTCATAGTCCTTCCCCCATTCCTAACAAAATTCAATACCATCGGCCTAACAATGCTTCATCGGTGAAACCCCCATCACAGCCTCGTCGATGGCCCAAAGAAAATAGCTCACAACCTAGTATCGGTGTAACAATACTCGACCGGGCTGACTCATAAGGTGATGTCCCTGATATACCGATAGAGTCAACAAAATTAAGCACATCGCTATAACACATAAACATTGGTGGAACGAATGATTGCATTCCCCCAATGGCCCGATATAACCATGAATTATCAAGTGCATATTGCATAAAGTATATTACTGAATTTCTTAAATGAAAAAAACTTATTTGAATTTATTAATATAAATAGATACCGAAGTTCTGAACTCAGAAAATAACTCTTTACTGTAAGTGTAAATGAATAATGAAGAATAGCATAACACAACCATTTATTTTATTGCAACTAAATTTCAATGTCACATTATTACATATCTTTTTAAAGATGAGTGGTTGTAGAGCAGGCAAGCTCCCATTTTGTATAAATAACATATGTAAGTGTGTCACTTTACATAGACACAATTTAATAATCTATTCCAAGTTGTTGCTCGTTACAATGGATTACAAATTGATTCCAATTTCCAAGCTTCTTCTAGTGACAACTTAATACAAATGTAACTCTAAAAATAAATGCATGATTCCAAGCTTCTGCTCGTGACAACGTAATAAAAATTTGGTATTGAAAATTAAGTTTAAACACAAGTGATTTGTCCAATTCCAACCATGCTAGAGGAAAGGGGGGTTTAATCATTTTGGGGAAATGGGAGCTGCGAAGATAAAAAAATGTACTTATCCCCTTTGAGAACCAGAGTCATGTTGAAGATGTAATACAAACATGTCTTTGAAAATAAATGCATGGAACTTGCTAGGCCAACCATGCTGGGGAAAAGGGAGTTGTGAGGATACAAGAGGAGTAGCAAATTTTCTCCCATCTTTTGCACGCAGCTTCCATGCACTAGTATAGCACTTACCTCCATCAGAGCTCCTCATCTTGGTTCAAAACCTGTTTGAGAAGTCAGGTTAACCAAATCAACTTATTTCCAATTCCACCCATTCTGAACGTCAAGGAAATTCGTCTTTTACTGATTACTCTGTAACTACATAACTGTAGGTAGGAGAATTTACAATATCCCCAATAATACCACATCATCTTCTTCCTGAATCCTTATTAACCCTAGAAAATGAAAACCCTTGTGACACTATCCACTATTCACTATCCCTATTTATGGGCCACCAGACACTAGTGCCGCTACTAGCCTGGGTATAATGATAAGCGCGATTTGTGTACAATTAAAATATTTAATTTGATTGACGTCTAGATACACGCAAACTGTACCTCAAGCTTGGATTTTGAATATTGTATTCATTAGGAAATCTGATGGATGTATTTATATTTGCATCGATTTTTGTGATCTTAATAAGGCTTCCCTTAAAGATGATTTCCCATTACCAAATATCGATATGATTGTAGATTCGACTATAGGCCATTCCTTACTTTTTGTTGTGCAGTTTTTGCACACATCCCCCACCAGAGATGGGGACCCTCTTTCTTGCTTTTGGCTTTCTTTTTTTTGCTTTAGGTTCCACCTTTTCCCCTTAAGGGATAGGTTCCTCAAAATTTTGACACTTCACTTTATTGAGCATTAATGATTTATCTGCACTTTAGGTGTTTTTATTTTGCAGCATTTTGAGCTTGGTTGATGCTTTGAAGTCTTTGGTTTCATGTAATTTTACTTTGGCATCGAATTGAGCAAGTTTGAGAGAGTTTTGGGAAATTCGTCTAGTGTCGGATTCCTCGAAGGTTCAGTGGTACACTAAATCCTTGACTGTGTGGATTACTTGAAAGATCATATTCTCGCTAAATCCTTGACATGTCAAATTCCTCAAAGGTTTGGACGTTTTCTAAATCCATCCTTAGATGGATTTCTTGAGATTTCCTTGTTTCACTAAATCCGGAGGTCTCTGGATTCCCCAAATCCGTCGCTGGCTCATTTTCCTAAACTTTGATGATGTCTTGTCAATGCATTTATGACCCCTTGTACTCGCCCTAGTGTTTCTTTTGTCTTGAAGATCCTAATTGTTTTGAAATTAACACTATGAGACTTGAACTTCAACACTTTTTGTCTCATGACAATCAATATCAAAATGTCCCAAGGTGTGACACTTTGAACATATATTCTCCAAGATTTCCAGTATGATATTATGGATCCACTTCCCATATTTAGATATTATATGGAATTGATTAGGAAAGTATTTTATAGCATCTAATAAAACACAAAACCTAACTAGTTTTTTCAGATCCTTAAAAAAATTGTAATCATGCTTCAGAAAAATCCCTATACGATTAGCCAAAATTTCTATTAATCGCAATTCCCTATATTCTAGAGGCAAAGAGTGCATTTGAATTCAGAAAGGAGTGAATCTAGTCACAAAACTAGCTGAGTTGAAATTTGGGGACCATGGTTGCATGAGCAAACCACATCCATTACATACCCAAGATTTCACTTTAAAAACTACATCCCTATGAGATTTTGTATCAAAGAGAACTAAAAATATTCCCTCTTCTTGATCTAAGTAAAAAAATTTAACAACCCCTTCCCATTCATGAAATAAAAAATCTTTCAACATCTCCATGTCAGGGAAAAGTTTCCAAAATTTACATATTAAGTCACGTTGACGAAGATTACGCACTTGTGGATCCAAGATATCTTCAGAGAGGGTAATGGAAACAGATCCCTTTTGACCATTATCCCCTATGCCTAAGGCTTTGGAATCTTCTTCCAACTAACATGCCAAAGGTTTTGAACTTAGCTTGCTTGGGAGATCTACATGTTGATGCTCTTTACACCTCCATTTCATAGAACCTCCCTTTCCCTTTTTCAATGACTTTTTCTTTCCAAATTTTTTCCCATTCTTCCTCTTCCTCCTCCATTGATATGACTTCAGTGTAGTGCTCCCTTTATTTTTTTGCTTTGAACCCCTTGCATGTTGTTCATGCAATTGATCTTTTATAGAATCATTTGAGTTTTTACTATTAGGGGGGTTTTCATGACCTTATGTTTGCTTTGGAGCCCTTGCATGTTGAGTCGGTAGGTGAGCTTTTGGAGTTGTTTTCTGAATGAGAGTTTCATTCTTTCGATCTTGAAACTTAGATTTGAAATGATCACCTACCTGAGAAGGATTATTTTTGTTAATAAAATATTTCCACATTATTTTTACCTTGATCCTTTGATTGTGGTTGTTTTGGATTGAAGAGAGTGCCTTGTTGTAACGATTTAGGCTTTTCAAAAGCCCTTTCCTTCTGCTTTTGAAATCCTTGTTGAATGGAAACAAATCTTTGATATCAATTTTCTTGTCTCTTTTGGTATCCTTGTCGAAATGAAGCATATCCTTTTAAATGATTTTTCTAAGTATGATACCTTAAAAAACCCCTTTCATTTCCCTTGGAGTGTCTTTTAGTAAATGGATCCCTCGATGAAAGGTATGCATTATTCATAGGAACCCTAGATGAATGTGCCCTGTTGTTGCTTTATATCTTGGAATTTTCATATCGATTTTCAAATGGGGGTTTCAAAAATGTCATTTTATCATTGTTAGCCAACGATTTATTTTGAGGAAACCCGTTACAATTTGATCGAACATGGGCCTCTGAATGCACAAACCTATCATCTGCACAGATGTCAAGAACATCATGTTTTACATGAAGTAGATGTCTTTGTGATCGAGAGGGGCCCCAACGCCTATTTGACACATTATTTCTGACAGTATACAACAATTGATCAGACCGATGGAAACTAGAGTGGCCATAAGGACCTGAGCGACACTCGAACTGCCTCTGATTTTAAAAAATATGATCGTTATGCAGCTATTTTCGCTCAATACCCATTTTTCTGATTTAAAGCACTTTTTTTTTAAAGTTAGCAGTAAATTCCATTCATATACCCTGGGCCAGTGGAGCAAGAATTGGCACAATACTATTTACCCTTTCCTTTCCCACTATGAAGCAGAGTCGAACCTGTGACCTCAAGGGATGCAAACCCTAAGCCCTAGCCAACTCCGCTACTTGCAGAATTTTGATTTTGTCGAGTAGTTTGGATTGTTAGGATATTTTTATTATTTGTTTCAATATTCCTACCTCTTGTTCAAAAAAATAGTTATTTTGTTTTGCATCTTTGTATTTTTCACTTGCAATAATTTTATTTGTTTGTTCCAATACTTGTAGAATTTTTTGAGTTTCTCAAATAGTTTGGAATGTTAGGATATTTTTATTAGTTGTTTCAATATCCCTACCTCTTGTTCAAAAAAATAGTTATTTTGTTCTGCATCTTTGTATTGTTCACTTGCAATAATTTTATTTTTTTGTTCTATTATTTGGTTATGTTAAACTGGTGGAATTCTTCCTCGTCTATAGTGGTTTCTTCTTTTGTGGTTTCGTATCTACTATTTGCGATATTTTTTCCTTGTCTAGTAATTGTTGTTGCTTTATTTTTCTTGTTATTTTTAACTTCTATATCTGTTTGATGTTCTTCATTTGAGCCACTGGCAGTTTTAATTTTAATTCATTCTACTTTTTGGCATCTTCTAGTTTCCTTTGGTTCCTTTCATATTTTCCTTAATAACCTTTCTCCTCTAGACATATTTATATTTTGGAGTTCATCACTTTTCTATTGCGGTGTCACTTTCTTATAGTAGGTTTCGGATTTTTTGCAATTGAATATGTCATGGTTTATGCTTTTGAAAAATCCATTGGGATTCTTCCTATCACCTCAACATTCTATTGTGAAGTGTCCTTGATTACCATAACTAAAACAAGTGGCATATGGTCATCTTCTTCCTCTACCTCGACCTCTCTCTCCTTAGAATTGGCCTCTATCATTATATGGTCCTTGATTTTGTTAGTTCTATAGGGAATTTGTGTTCCTTTGGTTTTTCCATTTTTGTACTTTGTACCCATGGTCCTTTCAATAAAGTGGTATTTTTGTCAAACCTTTGATGTATGCCAACATTTTTTTATCATTATGGTTTTGTATGTTTGTATCTTATCTGAATTGAAATAGTTGTGATGGACAATCTTCTATGTCATGATCATCCCATTCTCTACAAGTTCCATAGTAGACTGTGTTTTTTTAGGTAATTTTCTTAAATCTACTCTTAGTGCATTAGCTTTCTTTTCTCATATTTCCTTTAGGCATTTATTTCTTAAGCTTCCCATCCACAATAGGTACACCAGATATTAGGTCTTTGTTCCAACACTTCTTGTTTTGCCATAATGTCTTGTCAAAGTCTTAATTGTTCTATTCCTAATCTTTATTTATTTATTTATTTGTTTTATTTTTCCCTTTGTAGTTTTTGCCAGGATTGGTTTTCAATCCAGCATGCCAAAGTAACAAGTCCTAAATAAGTATGGGCTATTCTAATTTCCGGTATTACTCTGGAGATGAACCATTCATTTTTTAATTTTTCGATCAATGGTTCATCCAACATTCTAGTCATTTCCTTAAATATTTTATTAAACTTTTTTATGGTTTCATTTTTGTTTTGTGTAAGCTCTTATAGTTTTCTTACCCCTTCAATCAGTAGTTTTAGAGTGTCAAAATTTACTAAAAAATCTTGTTTTGCTACCTCCCATTCTTTGTCATTCTATGGATATGTCTTCTGCTACCACTTGAGGGCATCGCCGTGTAAGGATCCAATGAAATCAAATAACTTTGTGTTGTCCCTAGTTATGTTATGTCTCTATCACATTGATTCCAAAATAAATATGTGTTAAAATGCTTCATTAGTGTCTTTTCAAAAAATTGGTAACTTCTTGTATGTATTCATAGTTGCTTTTACTTTGTAGTCACTATATGTACCACCTATGTTAAAATAATGTATTCTCAGGGATCCTATGTTATTATCCTCGCCCTTTTGTTCTCATGTGTCTTGTTCACTTAGGGTATTTTTTTCACTTCTATGTATTTATCCTTATTGACATTAATGGTATTAAGGGTGACTCCTGGTCCAAAGGGTGTGTTTGTTCAAACTATTATCCTTGGAGATAGTTTTTTTTAGTAAGTGTCATTTATTAGTTAATGGTGTTACTTCATTAAAGGTTGTTAAATTCATAGGATCCCATTTATCTTCCATTGCATCTTCTCCTTGTATTCTCAAAACACTTCTAGTTACTAATCCATCTAATTATTCTACATCAAGTGTTATTGTTTGGAGATTTTTATAGGGATTACTATCAATAAGCAAGATTCATCTATCCATAGTTGAATTTTTTCCCAATCCAAATAATCCATTAGTGTTTTGGTTATAGGTGGTGTCATAATCCTTGTAACTACTCTAAATCCTTTTTAGTTTTTCTATAATCTTCAATTTTTCCTTCTATGTTTTGTATAATTTGATTTATTCTCTCTATGTTATAATTATTTTGTGGTATCTCCTTTCTTTCTCTCTTGGTTGCATCTACAATGGTGTTCTTAACATCAGCCTCATTGGTGCACTTCTTCTTCTCATTTATATTTTCTACCACTAACTCTAAGTACTATTTTCTTTCCTTCTTTCCATCTTTCATCCTTTTACAATATCTTTCCTCTCAATCCTAGGTTTTTCTCAAACTTCTTTCTTTGGTATTCAATTCCATTTCTAAATTAATTATTTTAATAATCTCAACTTTTCTTTTGTTATCTTCTTTTTTCATGGGTTTTTCTTATCTAGGTTTCCATTAAACCTTATATATCCCATGATTAGTTTGAAATTTTGAACAATTACATATTTTCAATAATATTTTCAAATTTCTTCCCCCTTTCCATTTTTCATCTCTTAAGTTCCTACCCCCCTCTCACAAAGGTATTACCCAAGGGTTGTGTCTATCAAAAAAAATTCTTGTTTTTATTCTCTCTTCTCTATCGCTACTACTTTTTATTCCTACAACATAACCAATGTTGACAAGAGGAAATAAGGGATTACAATCTAGAGATCTATACCCTAGTATCCCTTATGTAGTTTTTTTATACCCTAGAGGATACAGTGAGAAAAAAGAGTGAGTATAGTAGGAATCTATATCTATCAACCTTTCATATATAACTTAAATAAAGACATCATTCATCCAAAGCACATACAAGTATTAAACCCTTATAACTCCATATATATTCATAAAAAAGTTACATAGCATGTCTTAGTTTCTGCTTTGTATAACAGTCTATTCCATTCTCTATCTCTCTATTTGATGATATCTTTATCTGACATCTATTACATACATATTTCAATTCTTTGTCTCTTATAGAGACGTGACCCTATTAGGGCACCACTTTGCCCATTTTCCTTGTCAGCCTTAGGTTCCACAAGTCCTATGTGATAGGTTGTGATAAATTTTAGGTCTCTACCATGTATCCTACTAATATACATCTAAAATGGTATTGTAACCATTAATACATGCAGTTTACATTATTTTATACTCTCTCTAAGTTGAACTTAAGGAAGTTTTTGGTGTGAAAATGGTATATTATCTAGCTAGTTTCTTGTTAGGTCTAATTCACACTTACATAGTTAAGTTTACTTAGTTCATTTATTTTGTATTATATCATAGGATTAAGACACTTGTCATTATCTTAGTATTTTTTAGGGTTTGATTATCATCTATATAATAAAGGTTTCAATATTGTATCTTGTACTAGTTTTATTTTATATCTAATAAATTATTTGTCTCTCGAGCATTTCTATTATTTATCTATTATTTCAAAGGTTATTTTGATTACAAATGATACTTAGGCTACTATGAGGTTGATCAACAAATCTTATGGTATTAAAGCTTTATATCTATAATTATCTTCCTTTTTTTAAGAGTTTCAATCAAAATATTTCATATAGGGTGTCGTGGTGCCAAATGAAACTCATAGATGAGCTCAAAATGTACAAAAACCTATAAATCCATATAAGTCATAATAGAGTTTTGAATGAAAAAAGTTGAAGCTCTTTTGTTTAATTTTTTTTGTGAAAAAATACATACATTCATATGGATCTATATAAATTAGTAAAATTATATAATTGTACCATTATTTTCATCTCCAATCACCATTGCTAAGAAACAATCTATGTAACAATATTCCTCTAAATGGGCTTTGCATCATCATTACAAAGTACTAGGTACGATGACATCAATTTTCGTAGATCAAAACAAGATGACATCATCATTTGTCATCAATGAGTAATTTGGGATAGGGTTTAATCTTCAATCATATTGGTGAGTAGGCATTGTAGGTCATAGTTGAACATGTAAGATTAATCCCCTAGTTAACCTTTTAACAAAGCCCTTTATCTTATCCATGACAAGGGTGTTGCATCTTGCGAATAGAACAATAGTTGTTATAGCCATTGGTAAACTTCATTTGAAATTCATCGCCACTTAGCTAATGTAGCAATGTCATCCTATGGCTTCCTGAATGGTTTCAAGACCCATTTTTTAGTTATAAAGAGAGATTTTATTCTTGAAACCATAACTTAAGCATATAATATTATTTTTTAATAAATAAATAGGTAGTAGAAAAATCATTCTAATCACTACACAACCATCTACTTAATTTTTTCTAACTTTTCCCCAAGTACATTTTATTTCAATTTTAATTCACTTTTTTGTTGATAAATATTTAGAAAAATATGAGACCATATTTTATGTCGCAAAGGTTCCAATTTCATATGTTTATATATATATATATATATATATATATATATATATATATATATATATATATAATGAGTCTATACTTATAAAATTATAGGTTTTCTAATTCATAATTTATAATAAACTTGAATAATGAGAACTATAAGTTTTGGCAAGACAACATTATAAAAAATCTCAACTGACTTCATCTCTTTCCCTATCTCTATGGTCTTGTCCCTAAACCAGGTAAATTTTATCAAAATTAAGTATGGGATATCAAGAATGATTATGTCCTCGGATTGATTGGTGGTGTTATTTATTTTGACACTATTTGTTTCATCCCACATATTGAGTACTAACCCACTTTCAACTAGAATTTGGGAGATCTTTGGAGACCCGCATTACTCTCCATTATTAAATAATCATGTTATGGACATTATTCCAAACTTTTATGATTAGGATAACATACCATTTGATGATATAGAAGAGAAACTTAATTATTTGGTAGGTCTTGATAGTTGTGATGACATCAAATTTTCTCTTGATGCTCTTTCTCCTCCTACAGAGATCTTCATAGTTTATTTGACTTCTATGACACTTAATCTAGACTCAAAGTCTTGTATCTTCTTTATCTTCATATCGCAGTCATAAGGTAAGGGTTCTTGCATTCTAGAATTTATAACTTTGTCTCTAAATGTCCTTATTGAAACATCTTATGTGGACACATCATTACAAGATGGCTAGTATAATTGATTAACATACATTAAAATCATATCTACATATCTTGTTACTATAATTTGCAATAGGTTTTAATCATAGTTTTTAAAATTTAAAATATTGAGATGAATACTTTTTCAAATATTGAAAGTTTTTTTTGTGAATCATATCTTACAAATTTGACACACTTGAGGGCATTCGTTTCCTCTTTGATGATAGTTCCATTGTATTTGTTATCACGCTTAGTCTTTGGATCTTATTCTTCATTCATTTGTACATGGTCATAATTTGTCACCTTATTCATTTATTGGGTATATTCCTAATTTGATTATGACATAAATTTAAATAGACATGACAACACCTCAGAAAAATTCAAGTAAAATATGATCAAATATCTTGATTCTATCTTTGGTTTTGTTTCTTCCCAGGGAGATAAATGTTTGATAATTTTAAATATTTTTAATCATCCTTTTTCAAGAATCTACCATCACTACAATAAATTATACATTATGGGAGGCTATATGGTCTATATTTATCTCTTTTATGAAAAAAACAGATTGTATATTGGTGACAAAAATAGTTCATAGAGAGGTTGTTTTCTCCTTTCCTTCTTTAACTAATATGTATTTTTTTGTATCTTATCTCTTTTGAAGAAATATTTTTTTTACATGTTTTTCTCCTTTATTTTATATTTACTTTGTTTATAAGATATTTTTTGTACATGGACTTATTGGTAAGATCCATCTATACACTCATACTTTTTTGTATTATTTTATACTTCATAAATTACATTTAAAAAGAGGTGTCAATGTGAACATAATATATTACCTAAAATAATTTTTAACTAAGTCTTATTCACACTTACATAGCTAATCTTACTCATGTCATTTACTTTGTGTGTCATATATTATAATATTATGACATTTGTTATGATCTTAGTATTCCCTAAAATTTCATCATTGTTTTTACAACAAGAGTATTAATTGTGCACAATACCAATTTCATTTTACATCTAATGAATTTTTTCTTTGTAATATTTTTATTATTTTTTTGTCTTGAAGTTTATTTTGATTGCAAGTAATCCTTGGGCTACTAAGGTGTTGATAAACAACTCATTTATAGAATTGGTATAATGTGCCTCTATGGAAACACCTACAATCTAAAATTTAAAATAACAAAATTGTAATCTAATTCTATAGTATTAGGTTCCCTAAGTCTTCTATAACTTCTAAGATGTTATCTTTACTTCTTTGATCCCAAGTATGCCAACAAATTCTTTGTAGCTATCCAAAATATCTTGATGTGCAAACTCTAATTTAAGGAAATGAAAGAAAAACATGTGTTTGTAAGGAAGAATGCCTCAATCAATATCCTACATGTTCTCTTTCAACCTCAAATCAACCTTAGAAAAGAGGATAATGCATGTGAAAATATCAATGTAATAGTAATGTGATGATGGATTGTGATAAAAATAAAAACCTAAAGGGTCCACACTATGTAGAGTGGTGTATGTGTGTGTGGATATCAAAAATAAATGGGAAGTCCAAATGGAGAGCTTGGAGTAATAAGATGGAATTGAAGGCCAAAGGTGAGACTCTAAATGACACTTAAAAATGGGAAGAGAATATAAAATTTTAACGATGAATAGAAAGGAAATTGGGAAAGAACAATGGAAATAAAAAGGGAAGTGGGTAGAATAGGGTTTAATAATGCTAATAAGAGTGCATTATTATGTAATTTTCTTCAAATTTGGCCTCTGAGACTCTTGTTTGTTATTAAAAAATAAGATAAAATATTGTGTTATGTTATCCTATCTTGTCTAGGATGAATATATTTATCTTATTTGGCCTCATTTCAAATTTGACCATTTTAGAGATGATTAGGACAACACTAATCTAGGGATTTTTGTACCTTAAAGTTGGAATCAATCAAAATTTATTTGGATTTTAGTATCCACAAGTAGTTTCTCCTCTCAAGTGCTTAGTGATATAAATTGTCCCTATATTGAACTTTGTTCCAAATCTTTCAAAATTGATTATAGATATGAAAAATGACTTATAGAGGCAATTACAATTTAATCCACAACTTAAGAAAATAGCAATCAATGAGAGTAAAAAAAATAAAGTAAACAATTTCTAACCTTACACATGGAATAAAGTGTTGGTGGAGGAATGTTAAAATTCACTTAGATTTTTTCTTTAAAAATTTTAATGGCATCCTGATACAGAGGCATACACGAGAAATACTAAAGAATTATCTCGAACTATATATTTTAAAATCAACCAATAATACCATATTCCTTATGTGTTGTGGTTGCTAATGTTATTGGGTAGAAAAATTACTCATTTAATATAGCTTTATATACTCCAACCATCATCTAATAAGTAGGGGCCTCATGAAACATTTGTATATGTCTAGGGGATGAAGTTTTCAAGTTGTAGGAGTTAATTTGACTCACAACACCCCTAGGAACACTTGCTAGACCAAATTATATTCCACAAGAGAGAAAATGGCAAAAAATAGCTTGATGTATTATGAATGCATGATTGGTGAAAATGTACATGAGATGCCTTGCTTATAAAGGCAACGTGGGGGATAGGATTAGACATTATTGTGACATGTGTCTTAGTCTTATGTTATGAGACAACTAACTTGAAAAAAAAGTCAACAAGATAAAATAGGACAAGATCCTATCTAGACAACTAAGACTTCTAGAAGATTATTTGGAACTTAAATAAACTTAACATGTGAATATGTCCCCCTTGCTAGGATTAGCTAGGTATAAGACATTTATTCACACCAACACAAGTGACCTTGTACAAAAAACCTAGGTCCCATAAGAATATAAAGAGTATTAAGTGAAGAGGATGTATAATGATCAAAAGAAAACACAAGAAGACATAGAAGAAGTCCAGGTTGTCCTAGACCATGCTAAGGCAAGAAATCTATGCAATAAATTCATATCTCAATGCTATAAATACATGAAAATACATAAAAGTAAATAAGAGCACAACAATGCCCACTCAAAACAAGCATATATTTTCTCATTGACATGATATCATCAATGTAATCATAATTAGCAAGGAAAAATAAAATTTAAAGATATGTATTATTAAAAACATCAAATTCAATATGCAATAACTCCCCACTACAAAGTAATTGTAGCATTATTCACAAGTACGAAACCATCACATAGTGCATGTTATAATCATGCAATCTATCAAGAGGTATATAATTAACATGAATATTTATAAGATCAATGTGTGATGTAAACAACTATCATTACAAAATATATCCTTATGTAAGACAAATGGTACCTCACACATATCACTACTTCTAGGCTACATATAATATGCATCATAAAAAAAACCCAAATGCTAAAGGAATAAGATCGCCCTTAAATGAAAGAATATTATCACTTCATACCCCATAATTTTGAGTAACTAATGGTTATGGAACCTAACACATACCACTTCATCCTTAGATACCTTGAGATAGGTGTTGAATACACTGAATACTGAGGGGGTGAGTTAGTATTCTGCTAACACAACTAACTGTTGGCCATCCGATTATTAATGCATATCTAACTACAATAGTAAACCAAATTATGAAAGGAATCATAACATTTCATAACACGTTGACATCAGGATTTTTATGTGGAAACCCCAAAATGGGAAAAACCATAGTGAGGATTAACTCACAATATATTATAATTGGTTACAAGATATTACATGGCTCACTGTCAGGACTCGCTATCCTTGAAAGGCTCACAACCTGAATACAAAATGGCTTATTGTCAAGATACAATAAGGTATGGCTCACTGCCAAAAGTGAACTAAAAAATTACACCTTCAAAGTGTTGAGATCAGTTCTAGTTAAGCTCTGGAAACCAAAATCTTGCTTCGATTGCAGGTATACAAGTATTATCAATAACTTCACACTATTACACTTGTCGTATCACTCGCATCACATCCTCTATATCCTCTCTAACTTCTATCCATCACACAAACACATATACATATACACAGCCATATCTTCCTTCATCAATTAGGTCAGCCTAATTGGATGTGAACACACACAAAATTCCTTTTGGTGCACAAAACAAAATGTGTCATCCACACATTAGGTTGGCCTGAACCTAATAAGGAACACACAAAAGACAAGCAGTTCTTGACTTTGTCAAAAAAATAAATGCCACTTATATCATTTAGATAACTTAGTTGGATCAACCAAAATTGTTGAAAGCTTGTTCATAGTTGTAACTGATACTCCTAAGAAACATATCAAAAACTCATAGAATTATCTTTTACTAAGAGAATTTTCGGATCAAAATAATGGATCAATGTAGAAACACAAATTACTTAGCCAACTACCAAACAATGTTGGCATCAATGACAACAAACCTAGAGGTCACCTTCTTCATTCTTCCAACAATCTCCCCTTTTTTCATTGATGGCAACATGTGCCAAAAATGAGACTTGCTTCAAAACCAAAAAAATCAACTCCCCCTATCATGTGTACAAGAGAAAAAAAATGAGTTCTAACAAATCCTTCTCTAAAAAAAATATTCTCCCAAAACATGCTCTTCTATATAGAATCTTCTCCCCCTTTGACATCAAGGACAAAGGACGAGGAAAAGAAAAAAAAACTTTTCAACTAAGAGCTAGGGGCACCTTGTAGTTCCTTGAGAATTATTTCCCAAGCCATCTTTCCATCATCCCAAACTCCTTTTACTTTGGTAAGAATTTTGTGTAGTGACTCAAGCTCCACTAGGAATTCTTCTCCTTCTTCCAGAGTGGAAGGAACAATGTTCATCTTCCCAAGTCTTTTCGCATCTATCAACGCACTTGATATAGAAACATGTCTAGAGACTACCAGGTCTCCAAGTTGGCCAAACCGTATTATCACATCTTCCTTTTGCCTCTATAGGATGAAGAATTTGTTATGAAGATCCAAAATAGAAGCCCAACTAGTATAGCTTCTATCAGTTGCAACATTGTAATCACCGGAGGCATCAACAAGCTGAGACTCAATTGAGCCCCTTAAATCCTTGATACCTCGAGTGGCATCAGGCCACTTCATACAATAGACGAATAAAAACTGAGCTTCTTCATCACAATATCTGACTTCTTTCAAACTTTGCAAAGCTTTATTATGTGCAATTTCACACTTATCTTATAGAAACAACAACCTTCTCTCTAGAAGACTTGACTCCACTTCTTTTTCAAATTGAAATTTGAGATTAGATGTGTATTCCTTGACTGATTCAACTACAAGCTTCAAATTTTCAATTGGTGTTAAAGAATTATCTATTGTGACATTGGGGGTTGTCTCCTATAAAGATTTAATGGCTTCATTTATTAGCTCATTTCCTTTTTGATGTGATTCAACAACTTCTTGTTTGACAGAGTTGAAAAAATTACCACTCAGTTTTATTCTGTCACTCAGTGTACTCTTGGTCAGATCCACATAACCCAGATATGATGAAAGCTTAACTAGTTGGGGTGGGAGCACATGCTGAAGTATTATTTTCCTTTATAGAAGACCCTTAAGAGTGCTTTTGAATGATTATCCGATTTGAGTTAACAATTCAAGAACTTTGGGGTTTTCTCCTTTATTTTCTTCAACCGGAATAGCTTTCTTGTATTCCTCTTTCTTCTTTTCTTCTTCCTTTTCTTCTTCTTCCCCTTTTTCTTTTTCTTCTTCTTCCTTTTCTTTTGCGAAATATTTTTCTTTTTTTGCTTTTTCCCTTTTATCCTCATCATCTTTGTCACCATTATTCTTGTTTCCTTCACTTTCATCTTTGGTTTTCTCATCCCTATTTTCAGTAGACTCATGATGTTCTTTTTTCTTATCATTGGTTTGATCTCTATGTTGATCATCAGACCTTTTTTTGGTCATCTCTTTTGTGTCAGACAGAGGGGAAGGGGTCTCTGACACACCATGTGTTTCATCAACATTTTCCAAGACTAGATTTCCCAACACTTCTATGACATCAACATGCATTTGTGCTTGAGTTGTATGGGATGAAGAGTTAATTCTTGCCCCATAACTCCTTGCTAATTGTCAGATTACATCCTAGGTTTCTTGTCTTAATTTTTCTATTCTCTCTTTCTCCTTAGTCATTAACATGTTAACTCTCTACTTGACTCTAAACTTAGTAGAAAATTCTTTTAGTAGATTGGTAGCTTCTATCTTAGAAAGAGTGGAACCACAAGAAATTAAGGCATCAGTTCTCATCTTATCTTCAATATTTACAGCCTCTTTCCTTTTGAGTACTAATTCTTTCCAGACATTTTCAGTTACCTTGTTCTGTACAGTCTCTATTTTTATATTGCAAATGAATATGTATTGAATAAATGTATTTATGATGGTTTCCTTTCCTTCATCATTAACTTTATCATACAACTTAGTAGTTGGCATGAGATCATTATCAATCATATTATTTACGAAGGCTCCTAGATATAAATATGGTTGATCACTTATTAGAGGAGAGTCAGGCATGTCCTCCATAGGATCAGATGAGCCTTCTTCATTCTTCTTCTTATGAACATGGATTATGTACGTATCCTCTTCTTCCTCTATTTCCTCATCTATGGAGATATCAACTCCGGTTTTAGCTTCTTCTTTGGAGGTACTACTTTTATTTCTTTCCAGTTGATGCTCTTTTCCTATGCCAAGATCTATTTCTTCCTTAATGACATCACTTAGATTTCCTTTCCTATTAGCTTTTTGTTTCACTCTTATTTTTCTTGAAGTAGCAGATGGTGCATCAGGAGGTATATCTTTTCTTTTAGATGCCTGAGTACTAGGATCGGTAGGGGAAGCAACATCAATTGATGCAAGGGAGCTTCATTATTTCTTCTTTCCCTTTTCAACAATAATAGTACTAAAATTGGCAGCACTGGAAGTAGGTGCAACACTAGAAGATAATATTCTTGATTTCCTTGGTCCAAAGGGTAGATCAGCTGATTTAGCCTTTCTCTCATCAAGTGCCTCCTTTAATTGATCTAAATCATCCTTAGTAAAAGTTTGTCCTTAGAAAAATGCTTCAACCTTCTTTCTTCTTTTGGGTGTTGTAGCTTCTAGGTGCACTTCAGTGGATTTTTCTTCATAATTTCTATGTCAAGGTAGATTGGGATCCTTAGGACTACTCAACAAAATTTCAATGTACCTCTCAGTCATTTTATCATCAATTTCATATCCCAAAGCCTCAATCCATCAAATTTTGGGTTCAATTGCCTCTACGATACATTCATCTATAGTCACAAGAAAGGTTATTTCCCTTTCATATTTATTTATTAGACTTTGAGGGAACTGATCTCTTTCATTCATCTCATTCTAAAAAATTGCAAAGAAAGTAGTCAAAACATTGTTTTGTGCCCTGAAATCTCCAAGACTGTGCAAGTGATCAAAAATTTGATTGGAAATTGACCTATTTCCATCTCATGTCATGTCTTTCCTTCTTGGTAGCTCCCTCAAGAAATAGAATAGCAAACAAACTACTAAAGTGCCAAATTTGAAGGGGTGCTTCTTTGCCTTGGTCATGCTCAAGTTCTCCATAAGTTGCATCCTAAGCAACTCACATAGATCAAAGTCCTTCCCATTTACTACCATTTCAAATGCAGTGTGAATTGTCCTAGTCGATACAAAATTCCCATGATTAGCAAAATAAATTTTCTGACCAATCATGATAGCAACATATTTGACAGCAAGGTTTGAGACAGGCTTTGTAGTTAAAGATCTTTCATCAAATGTAGCACTAGTCAACTTCATTACAACATCATTATTTACAGCCTTCAAAATTGGAATGTATCTAGTATCGCAAAGACCAATCATAGCTCGAATCACTTCCTTGTTGATTACCCTAGGTACACTTTTCCACAAAAAATTACTATGTACCCTACTAAGAGCCATTCTAACAAAATTTTCCTCCATCTCACTAGAAAATTTTGGAAACCAATTCCAAACGTTCAACCTCTTCCAAAATAGGTTTTCATATTGTAGCTTCAGCAATAGATCATCTCCCATCAATTCACTATCCCATAATTTCTTAAGCTCTTGATGGTCGAATTCATCTAGTTTCCCATGAATATATGTCATTGTATCCTTAGTGGGTAAAATATTGCTTAGAATGTGTGAGAACTCACCCACAGGATCATCTTCATAAAATTTCCAAGAATATCTTCTAAATTTGGGTCAAGGTCTCTCATAAATTTCCACAACTATAGGAGTAGCCATTTCTCCTTAAACAACTTGAATATGCTAAAAAAAAGGTTGCTTCAACTTAGAATCCACAAGATTCAGATAACAGAAAATACCTTTTTCATGCTTTTTTGAGAACTAGGGTTTTGATGCAAAATACTCTGAATCGCCTTCAACTCTTTTCAACTCGCTCAGCTTCCTTCAATTGTGCAAATGTACTTTAGCTCATCTTAGTTTCTTGCTTTATAACTTACAAAATTTCCCTAATTCACATTTAATGCATTTCAACCATAAAAGTTGACAAACGATTTATAAAGTACACTATAAGCCCAAAAAGCTTCCACATTTCTTCGGATTTGCATATATTTTCCAAAGACTTTTGTAGTATCTTCAGAATGACAACTTACATCATATATCCTCGTGTCACTTCTTGAAAACTCATATATCAAGGGCTTTTTAGATTTCTCTACATCTACTCCCCCTGAAACCACTACTAGGTTCAATTTTTAGAAGAGGTATATGAACCAAATGCAGGTACAGGTGCATTTGATTCATCCTTTTTCTTAGGTTCTTCCTTTTTCCTCTAAATCCTTTCCATTTCCTTTCTCACTTTTGTAGGATCCACTTTTTTCACAGGTTTTTTCTTTTGTTCCGAATTAGGTTTCTTCCCAATTTTGCTTCTACAAAATTTTGAGATATGCCTTGGTTTGTTGCAAATGTAGCACACAACTTGTTTTTGACAAAACTGGTTTGGATTTATCCTTGGTTTGCACTGGTTAGCCTTATGTCTGAAGATATTACATGTATAACAATAGCCTTGAAAAGACTGAATCCTTCTACTAGCATTGAATATGTTCATCATCATCATCATCTGGCTTCTACACTCGGTAACTCTATGTCCAAACTTATTGCAAGAAAAGCATTGTCTAGCAAACTGTCCAACATTCTGACTCATTCTATTCTGGTTCATTCTACTTCTACATTATGTTTCCCTATGATTGAATTTATTACATGAGAAGAAAAAACCATTAAAATATGGGTACCTTTGTGCATTAGGTTGTCGAACAAGAATCCTTCCGATATTGCTCCATTGGTTCTTGATCTATTTATTATTTCCTTGAATTTTTCTTTGATTGTCCACTTTGTTGGGAGTCTGGTTTTCCTTTAAACTTTTTCCTTCTTCAAGTCCTAGACCACCTTTATCCTTAGAAGGTTATTGAAATGAAATCAACTCATCAAGCCTTGTAGAACTTGTTTTGAATTTTTCTTCATGAGCTTTCACTTTTTCCATATCAAACCTTAGGGTTACCACTTCTTGTTCAAGCTTTGTGCATTCATCAATTTTAGTTTGAATTTTAGCTTTTTGGCATTCTTCAATTCTTTTTTTTCTTCCATTTGTACCTTCAATTCTTTTTTTTCTTCCATTTGTACCTTCAATCCGATGATGTCTTCATTTTCCTTTTTCAATTGGTCACTGATCTAACTATGCCTTTCCTTAAATTTTTTGATTTATTCTCTTAATTTTTTGATACAATCATTCCCTTCTTTCAAGTTTCCTTTCAAAGTTTCTTTCTCATCTTCACTTTTTTCCAATTCTTCAAGACTAGCATTGATTTCCTCAAATGCAAAGTTTTCTTTCGGAGGAACAAGATTGCTTTTGTTAGCCATGTATTCAAATTATGGGACCTTCCTCAAGCTATAAGACTTCTCCAGAGGAAGCAAGCTCTGATACCAATTGTTGAATACACCAAATAATGAGAGGGGGGTGAACCATTATTTTGTTGACCATTCAGTTATTAACGTATATCTAATTGCAACAGTAAACTAAAGCATGAAAGGAATCATAACATTTCATAACACATTGACACCAAGATTTTTACGTGGAAAATCCAAAATGGGAAAAACCACGTTGAGAATTAACTCACAATATATTATATATAGGACTCACTGTCCTTGAAAGTCTCACAACCTACAAAATGGCTTATTTCTAAGATACAATAAGGTATGGCTCACTGCCAAAATTGAACTGAAAAAAGTACACCTTCAAAGTGTTGAGATCAGTTTTGATTAAGATTTGGTAAACCAAAATCCTGCTCTAGTTGCAAGTATACAATTATTATATCACGTATGGATTTTTCACTTACTTATTTAAATGCAAATGTTACTTGATTTGTCGAAATTAGATTATTTAATGATTATTTAGAAGATAGTTTAATTGAAATTTGAAATGAAATGAAGATGAAATTGAATTGAAATGCAAATGCAAATTATTGTATTTATGTTATTTCGGGGTTTGTCATTACTGATGATAAATCGAGTGCAAGTGAACGCAGGAAACAGGTGAACGAGGTTGAAGGCGAGAACAACGATCAGGTAAAGTTGTTTAGCCAATTGACATTTGCAAATAGATGGGATCTCACACACTCACATAGATTGATATTTTAAATGTCTTGTGCGTATATTATGCTTGCGAATCGAAAAATTTAGTTTTGGTGTGATTTCTTAAAAATTGTAAAAATGCATTTTCATAGATGATGATTTTGTTAAGTGATGAAATTTAATGTAATTTAAATTTATAGAATGTTTGTTTGATATTTTATTCCTATTTTGCAAATATGACGTTGAAATTTTGAAATTTAAATTTAATAGAGTTCTAAACTTAAAATTTAATTAAATTTAGTTAAATAAAGTATTTTTTGTACCATTGAAATAGATGGGTTATTTGATGCTCTCTACCATATCCTAGTACCGAACTTGCTTCTTTCTTAACTGAATTATAAAAATGAAAATGCTTGTGGATTACTAGTAGTACTAGGCATGCACCAGATTCCATCTTGCTCGTAGACTACTTTTTGCTAAGCAATTCGTGCAGGGTCGGGTATTTCTTGATTGACTAAGAAATTTCGGGGAAGCGTAAGCTTCGAGGTTGGGTGGAAAAGCGCCTGATTCTTGTTCTCATCTTCTTTTGAAGATTTTCTTATGGATGGAAGATCGACAGACTGAATCTTCTTTTTAATGCTTTATTATTCATGATGTATGTAATGACGAGCTTATGGCGACTAAATGCCTAAGTCTCGAATTTGTAAACTGGATATGTATCATCCTTTGTAATTATTATTTGAAATGTGCAATTCGACACTTGTATGATTTAGACTTAAATGTAATGAAAGATATCTTTTCGACTTTTATGTTGTTGTATGTAATCGACTTGTTTTATGATGAATGTATGAAAGAGATGACGACTTTATTTGGAATATAATGGAATTTATTTTAAGTATTGTCGAATTGTTTTTAATTAGATTTATGACCTCTACATTTGGTATCAGAGCCCTAGGTTTGAACACTAGGGTCCTTTGTCCATTACGCTAAATGAATATTCCTTGATGCAGGAATTGTGAGACATAATGGGTACAAGAGGTAAAGCTGCTACGAGCAATGAGACTGATAGGTTGGATCAGATTCTCGGGCTTTTGAATTAGCAAGGTTCTAGAATGGACAATCTAGAACAAGAAGTTCGAGGTATCAGAGAAGGGAAAAACCCTCGAGTTGAAATTCCCCAAAATCAAGAGCAACCTAACAATGATAATCCTAAGGTTGAAGTACCTAATCCTCAAGCAAGGATTGAAGGGGAATTAGCAAAAGATCTGAAAAGGGTGGCACCACCCATGTTTGATGGTAAAACAATAGGTGATGGAGTAGAAGCCTGGGTTATTGAGATGGAGAAATACTTCGAGCTCAAGAACATGTCCAATGAGACCAAGGCAGTTTGGGCTGCATACCAGCTTACTGGAGAAGCTGCTACTTAGTGGGATAACGAAAAGACTGAGAAGAAATTACTACCAGGTGGAACTACTTGGGAAGCATTCTTGAACCTGTTCAGGAAGAGGTGGCTTCCACAGCTATTCTTTGATAGGAAAATGACTAAGTTTCATAATTTGTCACAAGGTGGTCTTACAGTTACCCAGTACTGGGAGAGGTTCACCAATCTCCTTAAGTACGTACCGCAGTACCAGATGGATGAACGATTTCGCATCCGTAAATTCATTTTAGGGTTGAGGCCATAGATCGGAGTTGATGTGGACATTCACAATCCATTGATGATGGATGAGGTCTTTGAGAAGGCCATGATATAGGAACAGAAGCTGCAACAGGTAGCGAATTACAGGAAGAGTGTGAATGCAAAATCTAGTTTTGGAAACAGAAAGTTCCAAAATAATAACAACCATAACTAGAGGGGTAGTAGCAATAATCAGTAGATCAGGAATCTAAAGAGAGGGAACAACACCCAGGATAAAGGAGAAGGTAATTTCGACGGGAACAAGAGGGTGAACAATAATAACACCAACTTCTCCAATATCAGGAACAGGACAGGTGGTCAGCAAGGGCCACAAGGTGGGTGCTATACTTGTGGAGGAGATCACTATGCCTCCAATTGCACTCAGCGTTCAAGAAACCAGTGAGGTGGTAATAATCGACGAGCACCGCAACATCAGATACATGCAGCGGTTGACAATTGTCAAGCTGACTTTCAGTCTACACCTATCCAGATGTCGGGTAAGCTTTTCGGTCAATCTATTTCTATTTTGATAGATACTGGAGCTTCAAAATGTTTTATAGACCCTAAAGTAGTTGATAGATTACCTGTTAGACCTGGTATTATGTCACATTCATGGATGGTTCAGTATGGAAATCGAGCAGAGAAGAGGGTAGATTCATGTCTATCATGCAGCAATTTAGAATTACCTAACTTCCAAACCCAAGTTAGCCTTTATGTAGCACCGTTGGGTTCTTATGATGTGATCTTAGGGATCAATTGGTTAACTGAGCATAAAGCCATAGTGAACTATGAGGACAAGGTAGTGAGTTGTTTGGATGATTTTGGACGTCCAGTAGAGATTCTAGGATCTCGAGAGCCTCTCAAGTTGAGACACATCTCAGCTATGCAGCTAAAGAAAGCACATCAGAAGGGATGTTCCATTTTTTCCATTTTGGTGAGTGATTTGGAGAATTCCCAACAAAGTCTAGAGGACTATCCAGTTCTCAGGGAGTTCTTGGATATCTTTCCAAAAGAACTTGCAGAATTACCGCCGAAGAGAGAATTTGACTTCTCTATTGAACTGTTACCTGGAACGGAGCCTCAATCCAAAGCTCCTTACAGAATGACTACTACTGAGTTATATGAATTGAAAGCTCAGTTGCAGGAGATGTTGAAACAGGGATTCATAAGGCCGAGTGTATCGCCATGGGGTGCACTGGTAATCTTCATTAAGAAGAAGGATGGAACCTTGCGACTGTGTATTGATTACAGGATGCTTAATAAGGTTACCATCAAGAACAGGTATCCTCTACCTAGGATAGATGAGCTATTTGATCAGATGAAAGGGGCCACCGTGTTTTCTAAGATTGATCTTAGATCAGGTTACCACCAGTTGAGGATTAAGGATGAGGACATTCTGAAGATAGCTTTCAGAACTCGATATGGACACTACAAGTTCACCGTGGTACCTTTTGGCCTAACGAATGCTCCAGCGGCATTCATGAACCTTATGAACAGTGTCTTTAGAGACTATTTGGATGATTTCATGCTCATATTTATTGATGAAATTCTGATCTACTCTAAGACAGAAGAGGAACACGAGGAGCACTTGAGAATTGTTTTGCAACCTTTGAGAGATCGAAAGCTTTTTGGCAAGTTTTCAAAGTGTACTTTCTTTCAGAAGAAGGTTCACTATTTGGGGCATGTGATATCTACTAAGGGAATCTCAGTTGATCCTGCGAAGATAGAGGCAATTGTAGATTGGCCAACACCGAGAAGTGTTACAAAAGTTCATAGTTTCATGGGACTTGCAAGTTACTATAGGAAGTATGTTGAAGGGTTTTCTAGAATTGCAACACCTATTACTTCTCTTCAGAAGAAGGGAAAGAGATATGAGTGGACAGAGAAGTGCAAGGAAGCATTTCAGATTCTTAAACAGAAGTTGACATCAACACCAATGTTGACTATATCGGATCCTAATGGTCACTTCATTGTGATTACAGATGCATCAGGTGAAGGTGTAGGAGCAGTGCTAATGCAGGAAGGCAAAGTGGTGGCATATGAGTCCAAGAAACTGAAGCAGTATGAGTTGAACTATGCACCACACAATCTTGAGCTTATGGCTATTGTGCATGCATTGCAGATGTGGAGACATTATCTCCTAGGGAAGCCTTTTGAGCTTAAGACTGATCATTTGGGACTTAAGTACATCTTCACATAGCCAAACCTCAATGCAAGACAAAGGAGGTGGCTTGAGTTCCTGAGTGAGTATAATTTTGGTATTGAGTATATCAAAGGTAAGGAGAATAGAGTTGTTGATGCTCTTAGCAGAAGAAGGCATCTATCTGCTATGGTGACCACAAGGTCAAATTTGAGATAGCAAGTGTTGCAGTATCTTCCAGGTGATGAGCATTATGACAGAGTGAGACAAGCCTTAGCGGCAGATCCTTCATATCATAGGTTTGATGGTTATGTGACGGAGAATGATGGCATTGTCAAATATCAGGGAAGGATGTATATCCCTGAGGGTGGAGATTTGAGGAAGTTGATTCTTGAGGAAATTCATGATGCACCTTATTCAGGGCATCCAGGAGTTACGAAGATGGTAGCAGAGTTGAAGGATTTGTATTTTTGGCCTAAACTGAAGAAAGATGTCATGGAGTACGTGGCTAGATGTTTAGAATGCCAGCGAGTCAAGGCTGACCATGTGCATCCAGCAAGACTTTTGTATCCCCACGATATACCTGAGTATAAGTGGCAAGTAATCAGTATGGATTTCATTCAAGGATTACCATTGAGTAGAAATAGGCATTATACTATCCTAGTAGTTGTTGATAAGTTGACAAAGGTTTCACATTTCATACCAAGGAATTTGAAGGATGGATCATTGACTCTTGCAAGGAAATTTGTGCAAGAGATATTCAGGTTGCATGGTGTACCAGAGACCATTATCTCTAATAGAGATACCAGGATGACATCTAGGTTCTGGACTACACTGAATGCAACTTTGGGAACTAAACTAAATTTTAGTTCTGCATATCACCCACAAACTGATGGCCAAACTAAAAGGGTCAATCAGGTTGTGGATGACTTGTTGAGGATGTACTGCATGGATCAGCAATACAAGTGGGAAGAATATTTTCCATTGGTTGAGTTTTCCTACAACAACTCATACCATTCTTCATTGGGAATGGCACCTTTTGAGGCACTCTATGGATGGAAATGTCACACACCCATCAGTTGGGACAGGATAGAAGACAGGGTAATTATTGGTCCAGATATGCTCTCAAGGAAATGGATGAGCAGATGAGTTGATCAAGGGTAGGTTGAAGGAAGCAACCGATAGACAGAAGAGTTATGCTAATAGGAACAGGACTTTTAGGCAATTTGCTGCAGGAGATAAAGTATTCTTGAGGGTTAAGCCTCATAAGAGCTCTATCTCATTTGGGAAATCATCAAAGTTGGCACCAAGATTTGTGGGGCCATTTGATGTACTGGAAGTTATTAATCTAGTTGCTTATAGACTAGCGTTACCACTTGCTCTTGCTCGAATCCATAATGTTTTCCATGTTTCTTTATTGAAACCTTATCATCGTGATGCAACTCATATTCTTGATTGGCATTCATTACAGGTACAGGATCCAGGGGTGGTGCTAGTGGATCCCATCTGAATCCTAGATAGGTGTAGCATTAAGCTACGTAACAGAGATAGTACCCATTATAAGGTCCAGTGGGACCAGTATACTAAGGATAGTGCTACATGGGAGGATTCTGAGATGATAGACCATCATTTTCCTCATTTCCTTTCATAGATTAGCATTTATTTTTTGCGGAGATACTTGATACTCTGGTTTTGATTCACTTGTTGTGAACTTTGTTAGCGTGGATGCTACTATTTGCTTATTATTATGTTGGAGAACTATGTTGCTAGTATTACTTTATTATGCTTGATTGAGATACTATGCTTTATTTACTGAGATACTATGTTATTGATTGAGATAGTATTTTTTAATAATGATGATGATGTTATGCTTATTGAATGACTAATAAGACATCGAGACGATGTCTCTTCCAAGAGGGGAAGGATGTCACGTATGGATTTTTCACTTACTTATTTAAATGCAAATGTTACTTGATTTGTCGAAATTAGATTATTTAATGATTATTTAGAAGATAGTTTAATTGAAATTCAAAATGAAATGAAGATGAAATTGAATTGAAATGCAAATGCAAATTATTGTTTTTATGCTATTTCGGGGTTTGTCATTACTAATGATAAATCGAGTGCAAGTGAACGCAGGAAACAGGTGAACGAGGTTGAAGGCGAGAACAACACAGGTAGAGTTGTTTAGCCGATTAATGTTTGCGAATAGATGGGATCTCACACACTCACATAGATTGATATTTTAAATGTCTTGTACGTATATTATGCTTGCAAATCGAAAAATTTAGTTTTGGTGTGATTTCTTAAAAATTGTAAAAATGCATTTTCATAGATGATGATTTTGTTAAGTGATGAAATTTAATGTAATTTAAATTTATAGAATGTTTGTTTGATATTTTATTCCTATTTTGCAAATATGAAGTTGAAATTTTGAAATTTAAATTTAATAGAGTTCTAAACTTAAAATTTGATTAAATTTAGTTAAATAAAGTATTTTTTGTACCATTGAAATAGATGGGTTATTTAATGCTCTCTACCATATCCTAGTACCGAACTTGCTTCTTTCTTAACTGAATTAGAAAAATGAAAATGCTTGTGGATTACTAGTAGTACTAGGCATGCACCAGATTCCATCTTGCTCGTAGATTGCTTTTTGCTAAGCAATTTGTGCAGGGTTGGGTATTTCTTGATTGACTAAGAAATTTCGGGGAAGCGTAAGCTTCGAGGTTGGGCGGAAAAGCGCCTGATTCTTGTTCTCGTCTTCTTTTGAAGATTTTCTTATGGATGGAAGATCGACAGACTGAATCTTCTTTTTAATGCTTTATTATTCATGATGTATGTAATGACGAGCTTATGGCGATTGAATGCCTAAGTCTTGAATTTGTAAACTGGATATGTATCATCCTTTGTAATTATTATTTGAAATGTGCAATTCGACACTTGTATGATTTAGACTGAAATGTAATGAAAGATATCTTTTCGAATTTTATGTCATTGTATGTAATCGACTTGTTTTATGATGAATGTATGAAAGAGATGACGACTTTATTTGGAATATAATGGAATTTATTTTAAGTATTGTCGAATTGTTTTTAATTAGATTTCCGACCTCTACATATTATCAATAACTTTGCACTATTACACGTTTCACATTGCTCACATCACATCCTCTATATCCTCTCTAACTTCTATCCATCACACACACACACATATATACATATACATAGCCAAATCTTCCTTCATCAATTAGGTCAACCTAATTGGATGTGAACACACACAAAATTCAAAGTGACTTGTTGACCCAATTCAAAATTCCTTTTGGCACACAAAAATAAAAAATGTCATCCACACATTAGGTCGGCTTGGACCTAATAAGGAACACACAAAAGACAAGCATTTCTTAACCTTTCAGCCAAAAGAATGTCAAACTTCTATCATTTAGGTAGCTCAACCAGATCAACCAAAACTATTGAAAGCTTGTTCATAGTTGTAACTGATACTCCTGAGAAGCATATCAAAAACTCACAAAACTAGCTTTTGCACCCCAATGAGGTGCAATGGTTATGCCGATAGCAGGATATACTCTATTAATATTTTGAAGGGGGGGCGGGGGGAAATCACAAGGAAATGTAAATTGATTTTCGTAAGACTAACTATGTATAGCATAAGTCAATTGGTGATTTGATGTGAGAATATTTGAATATGAACAAACAAAACTTAATTTAAATCAGTATGCTATGGTAAATGGTTTTACAACATAATATATTTTGTACAATGAAAGAATTCTTATAACTTAAAAGGTCGATTGGACCAAGCACAGGTGTTGGTTTATGGTATACCTTGTGATCGAATGTAACATAATTGAGAACTGTATGTTGTGGGGAAATATTTGTGTAATACAAGAACTATTGTATGACATGTCAAAATAAAAAACTCAAGAGATTGGTTATGTATAATACAATTGTTGATGGTTAACGATGAGGTTCTATGATATATGTCATTTTTCTTCAAGACCTATAGAAAAAAATCAATGGAATGGTTAGATGTGGTGATTTTTTTTTACTTGTATAATGATTTCTACATATTCAATCTATAGTACTACTTTTATTAGAAAATATTTTTTCTAATGTATAAACAAAATTACCATAAGAATTTGAATATTCTCAAGCCATTGATGATGTCAATGCCTTTGATTGATATGTATGCCTGAGTCTTGATCTCTTGTCCTTGTAGCTGATTTTGTCATGATCTATAGCAGATATCTGCAAAAGATAAATTTGTATTAAAAGTGGAATTGATGATCCAACAATAATTGGGAGAGATGTGAGGGAGAAAGGGATAAGAGTTGTATACCTTCACTTCTCAGAGATAGTTGTTGTAATCGAGCTTCCTCTTCTTTCCTCATAATTGTGTATGGATTGTTCTACATTTTGGAGTATCTCTCAAAGGAGAACATTGGTTGAATGTGAAGGTCATTCAACGATTTGACTCTGGATATAGCTGTAAATGTTAGTCCTTGCCTTTCTATTTTTCCATTGTTGATCATTTCTTTTTGCAATGTTAGGCCTTGGGATTTGTGTATGGTAATAGCCCATGCCATTGTGAGCAGAATCTTCCTTCATTTGCCCAATGATATAGATAGTATCGGTATACTTTTGGGGTTATTTGCATTCCATGGTGTCCCGCTATAATTATCGATCCTTTCTACAATGTACATGGGAACTTTTGGCGGTTTGGATCCAAGGCTATAAACAATCTCAAAAACTTCACCTAGAGATCCATTTACAAGTCCAGCTTTTGTCCATATGTTGGATATGAGCATGATGTATTGCCCTCTAAAAATCAATACTTATTTTTCAAGTTGTTCATCAGCAGTTGCATTATCTGCTTTGGTCCTGGTGCTCGTTGCGGTACTTATCACAATTGGACAATTCAATAATTTTAACATTCTTCTATTGTGCATTCTAACTAAATCATTGGTAGCAAACAAGTGCATTGAATTATTGAATTGTTCTTTTTCACTTGAGGTGAGCTGCTTGTTTATGCATGTCATCAGAAGTTGCCAATCCTCTTGGGTTGCTTCTACATTTCATATGTTTTGCAACATTTGATGAAATTGTCTTTGTGCTGGAGTCTCACCTTGTTGATGGAATATTGTTTCTAAGGTGACAATGGTCGTGAACTAGTGCCACAGTGTTTTTGCATTTGAGTGTGATGTGTAAATAGGTTTGTCCATCATAGGTCGTAGCTGCGTAAGGTCATCGATCAGTATTATTGACACCCCATCAAAGTATAGATGTTGTCAGTGTGGGAAAGCCTTACGTAGCCTCGCATCTATTTTCAATATTAACTTTGGCCCTATGAAGCTCATCTCATCAATCAAAATATATCTTATGTGTTTCATCTCTTCTTGAAAGGTTATTAATGCTTGGCCCTGCAATGGGTCCATTTCTTTGATAGGAATCTAGAGCGTTGAATGTATAGTTGATGCATGTATATTAAATGCAGCAACTCATGTAGGAGCTAATGTGAGCACCTGACTTATTTTTTGCAGAGTATTACTCTTGAGTTCTTTTCTTATGCAAGCAATCAAGTAGGATTTTCCTATACCTATTGTTCCTTGAATGATCATGTGCAATGGTTTATCTGAGTGATGTTTGTTGTGGTCGATAATATGTGTGAGTGCTAGTTTTTATTTCGGTGATAATGTATATTTTGGGACATCAAACTTACCTAGAACATGCTCTTCCTGGCTGCATGGTTTTTTCATGTTTATGAATAGTGTGGCGATTTCATGAAGATCTTAGGGAACTGTAAGTTGATCACATATGTTGTTGGTATCAAACTCATGCCTTCCAAGCATCTCAAGTTCATTTATGTTGATGTTGTTTAAGGGGCCCATTTGTGAAAACATTCATTCATTTCTATTATGTCCCTTGTGTCCATCTCAGTTTTTCTATCTGCTTCTTCACCCTCGGTGGTTCCTTCCAATCGAGTGGTGCGAGTGGCATGCCATACATCATATTTGGATGCACTCATTTTCTTCCAATTTGCAATTATTGTATCCTTAGTAATTCCTATGTCGATTTCTAAGCTTTGGAAATGTTTGTATAGTAGTAACTCACTCTAGCAGAATGTTTCAAATTGGTCTGAGTCCTTCGGGATGTTGTAGAACTTTGGGAAAACATTGACAATTTCTTCTACCTTTGTTTCTTTCCACTTGCATCCCTTGCGAATTGTAGAATAGGAGAAAGATCGTGCATATTTGAGTAGGGTTATTGTCTCCAACTCTAGAGGTCGATTAATGTAGGAATGAAGGTAGGTAGGTTGCAGGTGTCTTTCATGTGTTCTTCTTTTTATTCGATGGAACATCTTTCGTGCAACATTCAAAGATGTAAAAGGTCAATTACAAAAAACAAGCGGCAATTTTTGAAGCATATGACATGTTTCTTGTGCTCCTATATCACACTCTGCCATAATCTCTGCTATGAATTTCCAATATTCTAAGAGGGTCGGGTCATCTATTATTTGGGCTATAGATATTCTTGTTCACATATCAGTACAAGTCTCAGATGCTCTCTCTGCTTTTGATGCATATTTGGAAATGTATTTTAGTACAAGTGCTCATGAGATGACAGGCTGGAAATCTATGTTGGCTCTCCATATTGAAATCATTTTTGGATTGTGTATGTTTATCCTATCATCATTCCTTGCAGGTTCATATTGTTTTTTCCATTGTTGTCACATAAGGTAGATATAATTTGTTCTTTCCATGCAGCTTTGTATCGACACTCTAGCTTTTTCCCCTTCTTGCATAAGCATGTTCCCTCTCTACATTTTGTGTGCCTCTGGACATAGTTGATTATCTCTTCATAGTCATGAGAGGGGTCTATAGCAAATATCTAGGTCGTTTCCAGCAAGCATGGATTTTCTAGCGGAGATCAATAAACCGTGTTATTTTTGCATGATGCATCGCGAGGATTCCAAGCACTAACATACTTGTCAAAGAATATTTTTTTCCTGTTCAACTTTTGCATTGTCCCCCCAATCAATTTTATCCATGTCTAGTGCATTTTGGAGCCAAAGGAATCCATGTACATGTGCAATGCTCTGATGTTGCCATTCATATTTGTACTAGTAAAATTTTGCAGCGAGGAGTTTCTCAATGACTTATTTGTGGAATATTGTGAATCATTGATGCAAGTATAATGATTCTGTGTGGGTTTATTGATTACATTATCTAAGCATTGTTTATTTGTTTCCACTGCTATGTCATTTGAGATCAAACTTTGTAGGTTTGGCCACTTTGTGTCTGTTGCACTTAATGTGAAGAATAGAGTGGGGGACCTTATTTGGTTGATCATATTTGTTAGTTTAGCATGACACTTGCTCCAATATGGTCTTGTTTCCCGCATCTAAGATCCAAACTGCATGAGCTCTTCAGCTAACTGTGAGTTGGGGAGATTTTTCAAGTGTGCACGGAGGTTTTCAATAGCGGTTGGCATGTTTTCTTTTGCATTTTTTTAATGAAAATTTTTTTGAGACCTTGGCTATGATGCCGCATTATAAGATTAAACATGAAATATCAAAACCTTGGATGCCTTCCAAATATTTGGTCATGAAATCTCATCAAGTGGACTGCATACTCATGTTGTGCACTTCCCTAATTCGTGGTTGTATTTGTAGTGCAGCTCCATTTGGAAGGAGTGTCGAAAATCCCATATCGAGCAACCCCTCAATATTGTATTCATTTATTAGATATGAGTTTATTTCAAGCCAATTTATAATGTTGTTTGTGTTATCCTCAAGGTCCAGTGTTTTCTTAATAATTTCTAATTCGCAACATCTGTTTGGCAATCTATCCATAAACAATGATGTTTTTACTGTGCTACTTTCAATATCATCTCCATCATAGTTGATTTCATTACTTGGAACCACTATGTCTTCGCTAGTTTCAATGGTGTGGAGCATATTCGATATGTTTGTTCTCGCTTCAAGAAATTTCTCTAAGTGGTCAAAACTTATTGCAACATCATTATAGTATGGGTCATATTTGACTTTTTATTGCAATGCATCTCTAATATGACTTCTACTTACATAAAAATTGTAATAATGCCCTTCTGTAGGAAGTCTTTGAACTATGAGTACATCCAAGTCTTGTATTCTTCATGGAAAAACTTTTGTATTGTTATTTATATCTTTTGGGAAGCTAATCATGTGATCACTATATTTATACTAGCCTCCAAGAGTGTGGGTTACTTGTAGTACTAGGTTGACTCTGGCAACGACCATTTCCTCCACTTGGGTTAGTCTTTTCAACACAATAGGTTTTTCTCTTGGGTCCATGTTGTTGAGTGAGGAGAACCGAGGTATGCGTCTCTTGGTGAAACATATTTTTCAAGTAGCATGAGTATCTGATGAATGGAGAAGCATGACAGGATAACATTCCTTGCATATAATGCATGTTTTTCGATTGGAAAGTGCATTTATTCTCTTTCGAAATATTTTCATTGTTGTCATGAAGTTAGAATTTTTGTTGAATGATGTTCCATGTTCCATGTATTGTTTTGTTTGCATATGTTGATATTTCCATGTTTGTTTCTACAAATATCTAATGCGCTTTTTTGCATTTATTTCCTCTTTATGATGAGCATAGTAATCTCAACTTCTCTCACAATGTTGTAGCCTTTGGGCTTTTGTTTTTTGTGGGCTAGTTTGACTTTGTTGTAATCTTTTTAGTTGCCTTCGAGTAGCTATCTCTTCTCTATGGTGGGCATAGTAAGCCCAATTTATTTCTCAATTTTGTTGTCTTTTGATCTCTTGTTGATGCGGGCTAACTTCACTGTTTCCTATGGAGGAGTTTGCCATTTGTGGGTCTAGAAATGTTAAGGTATATTAATAATAAGTGCATAGTAAAGGTACTCAAACAAGTGGACATAACATCAATGTGACACTAGTGATGCTAGAAATGTTCGAAGAAGTGCATTCTACATATCTATACACGCAAAGAGACATATACATATTGTTACAATCATTTTAATTTAGTGTACTTGTCACAAATGTAGTATAAGTGAAGCATGCCACAATTAATATAAAAAAATAGCTGGGTATCTTTTCATAATCCCCCTAAGAGACTTCACCATATATTGTAGCTAAAGCGGATGTTGGTGTGGTCCCTACATAGGAAATAAATGAATACCAATGAAACCAAAAAAATTACAAAGCTGAATTATAATTGTAAATCTAAAGATATTACTTATTGGTTCACAAGTATCATCTGTAGCGTGTAAATTCTAGGCACAATTACTAATAACCATAGGTGAAAGGTAGTAAAACCAATGTATGCAAGATTTTTGTAGTATGAGGGGAACACGATTTGATGGAAGAAGTCAAATATGCATATGTAAACATCCAAACAAACATGTACATATTTTTAAAACAAGCATTTCTAAGTGTGGCCAAGAAAGGTGCAATTTATGTGAAGCATCAAGAGCTAGGAAAACAAAGGAAGAAACATAAGATTATACATATTTCTATCCATCTAATAGCATCAACATGATATTTTTCACATTAAAAGATATCGAACATATTTCTTTACAACATGATTTTTTTTGCCACACATACCATACATAGTTTTATATATGAAGACATTTGCATACTGCACTCAGGAGGAAAAGATGGCAGATAAAGTCATGATTTACATATTTTTTCCTATCATAAGACATTCACATACTACACTTGTCAAGAGAACATGGAAGATATATTAGGCTACATAGTACGGCTAAGATGAATCCATGCTTTGAACAACCATCTCTGGTATGACGTCGTGGTCCACGGAAGAAGCAGCCTTTTCATTGCACATTTCTTGGATATTTTTGACCAAAAAACTACTCTCTGTAGTGCAATCTAGTTGTTCGACCTTGGAAATAGTTTCTTTCAAACATTGTTCACCATTCTAAATGTCAACATTATAGCACAGTGTGAACAAGTATTGCTTGTTCAATACATCTCTAATCACCTCCTCGATAGTTCTCTCAGTAGCTTGATCAAATTGCAGGTTGTATAGTTTGTCTGCAAGCATGCCCATGAGGTTTTTTGCTCCTTCATCAAATGTGACCGCCCATATTATACCTGTGTGGTCCTGCAAATTGACTTGAAGTATATACCTATAGTCATGGTCGGCAAGTATTACATTACACTTTGCACAAAACTACTCTCCATCATCTGTCTAGAATAGTCTTTCTTGCAAGGCTTGTTGCTTGATCAGGAAGGGCATGTTGGATAGCAAAATGGGTCAGTTTTTTATGAATCGTGTTGTTGCCATCAACATGCATTGCAGAGGTTGTACTGTATTTGGAGGTTCTTGTTGAATGTCACTAATCATCATTCTTCTTGCAAGTGGAGGAATCTGATGGAAGTTAGTAGATGAAGACTAAATGTCAATGTCATTTTATTTGAACCAAGTTTTAATCTTCTATGTCTCCTATATTTTAGGGTCTATCCATAGTTTTGTAGTGGATGAGGTGTTAATCACTTTACCATTGAATTCAAACATGTATGTCTATTTCTAATAGCGAGAATTGTTGATTCATGCAGGAGGTACTTATATTGGAGTTGTGCACCCTCTTTTTTGGCTGATGGTCCCTATAAAGTAACATCTATAGCTGTGTCGGTCATGTCCAATATTGTTACAATCCACCTTGTGACCTTTGTCCCATCTCTTCTCCTGATTTTGGAGCATGGATTTATGCAAATGACAATTCCAATGGAATTTATGTTTGATCTGTTGCTTTTTCTTACAAATGCATTGAGAGGTGTGAAAGAGTAATGGTCTTTCGGGATGGAGAGGTCATCTGCACAAAGGGTAACCCTTGAATCAACCAAAAGTGAAATTTCCAACCCACTATTAAGCTTGTTATAGAGTCCATTAGCAGGTCATATCGATCCTCTAGACAATGTGTATGTAGATTCGACAAGGATTTTTTTGTAATAGATGTCAACTACTTCATTGAAGCACGTCACATGTGTCTCAATTCCTTCACAATCTATGATATTGAAGGTAAAGAGGTGACCACTTCCTTTCTTCATGTTGTAGGTGCATATTGTTTTCTTCATAGTTACACAAACTTTGATGGTCCACCTTAGCTAGAATTGGTTCAAGTTTTTTATAGGGGTGATTGTCAATGGGGCCTCCTTCCCTAAAGCTAGATTGACACCAAATAGCAGACGTTTGGGAGCTATCCTTCTAGGAAGGAAAGGTTTTTTTGAAAATGCAGGTGAATCAGAGGATTTTGTTGTTGATCTCTCAACCTATTCAAGATCTTCCACACATAGGAAAATTGGCTCCCCAACTATATCATTCATCATGAGAACAATGTCAAGGTCGAAAATAACAATCCACCTAAATAGTTATTGTGAGAAAAAGTATAAGTGACAATATGTACGAGGAGACTAAGCCTCATTTATTTTATGTCAAAGAGTAATGAATACATAAACATACCATGGGCTAGTTGATTGAGGGTAGTTGTATCATTTCAAGTGTATTGTGGAGCCAAGCATGATCTAATTGGAATCTATGTGACCGGTGTACTTGGCCGGTAATGATGCCTTGTGCTTGTGCACACCATCGGAGATATCTAGCCTATATCGATTGTTGCACACATTTTCAAAGCAAAAAATCAAGATAGCTATGACCTGGACATGAGGTTCCAAACCCACATTTCCTTCATGCATCAATCTAAGTGCATCTCGAGTTAATAAGCTTGCCATGGTGCGGGCCAGGCAAAATATCTTGAAAAAGTGTATTGCATGTAAGGCATTGTGCAAAGAACTCGATACAAAAACCTTTCCATCAAATAATATCAACTAATTGCTAGATATAGCAAAGTAGGCCAATTAAATTATGTACATTATCTATTAACCTCTACCTCATTGTGGGGAGCGAGCAAAGGAAAATAGATACTCTATATGAATTCATTATGGGCTATACTCATTTTTGACAATCATGTACATGACATGTGTATAGTTTTGATTTTAATAGTTGAAAGATACATGTGTACACTTTTGATTATAATAGCTGAAAGATACATGAAGTTTAGCACATGCTGGAGCTGTCATGCACAAGTGCTTGAAGAGGACGAGTGCATAGCCTGTAAAGACATTCATGTCTAACTCCAATCACTTGAGCAGTTTTGAAGTTGGAGTTCTTTGCCCATATAAGAACTTTGCCTTTAGAGAAGGCAACTTGATAACCCTTGTCTTTCAATGCTGAAATTGAGACAAGATTCCTCTTTATCCCTGGAACGAACAGTACATCATTCAACTCCAATGAAATCCCGGAATCCAAGTGAAGAGAGGAGTTTCCAGTTCCTTTCATAGAATATCTAGCATCATCTCCAATGACGAATTGATCACTAGAGTTACTCTCCACTAAGTTTGAAAGGTGACCCCTAAAACCGGTGATGTGCCTAGAGGCACCACTATCAATCAGCCAAGTGTTGACATCAGTAGATACATTACTTGACAAGGCTGAATAGAACAAATAATCACTAGACTCTTTCTGCGGAGCAACTTCTTCAACATTTGCAGTGGCAACTTGTTGCTTAGGTCTTTGAGGAAAATCTTTCACAAATTGACCATACTTATCACAACGAAAACATTGAATCTTGGACATGTCTCATTTCCTTTTGAAGGAATGAGCACCATCATTTCCGTTTTCTCGATTCCTCTTGAAGAACCCTTTCTTGAAACCTTTTCCTTTCTTTGACGAATGAGAGGCAAGAACTTGTAATTCTTCATTCTTTGAACTTTGACCAATGCCCCTAGCCATTAGTCTCGACTCCTCTTGGATACAGTCAATCGATCAGACTTGGGAAGTTTAGATCTTGCACTAATTCCTTGAATGAACGCCTCCATGAAAGCGGAAGACCATTGAGAGCAAGCATAGTTAGGTCTTTGTTGTCAATCATGTGACCAATTGTGAAGAGTTGATCTCTTATCTTTGAAATCCTCATGAAGTATGTAATGACAGATTCTCCTTTTGCCATTTTCACATGATGAAGTTGTTGCTTTAGTGCGAGACCTCGACTAGTGTTGTTGATTTCATACATCTCTTCCAAGGTTGTAAACATTTCTCTTGTTGTATCCAACTTGAAGACGATCGGTACAACATGATCCTTGACAGAATCAACCAACACTTTCTTTGCCCTAGTGTCTTTCTTCCTCCACTGTAGCTTCTCTTCTTCCTCCTCAAGTTCAGGAACTTTTGTTTTCACGAACTCAGCTAAATCATTCTCTTCCAATGTGAGCATGATTCTGAACTTCGATTCTATCCTCGATTTTCAGATCGTTCACCATCTTGAGAAATTTAGAAGATAGACTGAAAAAGAATAAGGTGAGAGTTGCAAACTAACAAATCTGATCACGATCTTTTTCACACCCACTCTGATACCATGTTAGTGTTTCTTAGATCAAATTAAACAATGAAAGGACTTAATATAATTGCAACACATAAGACAATAAACACACAAAGATACCCTGGGAAAACCCTCCTCTTGAGGGAGAAAAACCTAGCAATTGAATCTCTTATATAAAGTAGAACAATGGCAGAAATCTGCTTAGGGCCAACAATGAATACAATGAGGTCACACCTCTCCAAGATGCACAAGATACAAATGAATATGTTCTTCCTTGAAATCGGATCTGCTACTATGAAGTGTGAATTCTGCTCTTAAGGAAATGCGAACTTGCTTGAGTAATGAATGTGTTACAATGACAAATATGACCTTGTATTTATACAAGTGTGGCGCCTCTTCAAGATAGGTTAGCCCACATAAAAGAACCATAATAAATATCAATTATAATAAGGTCGGCCCAAGTAAAGATTAAAGCATGTGAACCATAAAGGGTCGGCCCTTTGCATTTATTAAATATTGTAATCATGAATTAAATAGCCGAAGGCTACTCATTTAATTCATGTGCTTCTTCTTGTAATTTGTGCGAGGGAAGTGCAAACCATAGCTGCTATAACATCAACAAACCTCTCATGATGTTCTCTGTGAAAACTGCAATGTTGCTCTAGTACATGCCAACCCAACTAACAGAAGGTAAGTTTGATGTCGAGGAAGGAGAAGCATTAGGTTTTGATCCTGTAACATCTTCCTCAAAGGAGCTGCTGGAGATGGTGATAATGTCTATAGGTGGTTGTAAATTTTCCATTACCTGGTGAGTTAAATGGGAAGCAAACAATATGAAGATGATCGTAACAGGAATACTTTTGATTATTTGATAACTACAAAAGTTGCATTTGTATGGTTCATAAATAGACATGTGAAAATGCGATGGTCTCAAAAATTAAAATAGAATTTCAGTAGGATATGTGTTTTTCAAACGAGGGAGAGGACAGTCCAAATGAAAGACAATAAACCAAACTATATTAACATAAACTACTTGCTTTGTGCGCTAAAAAAGAACCAAGTTTGAGCATGTATTCATATTTGACTATGATATAATATATTGTCTTCTATTATTTTGTCAATTAGAATGTTTATCAAATTTAGAAAGAAAACTTAAATACAACTATCTTCAAAATGTTAATAAACAATTATTATTTTTTATTTAAAGTTATTTTAATTATAGGTATAGATGTATATTACTCTAGTTTAATTAATTTTGTTTTACTTTAAAACTTTCTAGGAATAATTCTGATTTATCTAATTATTTACTCAAACGTTATTTACTTTAAAAATTTCTAAGAATAATTCAGATTTATCTAATTATTTCCATCAAAATCAAACTTCTATTAGAGTTAGAAGGCAGATATCTAACAAATTAAATGCAGATTTGAACAATAAAACAAAGAAATAAAACACGCAGAAAATTATAGCAGAAACAAGACAACACAGAGAATTTAACGTGGTTCACCCAATCTGAGCTACATCCACAAAACCACAACCATCCAATGATTTTATTATCCAATGCAAAACATATTACAATATTGTGAATAATTTCATGCTACAATTCCCCATCCCAACTACTTATAACAAGTTTTTAGAAGCTTCTATAAATTAGGGTTTATAAAGTTTTTTTTTTTTTCGGTGACAAAGCAAAAAAAGGTGAAAAAAAATTTCATGACCCTAGTGAGGATACATGAAGAGTGTATAGTACTAAAGAGTTTATAGTATAGCATGATCAATCGCCACATACCAACAATCTCCCACTTGGAGACTGATTTTGGACGACACTGCTACACTTATAGCTCCCATTGGAAATAAGCACCTTGGACCTTGCTGCTCTGTTATACTTTTAACCATGAAGACCAACCGAAGCTGAAGAGGAGCTCTGCTTCTCCCTTGTCATTTCCTTTGTAAACATATTTGCTAGGTTAACATCTATATGTATCTTTTCCAGCTTTACCTATCCATCCTCCAACACCAATCGAATGAAATGATATCTCAGTTGTATGTGTTTGGTCTTAGAGTGCAAGGAAAAATTATTTGCAAGATGTATAGCACTCTAGTTGTTTGTAAACAAGTGATTTTCAGCTTGTTGTTTTCCCAACTCTTCCATGAAAAATTGCAGCCATATCATCTCTTTTGTTGCCTTTGTTGCAACAACATACTCTGCCTTCGTGGTGGATAAAGCAACCACCTTTTGCAACTGAGAAATCCAACTCACTACTATCCCACCAACTGTAAATACATAACCTGTGGTACTCCATCTAGTATCTATATCATCTACCAAATCTGAGTCAACATTGTCTTTTAAATCTATATTAAAGCCCCCAAAACATAAACATTTATCGGATGTACCTCTCAAGTACCTGAGAATCCATTTTATCGCATTCCAATGCTCAACTCTAGGATGAATCATACACCTACTAACAACTCCTACGACATGTGCAATATCCAATCTCGTGCATACCATGGCGTACATTAAATTGCCTACAGTTGAAGCATATGGTACTTTGGACATTTTTTCTTCCTCCTCTTGTGTCTTTGGACACATATCCTTAGTCAATTTGACATAACTGAGCAAAGGTGTGCTAACATCTTTTGCATTCTCCATATGAAATCTCTGAAACACCTTTTCAACATAATCATCTTGAGATAGAAATAATTTTCTATTTTTTCTATCTCTTGTAATCTTCATACCAAGGATTTATTTTGCTGCCCCAAATCTTTCATGTCAAATGAATTTGCTAACTGTTGTTTTAACTCCTTTATGTGATCCATGTTAGACCTCGCTACAAGAATATCATCAATATATAAACATAAAATAATGTAGCTATCTTCAGCTAACCTCTTAAAGTAAACACAATGATCTAAATTACACCTGTTGTAGCCTTAATCAGCCATAAAACTATCAAATTTAATAAACCATTGCCGAGGTACTTCCTTCAAGCCATATAAACTTTTCTTCAATCTGCACACTAATTTCTCCTTACCTTTGACCTCAAATCCTTGTGGTTGTTCCATATATATTTCCTCTTCCAAATCACCATGGAGAATGGTTGTTTTAACATCAAGTTGTTCTAAATGCAAATCTTCAACAGCCACAATACTTAAAACAGTACGAATAGAATTCATTTTAACAACTAGAAAAAAGATTTCATCAAAATCAATACCATTTTTCTGTGCAAATCCCTTTACAACTAATCTGACTTTAAATATTTTCTTACCTCCATCCTACTCTTTCAGCCTATAAACCCATTTGTTTGGTAAATCCTTTTTACCTGCAGGTGATTTGCATAATTCTCAAGTCTGATTTTTTAGCAAGGAGTCCATTTCTTCTTCCATTTCATGCTCCCACTGAACCTTGGTATCCACCTGTATAGCTTCATAATAACATTCTGGTTCACCAACATCAATTAATAAAATAGAATACAAAGAGGGAGAAAATCTTTTTGGAGGTCTACATATCCTTGAAGATCATCTAACATTCACTGGAGTTTGTGGTATTTGTTGTTGTTGTTGTAGAGCATGATGAATCACTAGAAAATCGTTGTTTGGAGTATCATCCAACACTGCATAATCATTTTCTTTCTTCTCATGCTGCTACAACTGATTTTTGTACAACACTTTCTCATTGAATATGACATCGCTACTTTTCACAATTTCCTTATTTTCAAAATCTCAAAGCCTATAACCAAATTCATCAATGCCATATCCAACAAATATACATTTCTTTGATTTTGCATCAAGATTGGTTCTATTTTCAAAATCTACATGTGCAAATGCTTCACAATCGAAGGTTTTGAGAAAAAAATAACTCACCTTCTTACCTGTCCATGCTTCCTCTAGAATACCACAACCCAAAGGATTAGAGGGACCTCTATTAATTAAATAAACAGCAGCGTTTATAACCTATGCCCACATGTTTAAAGGCAGTCCAACATGCAATCTCATAGTCCATGCACGCTCCATTATTGTTCTATTCATGCACTCAACCACTCCATTTTCCTGTGGAGTCCTTGGAACCGTTTTCTACCTACGAATACCATTAGTGGAACAATAATCTTCAAACTCTTTGCTGCAATACTCACCACCATTATCAGTTCTAAAACATTGTAACTTTTTACCCGTCTCATTCTCAACTAAGCTTCTCCATTTTTTAAAAGTTTCAAATACATCATATTTCTGCCTAAGAAAATAAATTCATACCTTCGTAGTTGCATCATCAATGAATGTAACATAATACTAAGATCCACCGAGAGAAGATACCTAAGCTAGTCCCCATACATCCATATGCACAAGCTCCAATTTCTCATCTTTATTTTGTTTCTCATCTTGGAGAAAACTAACTCTCTTTTGTTTTCCATACACAACTTTCACATAAATCAATATTAACACATTTTAGACCTAGTAAAACATTCTTTGAATGAATTACTTTCATACCTTTTGCACTCATATGCCCAAGTCTATTATGCCATAGTGTTGATTCAGAATCCACAACAACTATCTGATTTTATGCTTGCTGAACTACAACAATTGTTCCTGAACATTGATTTTTATCTACAATAGCTAAAGTAGAAGGAACAGTATGACCTGTACAAAGATATAAGATTCCTACTTTCACACATTTTTCTACCACTAAGGCACTTTTTGTGACCTTCCAATTTTTATCACTAAATGTAACAACACAACCTTCATCATTTAGTTTCCCTCCTGAAATTAAATTTATTCTTAACTTTGGAACATACCTTACCTCATGTAGTAGCCAATGATTTTTATTCTGCAACTTAATCTTGATTCTTCTCTTTCTAACAATCTAACAAGGTTTGTTATTTCTCAAATAAACCAACCCAAAATCCCCTTTGACATAATCAAAAAATAATTTCTATGGGGCGTAGCATGAAATGAAGCCCCTAAATCTAACAACCAAGAATCGTCAACATTGTCAAGGGAAAGAGTCAAAACATCCTCATCAGATTTATTACTTACCACATTTGCCTCTTTATTTCCTTCCTTTTTGTCTCCTTTATTTTTCTGAGACCAACAATCTTTATTTAAATGATTCGGCTTACCACAGTACCAGCAATTCCTCGTCTCTAGATTGGGACCTTTTGTCCTTTGATTTTCCTCGTGACTTCCCATCACTTCCAGAATTGTTTCCTCTCTCCTTTGTTTTGCCCCTGTTTTCTGTATTCAAAACACTGTCTGATGTGGATGTTCCACTTGAGATTTTCCTATGAATTTTCTCGCTCAAAATAACACCAACAACATCATCAAATTTAAATGTATTCGAACTAGAAACATAATTGCTAATAGCCATTACCAGGCTATTCTAGCTTTCAAGCAAAGAACACAAAACCAAAAGAGCCCTAACTTCTTCATCAAAGTTTACATTTACAGAAGTTAATTGACTGGTAACCGTATTAAACTCATTTAAATGATCAGCAACTGACTCACCTTCTACCATTTTCATATTAAATAAACGTTTCATAAGAAATACCTTATTCAAAGCGGAAGGCTTTTCATATAACTTTGCTAGGGTTTCCATCAACTTTTGAGTTGTCTTTGATTTTGTAATATTGAATGCCACCGATTGTGTCAGGCATAAAGAATACTGTCAAGTGTCTTTCTGTCCAAAATATCCTAGTCCTCATTAGACATCGCTGAGGGTTTCTTAGTTTTCCCTTCCAATGGCCATCATAAATCCTTCTGATAGAGGTAGTCCTCCATCTGCATCTTTCATAACTGATAGTTTTTCCCATTGAACTTCTCAACCTTCAACTTACCCTCGTTTGTCATTTCTCTCACTCAACCGTGAGACCTTCCCGCAGATGATAACCGAACACAACTTGGCTTTGATACAACTTGTTAGGGTTAGAAGACAGATATCTAACAAGTTAAATGCAAATTTGAACAATAAAATAGAAAAATAAAACACATAGAAAATTATAGCAGAAAAAAGACAACACAGAGAATTTAACGTGGTTCACCCAATCTGGGCTACATCCACAAAACTGCAGCCATCCAATGATTTTATTATCCAATACAAAACATATTACAATATTGTGAATAATGCCATGCTACAACTCCCCATCCCAACCACTTATAATAAGTTTTTAGAAGCTTCCAAAAATTAGGGTTTACAAAGTCAGTTTTTTTTTCGGTGACGAAGTGAAAAAAGGTGAAAAAAAAATGCATGACCCCGACAAGGATACATGAAGAGTGTACAGTATAGCATGATCAGTTGCCACATACCAACAACTTCTCTATTCAAAGAGGATGGATTTCTTCATATTAGGAGCAAATCATTGAAGGATAAAAGCAATTTTCTCCAATCAAAGTGGATATCTCCATTAAAACTAGATATTTCAAGAGATTTGTAGACTTCTTTTTCACCTCAGAATAGAGATTTTCACTAAAAGCCAGAGGGTAGCATCAAAAGCCAAGGTTTTTTAGGATTTTTAGACCTTCCTTCAAAAAAACCAAATGATTTTTTCATCACAAAGCTTCGATTTTTGTGTAAACAGGTCATGGTTGACCAAGGACAACCCTACTTTCAGAGTAAACAACTCAAATTTTCCCTCGTCAAGGTCTAATTTCTAAGTAAACAGCTCAAATAAGCCTTGGAAAAGCTCTGATTGCTTATCTTTCCAAGTAACATCATCGTACTACTCTCAATATAAATTGGGTTAGCATCCACAACATTAACTAGACGTAGGTTTTGGCTACATTTGTGATATTTTTATTTCCAAAAATAGAGCACTGGCTGATTTTTCTTTCAACCACTCCATGTAAATAAATTGTTGTTACAATAAATATGGCTGCAGTAAACATACTCTAGAGCAACAAATATTTTGTTTTCCGACATCTAATCTTTTGCTTCATAGGGTTATGACACCTATTTTGCTATTCTAAAATCTATTGAAAAGAGCCATACCTTGTGAGTTCTTTAACCCATAATAGTTTGTATTGATTTTGACGTCTATAACACAAGATGCGGGACATGTATCACATTGTTATACCAGTATATTTTATTATTTATGCTCATTGTAGATTCAGAAGAAATCACTCAGTTCTTCTATAGATTTTCATGTGCATTTATTTAGTTATTGTGGCTTGTCTCGGGGATAAGGCAATAGAATAGAAAGAGGGACATATATTGCACTAAGTTTTACATCTTTGTACTGATTTTGATGTCCACAACACAAGATGCAGGACATGTATCACATTGTTATACCAATATATTTTATTATTTATGCTCATTGTAGATTTAGAAGAATTCACTCAGTTTTTATTATTTTTTCCACAATGAAGCTATACAACAATATTTAGTTGAATACCATGAGCATGATTCTTCTTCATACTAGTCCTTAACAAAAAACACAATCAGATCATAGGTTGGACACATTTGATTATGAAATACTGAACTCGTCAAATATTTTATACATCCCCCCATCGAATTCCATATGAAATTCTTGTTTGTCAAAATTCTTGCACTTCTTAGTAACAACAGAGGCAGATTAGGGATGTTTAGTTTTCATAGCTCAATCTGTCAAAATTCATTTGAATTAAACAAGGCTCTCAGACTCTCACCAGATATGCAATCACAGCCTGTAAAAGAATTGTCATTACTATTGTAGTTTTGTGTCCCAAGTATTCCCCCAAGATTGCACAAACATGTCCAACTTTCTTTATCATTTGCTAAGAATTGTACTCTATAGGGTTTATATAATTTTGTAATAGGAGATCACATTGTTATACCAATATATTTTATTATTTATGCTCATTGTAGATTCAAAAGAATTCACTCAGATTTTCTTATTATTTTTTCCACAATGAAGTTATACACCTTTTGCTAAATTTATTGTTTTTTGAAAGAAGATGACTATGTATATACAACATACAAAACTCTACCATTTATCTCTCAGTTGAAGCATATAGTTGATATTTCCAAAAATACAATCCAGAACAACATAAATGGCAAATTGCAGAGTTCTAGAGAATGCAAGAAGATGTGTCATATATACAATTGATATTCATAATCAAGCACCAAAATTTACGATGTAAATATTGAAGCAGAAATTTATTGTGTACAAATAGATACTTTTTAGTTAAGAAAATGTCTCCCAGTTGTAATTTCACTAATGCACTCTTAACTAAATTATTGTGCCTCTCTAATTAAGTACCCTGAGGGTAAATGATCAGTTAAAATTGGTTCAGAATATCATCCTCAGTATCATTTCATTAGATTGGAGAATTCCCTAGGTTTCAATGATCTACAATCTCTACTACATACATATTGTATCTCTTTTTAACACTTACACAGGAAAGATTAATTTTGACAAACAATATTTTTGAAACTACCTCCCTTGTTTCAACTGTGATTCACATTTATATATTTGCCCTGAATCAAGAAAATAAATTTAAAGCAATTAGTATATCATACACCCAACAATATTGTGAAGCACATAGATAGCAAAACTGCAGAATTCTTCACTTGAGTCAAGAAGATGTGTGAGACATGGTCAATAATGCTTAGTAAATTATATAAAACTATCATCATATACAATGTCAAGGAAAAGCATTATCAAGAAGAAGTCAAGATAAGGTAGAATGTGCCTTAAGTTAAACTAAAAATCTTGGTAACAAAAGACCCAACAAACTCTGAGCACAATAAAAAGTGCATTGCATAAGAGAACCCAACTGAAAGTTGAGAATAACGAAATAAACAAGAAATGTCCTAACCTGACTTGGATTTTTGCTAACAAGTTGAAGGCTAAGAATAACGACCCAAAAATGCACAGAACTTGCTCACAGCGACTGATATTCCACACAACAAACACGTTTTTTCTTGAACTCGCCCAAAATCACATCAAAACACTTTGTTTCATGGCACCAACGTATAGAAACAATACGCCTAGGGTTTTTCCATCAAGCCATGCCCTCAAAAACAAATGTGGAACTCTTAAATTTAACTCCTAGGTGCAACAAAAGCTCACTGAGCAAAAATCACAAAATCAACGAGTAGAATGACATAAACATCAAAGACAAAAGCCATTTTAAGGTTGCTTGAATTTATTAGCTGCAGTTTAGATTTGGTGACCTATTAAATGGAAGGCTATGCACAGAGACACCAAGAATGGTGTAGAACAACATGGGCGGGATCCAAGCCATACCTAATGATGCAAATCTACTACTTCTCTCTACAAGCAAGTGTGAGGAATGGCCCTCGTCTCGAGATTGTGGAATTTGCCGACAGCAAACAACAGACGATTCCAATGGGATTTCTCGCCCACAATAGCCTATCGGCTAATTATCTTTTACTAAGAGAATTTTCGAAGCAGAATACCGAATCAATGTAGACACACAGTTTACTTAGCCAATTACCAAACAATATTGGCATCAATAACAAACCCGAGGGTCACCTTCTTCATTCTTCCAACAATAGGACCACCTCATCAATATCCATCATACAAGATGTGTCACCATCATGGACCAAAGCATCATGAAGAAATATACCAAAATATTAAAACATCATAATGCTCATATACATCACTAATACTAATCAAAGAAATGGTGCAATGAACACAGTGTTAATGGATAAGTGGAGCTAATATATCTGAATGGGGAGACAATGTGCAACAAGCAAATTGAAGAGTAATAACACATAAATCATGAAACAACACCTCCATAGAATATGCACCCCCATCCTTAGTATAAAAGGACAAAGACATCAATAATTAAAGCTTCACATATTGCAAAATGTAGGAATGTATCAAACTTTATAACATACATATACAAATGGATATCAACCACAAATGTTGGCTCTTCTATACAAGAAATGCTCTCCTTTCATTAAACCTTTACTATTAAGTCAATAATATTAAACAATAATTAAAAAACAAATAACAATTATACAATATGTTCTAAATGTTAATGTAATTCTAACATCATACAACAATACTTTTAATGTCTATTAAATGCCAAATTATAAATACGTGGTTCCTTAATTGTTAAATTTCACATTTAAATACTGAACTAACTTATCTAACACTGAAGTATTTTGTCAACTTTTAATGGCTAGTTGACAAAGAGGATCATGGCCCAGTTTTAAAGTTTGTACTAGTAATTCATGTGTCACGTTCTTGCTAACATACTTCAATTTAACAATGGCAAAGCTAAATCTCACGTACAAATATAAGCTAAGATCACGAATTGTTAGAATAAAAATATAAATGTGAAAATGAAACAATCTTTTACTTAGTTATTTGCCAATTTCTACCCCAACATACCCCAATCTAGATTTAACTACATTTCACACGAGATAAAGCACAATCAAAACTTATTTTTAAAGACATAATGTTATTAACATTGTAGAACTTTTCATAAAATTGAAGAAATGCAGAAATGCAGGTCACAATGAGAACGAAGGGAAAAGTTACAAGGCTTATAATATTCAACAATACAAGTGGAAATACATAAGACAGAGAACGGAGGCCAACAACAGTGATTGTCATTGTTACATACATTATATGTTAATATCATGTAGACTTTGGTACAGACTTATTCAAAGCAAAATTTAGAATAGTTTAGTGGTTGCAGATTAATAATTGTCTTTTAATACTAGAATTTTAAGCACACTAAAATGAATCTTAGACTGATCTCTAACTGCATAATGGCTTGTAAACCTTGCCATCATCTTCTGCATTAACTACATTAGTATTAAGAATACACCAATTGCAAGAGTTAATGCATTCTCAATAATACTTAACCCTGATCAGAATCCCAAAATCTAAGCAGAAAAAACCATATTTGGAAAGAAAACTTAGAAATATTGCCATGTATTTGCACAGTTTTAAAGGCGAAGACAGCAATCAAATCGTTAGGCTAACACATTAAGTTTTAGTGTTAAGATTTCTGATTTGTAACTGTGTGTAATCTTTTTTACATCGACATTTCAGATCATATTACATGATCCATCATTACTGCGCATAAAGAATAAAAGAATGAAAAATAGGACTTCAAATAAATAAAAAGAAGAGGGGTGAGAATTGGAGAGCCCACATTAAGTTTTGCCATTCAAAGCCATACATCTTTTTAAATTCCCAAAACAGCAACCCACTTGCATATATTCATAGAAAACACCTGAGTTCAACACCAAGGTTTCAAAAGTAACTAAATCTACTGAGAACAAACAGTGCAGAGGAAAGCCCAAATGACCAGAATATAGATATCAGTATAGACATCAATGGCTTATCTACTATTTGCTATTGAAATACTCAGCAGGAAAAGCCTCCTCCAGATTTGCATAGGCCTTGAAGTGAATCTTCTTAACACTGTGAGATCTATCTGCCCCCTCTTCCTCATCATCATCCACAACAATCTCACGAATGGGCAACATGATGGGCATGTACTTCTTTCTGGCCTTCACTCCCTTGATGTCCTTCATCTTGTTCTTCTCCAGCTTGCATGAGATCTCAGAAGCATATGAAACATATGCGTTTGCCAGCTTGAAGTAATGTTTCACTGCACTCTTCTGCTTCAACCAGATATCCCCAGTGGCTTCAATCCCACCTCCTTCTTCAACAACATTTTGCAGAGGCATGAGAATGCCTTTGGGTATTCCATAGGTCTCTAGAAGCTCCAGACCTTTGTCAAGCGCTGCATCTCCTCTTTCTATGATTGCATCTGCACGTTTACTCAGGGCATCTCCCACAGACATGGTTGTTATTGAGTTATGCACCACAAACTGATCAGGAAGCAATACCCAGATGGAGATCTCAAGTGGGGTAAGACTCCTATATGTAGTATGGATTTTAAGACTTTGTCCCATTTCAAGTGATCACTAATGGCGTAGTGTTCTTGATATATTTATTTGCCCATCTACCCTCTAGGGGCTAATTGAATCAACGTTAATGGCTTCATTCATTGTTCATCCGTAAATTCAAGTGTTATTAATGTTTGAAGCCTGGTAAAGCTGCTTCTCTGTACTCTCCTTATTAAGAAAGCCACAAATTTCTGCACTTTTAAACTGGAGAAAGAACAGAGGGGCCTCCTTTTTTTTCACCAGCATTTATTATGTTTTTATTAGCAATAAATTACAGTTGGGTAGTAGTAATTTAGTACGTAACATTAAGTTGATTTATATAAGTAGACAGGTGAATTCGATGAGGTTGGTGCACAACAATTAAGACTAACCTGTGGGATACCTAGTGTAGGATAGGTAAAAACTCAGTTTTTGGTTTATATATATATTGTTGGTTTTATGCATGTTTCTTATAATTTTACAGTATGCTAGTTATTATATTTATTAGTATTTGGTTTCATTTATGCTTTTACAATTTTACATTATTATAATTATTTGGTTCAAATAAATTTATAAAAACATGTTTAATCTTTTAATCTTTGTAATGTGTGATTTTATTCATGTTTTAATAATTTTACGCTACAATATATGTGTTGTGCGGTTGTATTCATGTTTTTATAATTTTACACTACGATACTTATCATATTTATTAGTGTACCAAATAAATTTATATGAACATATCTATTTTTTGAAATTTTAGTTTTTTTGGGTTTATAATTCAATTGGACTATTGAAGCCAAATTTTATTCAAGCACAATTGTAAAGGAAAATAAACTTTCCTTAAGTGTTAATTAGGTTATGAAGCTAAATGTAAACAATTGAATACAAATCAATTTAGGTTAAATAATGATTAGTGGAGAGTGATAAATATGAAAATTTATAATGGTTATTTTAAGAAAGTATACGGATTAAATGATGTTATTTATTTTTGTATTGAAGAATTAATGATCAAAATGAAGATTTTGGAATTTGTGATATCTTGGGATCAAAAATAAGATGTGACGGTTTGATATTCGTTAGGATCAAGATATTTTGTTTTGCTCTATCTAGAGTCAAGTTGAGGCATTATGGTTGTGAAAATGTCTTGTACATGTGAACTTGTTCTAGTAATATGTAGAATTTGACTTTTCACTTTGCTTGATTTACATCTACCTTTTTTGATAACTATGAAATGGCAATATTTAAGAATAACTTGAGAGGATTGTTGTCAACATCACAATGGGACATGTTCTCAAAGGGCAATCCCCAAAAGACTTGAGGAAATGAATGAAAATAACACTCTTCAATCATGAAGATGTTTCTAAGATGATCATGCATATTTGTATTCCTTTTAATGCACCAAATACAAATATTTAGATCCTTAGGATGAGAGGATACTCTATGTGTAAAATGAATGCATTGAATGTCTTTAAATATAGGGACATAACAACATATCACACAAATTTGTATTTAGTTGAACCTAAGAAAGAAAGGTATAAGTTGGAGTTGGCCATATTTTGAATTAAAAATTTGCAATTTGAAAATATGTACATGTAATCAATCTAATAAATGTATTGCCCAATGAATGATCATGTGAATGAGGTAAGGGATAAGTGTGTGTAATGGATGAATCGGTAACATAGAGAAAATGACCCAACTCTACACTAAAATATGCCATTCATCAATATGTCAATGCATCAAGGCACTCTCTTCAAAATGGGCATTTGAAACTAAATGGGAAATGACATGGGTATGCAAATTTTACCATTAAACATATATTTGAGCACATGTAGTAAACTTTGAGGATGTGAAAAATCATCTAGATCTCAACTGAAAGAGAACATGTAGATACAATTTTCCACAAAGCTTTCTCATACTCTCCTACAATGTGGACTTAATATAGAAAAATCATTTCTCTGGTCCATATTTTAGAATAAGAAAAAATCCCACTCATTGATTCCTTGATAAGAAAAGGGATAATCAATCAAAATTTATCCCAAAGGAAAATATTCTTACAATCACAATTTAGAGGTGAAAAGTGCATCCCTATTATTTTCCTCACTCATCGTGGACTCACTTTGATCATTTATCCTGAGTGTAATAACCTAATATTAAAGTTGTGTATTTATGTACTTGAGAGTTGGCATTCATCTTACACTTGACTTGAACTCGAGTCCCAATTCGTCATTGGTATAGACCTAGCCCTTAGTCCTAGTATTTTCTGTAAGACGTAGATTTTCTGGAAAGATCAATGCTATAGCTACACAAATTAAAACGATCAAGTCTAATCTAACAAATAATCTAAATCAAAACAACAAAGAACGAAGCAAGTAAACATAATTAAACTAAACAAACAAATCAATTAGAAAGCTCTCACCGAACATGCGTCTACTTCCTCGAATTATCTCAATTGTCCTTCTCCATTTTGTTGTTTCAGTATTCTTGCCCTCAAATTTTTAGTATTGATGCAAGCATAACCTTGTTGAATGTCTAAGCAAAATATCGAAGATAAGTTTCTTCTCAAAAGTGTATGATTTCGGGAGGAGGAATAATGATAATGACAGGCCATTTTATAGATTTTGGGTTTTCGAACGATCGGCTCAGATTCAGAGAGAGATCGACGGACGAGATTGATGAATGTCATGCAATGTGAGTTATGTGTCAGATAGAACGTGAGTTAGAAAAGACTGCAAGATAAAGATTAAATTAGAACGATAACTTAATCTTGTGTCAAGATTGTTCGAAAATAGAAAGAACAAGAGTTCCAGATCTTAATCTTCAGTTAAGAGTCTTTGAAAATAGGAGAAATAGACTTTGAATGTCAAAGACAAAGTTAGAACTCGAAGATGAAGAATTCGAATGCATACATAAATTAATTAATTAAATAAAGATATTTAATTAATAAACGTATTCATGAACATGAGTTAGAACTAGTTAACTGACTAGTTGTGACAAAGAGTCTTCTCGCAGAAATGATCAGATACCGAACCCGAAGATAACTGGCGGATTTAAAAATAGATCTTGAGTCAAACAGTGAGTGAATGATTTAGATAACTGAATGATAGAAGAATATGACATAAATAATTAATAAATGAATTAAATGTTAATTTAATTCAACATTCGAAAATGAAAGACTTAATTAAATAAATAAAGATAATTTATTTAATTTGACTGTTGTAAAGGTGGAATTGAATAAATTAAATAATAAATATTTAATTATAGATAAAGGGGGTTAAATGAATAATTAAATAATAAATATTTAATTATAGTTGAAAGGTGGTTAAATGAATAATTAAATAATAAATTATTTAATTAAGAAGTTAGAATTAATTAGTTAGCGACATAATTAAATAATTATGATTTATTTAATTAATCAAGTTGAATAAAGGTTATTATGAATTAATGAATTAATTAAAAAGGGGTATTTAATTAATAGAGGAAATATGTGTTAGAAAGGGTAATTAAATAATTTACATTATTTAATCATGACCATGGATAATAGAAAATTATGTCGAAAGTGATGCTCGCACGCCTAGACCAATTTTTGGTGTCTACATTTTCAATCGTAGGTCAAGACAAATAGGGTGGCCTTGACCATACTTTTTTTTAAAACAAATTTCATCATGAACCTAAACCAACTTGAATCCAACTAGATGTTATCCACCAACTTAAAACAAAATATTCAAATGTGAATGCTAGTACATCGTATAAAAGGACAAACCCCTAGGGCATTTAGAGGATCTATCTTATAATCATTACCCACTTAGTGATTCTTCCTATAAGGGTTGCCTTTGCCAATAGATACTTTAAGGGATCCACTTTTGATATCAACTTTACTTGCCTATTTAATATGTAGTGTCTAAGCTTCTAGTTGCAAACACAACAAATAGACATGCTCTTTCTATGGGCATATGGTTTAATTCATAACCCACCAAGGTTTGATTGATATACTATATTTCTCTTTCCTTTTTTGGTCATCTAGTTGCGCTAATAGAGCTCCTAGGGTTGTCGTTGTCATAGATACATACAAGATCGTTGCCTTATCCTGAATTGGAGGCATCAACACTAGCGGAGTGAGAAAATAATCCTTTACCTATTGAAAAGCTTGGTCACACCTTCCATCCCATTTGAATGTTATGTCCTTATGTAGCAAATGTGTGAACGGATGGCATTTGTCTTCTAACTGTGCAATGAACCTTCTAATGGACTAAAGCTTACCTTGTAGACTTCGTAGTTGTTTCAATATTTTTGGAGGAGGCATTTCTAAGATAGCTTTAATCTTGGCAGGATCCACCTCGATTCCTCTTCTAAACACAATGTACCCCAACAGTTTCCCAGATGTCACATCGAATACGCACTTCTTTGGATTGAGATGCAGGTTGTATTCCTCTAGTTTGTCAAATACCTTGGCTAGTTTAGCCAGATGATCTTTTGTTTTGATTGATTTTGCTAATATGTCATCCACATAGTCCTCCATGGTAATGTGCAACATATCATGGAAAATGGTGGTCATTACTCATTGGTAGGTTGCCCTTGCATTCTTCAAACCAAATGGCATGACATTCCAACAAAAGGTTCCACATGCACAAGTGAAAGTTGTTTTGTGTTGGTCTTCAAGGGTTATCTTTATTTGATTGTACCTAAAAAAATTGTCCATCAATGAAAGCATTTAATGCCCTACAGTTAGGTCCACAATCATGTCGATGTTGGGTAGGGGAAGTCATCCTTGGGGCATGCCTTGTTGAGATCCATAAAGTCTATGCAAATTTGTATGCCCCCAGTGGGTTTTGACACTGGTACAAGGTTAGATACCCACTTAGGATAGCTGATAGGTCTGATGAAGCCCAAGTCTAGTAGTTTCTGAAGCTCTACTTTGACCAAGAGTGATATTTGTGGGTGCATCTTGTGTAGCTTTTATTTGAAGGGTTTAGCTACAAGGAACACTGCTAGGTGATGTACTACTAAAGTTGGATCCAACCCTAGCATGTTTGCATATGTCTAGGAAAAGTTGATTTTGTGTTCATTAATGAATGTTGTGAAGTTGATCTTTTCCTCAGGATCTAAGGAAGTTGCCTGATATGTTATTTATGGTGTCTTTGTTGTGTCGACGTTGATAGGTTCAGAACCTTCAACCAAGAGTGTTGATTTTTCTTGATATTCTATAGTGGGGAGTGAATCCTCCATCTTTAGGCACCTCAAAGAGGTTTTCACCCTCATATATGTCCTTTTTTTTCTCTTTTCTTGATTTGATAAAGCCACATTGTGGTTTTCCTTAGGGGACCTCTTTTTTATTTTTAAATTTTTTAGTTTATTTTGCGACTGGAGGATGCAACCTGCAAAGTATTCTCCTTGTTCGAGCTCCATTACAAAACCATCCTTATGATCTCCTCGTGGTATATTAGTTCAAAGTCCCATGAACTCTGTAATAGCTTCATCATTCTGGAATGAGTTCAAAATAGGTGTATGATGTTGTTGGTCCCAGTCTATTAATTGTGGGTAAAGCAAGAGTATTTTTTCATTGGTATCAGCAAAGCTTACAGACATTGTAGATAGGCTAGAGGTATCAATGTTACCAAGGTTTCATAGGGTATCTAGCTTATAATCACTAGAGGCACAAGAATCCCATTCATATTCATTGGAATTTTTTTTAGTGTGGTAATCTTCAGATGTAGGTTCAATAGTGACGGTATTTATGTTAAGGTTTCCAAATATGTTTTGGATATACAAGTCATCATTTATAAGGTCATAATTATCTAATGTCTTAATAGCAGTAGAAGGAGATCTTTCCTCATAAGAGGTGTTTTTGGTGCTTGGGGTAATCATGTCTGATGAACCATAACCTAGTCCAAGATTCTTCTTGTGTTTTTCTATGATAACCGGTTCTCTTATATCTTATTCATGTAGACCAAGGCCACCTTTTCCCATGAACCCCATGCTTTTTTCTATCTAATATAATTTATTGTTTTTATCGATAGGAAAGGGAGGTAGTTGTTTCTCCCGTCCTTCTTCTTTGTAAATCATGGAAGATGGGTCTTCTTTGAACACTTCCTCATCTTGCATGTCTCCCCACTTGGTGAAAATGGTGGGTTTTTCCATTGTAACAGCTTGAACATGCTTGATCTCTCTCAGCCCTTTGTAATTATTTGGTGTTGGGGAAGTATTCCAATGCAAAAGGATTGATTGAAATGGTATTCTTCGCAGCCCTTGTCGAGTACTTGGATCTTGAGATCAGATTTTGGTGGCTCAGTTGATGGAGATGCAATGGAGGATGAAGGTAGTGATGATGGGTCAACATATAAAAAAGTGTGGAAATATATATCGTTGCTAGGTACTTGAAGAATCTTTTTGTACTTCTCCAAATTTGTGCAGTAATGAAAAGGTTCAGGGTCGGCATATATGGTAACTTCCTTATCATTATGATGAAATTTCAAGCACTAATGGAATGTTGAAGGGGCTTCTTTTAAGGTATGGATCCATGGCCATCCCAAGAGAAGGGTGTATGGTAGCTCAAGATCCAATACTTGACATGTTGTCTCTGCTATCGTTGGTCCTATTTGAATGCAAAGTTTGATTGTCCCTTATGAGTTTCTCTCCATATCATCATAAGCCCTTATGGTGATACTTTTATTTTTGTCTATTATGTCATCAGAATATCCCAGTTGTTTTACTAATTTTAGGGTACAAATGTTTAAGCCTACATTGTTATCTATTAGTACTCTCTTGACTTTGTGTTTATGGACACACACTTCTAGATATGGAGCTTGATTATGGAAAGATTTTTGTGGAAGGTCTTTCTCAAAAAATACCAATTGATGGGTGGAGGTGATGTTATCAACAATGTCTTGAAATTTATCAGCGTTAAGGTCGTTAGGGAATGATGTTTTGACAAGAGCTTTCTCCAAGATTTCCTTATGTGTTGGTGACAACTTCAAAAGCTCAAGGATGGAGATTAAGGTAGGAGTTTTCTTTAATTGTTCCATAATGTTGTAGTAATTTGATGGCTTCATTGTGGCTTTTGCTTGGGGTGGGGCTCCTTGGATTGTAATTCTTCCTCTTCCTGTAGTTACATTACACTTGGAATATTTTCCTATTATGGTTACAATATTGATGGTATGATCATCTTGAGAGATGTTTCCTATGAGTTCATCATAGGAGAAGTTGGCTTTACAATAATCTTACCCTTCACCCTTGTCATTTCCCCTAGAATGGTCGAGGATTGGATCCTTGTAGATTTTTAGGTCTTTATTTCCAGGATGATGTTCTATGTTGACCTCTCCTTTTTATGTTAAGTCTTGCACGATGTTTTTGAGCCTCATGCAATTGTTGGTGGTATGCCCCTTGATCTTGTGAAATTTGCATTTGTAATTCTCATTATACCAAGGGGGTTTGAATTTTGGCTCCTCATAGCTTGTTCTTTCATTAAGCTTGATAAGGTTTGTTTGGACCATTTTGCACATAATTACCTCAAGGGGTTCTCCTAATGGAGTGAATTTTCTTTGAGGTTGGTCATATTTCCTTGTCGGCCTCCTTTGATTATCCTATCCTTGATTTATCTATTGGTTAGTTGGTTGATTGTTTTGAGGATAATTGAGTTAGTTTTTCAGTGTGTTGTTTGGAGAATATCTTTGTTGTGTTGTTTGAACATTAGTTTGTGGCACATTGGGAGTTTGTATGTTTTGTATAACTTTAGCATCAACCACTCTATCATTGGTTACATTTTTGTTCTTTTCCCATATCTTTAGTTTTTTGTTTGAACTAGAAGCTTGGCCCTTATGGTTGTATAGTTTAATCAATCCCCTTGTGATAAGAGCTCTTTTGATGAGAAAACCTTTTTCAATAGTCTCCTCAAAGTTACTAGGGCATAATACAGTGAGTTGGTAGTTGATGTTCGCGTGTATGTTAGAGACAAAGATGTCTACGAATTGTTTCTCGAGAATGGCCCATTTACATTTGTTGGCTTTGTGTCTCCATCTCTATAGATATGAAGAAAATGACTCCCCTTGACTTTGTTTAATTTTGTAGAGATCGGGGATGGTTATACCTTGCTCTATGTTGTATGAAAAATAATTTACAAATTTGTCTCACAACTCATCGAATGTCTTGATACTAGGTGGTAGACAAGAGAACCATTCAATAGTGGCCCCACCGAGACTTCATGGGAAAAGCCTCATTAAATAGGTATCATTACATTGTAGATCCATGCAAGCTATTGAAAATTCTTGAACATTCTCTATGGATCCCCTCTTCCCCTATATTTGTCAAATTTTGGTATTTCAAAGCTCTTGGGGAAAGGTATCATAGATAAGTTTTGATCAAAAGATTGTGGACAATTATCTTGTAGAGCATAGATCTTCTTTGGCTTTCCAATTTGGATGTCTAATATTCTTTGTTTAGGGTTTGTAGTTGCACACTTATGTCATTATTTGGTGTGCTTGCTTGAGGATTTTTTGCACCATAGCCTTGTTGTCCTATGACATTTGTTTGGTCATAAATGGGATATTGTGTAGGTATGGTACCTTGATGACCATGTTGTGTGTAAGGAATATTGATTCCTTGTGTGTTGTAGGTATGTTGAGTTTGTGGTATACCCTAATATTGATTTTGAGGTACCCCTTGGTATTAAGTGTGTGGAGCTCCTTGATATTGATTTTGAGGGATATTGTGGTATTATGTTTGAGGTACACCTTTTTGTTGTGGAATAGGAGTTTGAATTTGGGTTTGCATAATACCATGATGTTGTGTTTGGGGTATACTTTGGTAGTGTATTTGGGGTATACCTTGGTGTTGTAGATTTTGAGGTGTACCTTGGTAGTTTGTTTGGGGTAAACCTTGTTGTTGTGGATTTTGAAGAGTACCTTGGTAGTTCATTTGGGGTACACATTTTTGTTGTGGATTTTGAGTACCTTGGTAGTTTGTTTGGGGTACACCTTGTTTGTGTCGATTTTCAAAAGTACCTTGGTAGTTTGTTTGGGGTACACCTTGTTGTTGTGGATTTTGAGTACCTTGGTAGTTCGTTTGAGGTACACCTTGTTGTTGGTGAGGAATATCATGATGATGCATTTGGGGTATACCTTGATGTTGTTGTTGAGGAATACCTTGATGATGCATTTGGGGTATACCTTGATGTTATGGAATTTGAGGAGGACCTTGGTAGTTCGTTTGGGGTACACCTTGTTGTTGTTGTTGAGGAATAGCTTGATTATGTGTTTGGGGTATACCTCGATGTTGTGTAATTTGAGGAGTGCATTGGTAGTTCCTTTGGGGTACACCTTGTTGTTGTTGTTGTTGTTGAGGAATACCTTGATGATGCGTTTGGGGTACACCTTGATGTTTTGGAATTTGAGGAGTACCTTGGTAGTTTGTTTGGGGTACACCTTGTCGTTGTTGAGGAATACCTTGATTATGTGTTTGGGGTGTAGACACGAAAAAATGGCTTAGGCCTATGACTACATTTCTCATCATTTATTCAAGATACCCATAAGATGATTAAATGATTTTATTCATTTAATTATAGCTTAACATTCAAATTCCTCTAACTAATTAAATAGTCTTAACCATTTAATTAATCCATTTTATTATTCTTCTAAAATTGATTAATTAAGTAAATTACATATATTTATCTTAATTACGTCGCTAATTAATTATAATCTATTCTTTTGATTAATTAAATAAGTCACATTAATTAATTTAATTAAGTCATTTAATCCTAATCTCTTCTTTTAATTAATTAAATAAGTTTCCTAATTTATTTAATTACACACATTACTAATTAATTAAACATCTATTCTTCCAATTAATTAAATAAATTTTATAAAAAAATATAATCATATTCTCCCACATTTAATTAAATAAATCATTATTTGTTTAATTAAATAACTTTATCTTCTCATCTAAAGTGCTTTCATAAATCAAATAGTTCACTCAACTATTTAATTACGTGCACACACATTCTCCACTAAAGAAAGGAATTAATTTTATAATTAATTCTTCTATTTTCAACACATGTCTTCTATATCTGTAAGTAAATGTCTCATGCATAATTCTCTCTCTCAGTTCACTCATCAAAATGATCTGTCACCTCTTTATGACTAGCACTCTCTTAGTTCACTCACTAAATTGGATATGTCACCTCCTCATGATTCAAAAACTCTCTCAATTACACCTCTTGAAGTGAATTGATCAAATCACTTAACTATTCAATCAAATCATGCAATCAAGTCCTCACACGTGATTTGAACCATTCAAACGCGAATCAATCTTGACCGTCGAATCTATGAGACTTCTATAAAAGAAGCTTTTCAACTCTATTTTTTGTAACCACAATCTTCAAAGTTTTGTTGTCAAAATACATATAAGCAAATATTGCATACTCATGATCTGAGGGTAATTGAAGCAATTTAAAGCAAAGTGGAGAAGAATAATGAAGATGAGTCAAGCAAGCATGGGAGTTACATGATACAATTTCTGATTTATTGAAATCCTTTAGGGCATATGCACTTCATTATTGATTTGGGATCTTTAGCATAATTTAGGAAATTCATGGTTGTTGCTATTATTTATGTTGTTCAATGAGCCCCTAAGGCTGCACTAGGTTAGTCCTTTAGGGTTCATCACATTCACTATCACACATGCCAGATATCTTCAAATGAAACAAATCTTATTTCAGTCAATCTTGTCAGTTAAAGTCTGGTTGAACTACATGGTCTCTACGTGTACAACATAGGCAAAGCTTAACAACCCCCCAAGCCCCTAGGATAGGTCTATAGGTTAGGTTCTTGGTCAAAATATCAAAAAACACAAAAAAATATTAGAAATTTTGAAAACCAAAACATTTTTTAAACATCTCGACAACATTGGTCATGCAACCAATGACTCGAACACAACGTCAAACACGACGCACAATCCAACCAGTCAAAAATCAGTCCAACATCAAATCTATCAAATCAATCATTTAAAGGTCTTCAAGATGTGTCCTTGACATCAAACTCTTTTCTGTCAAATAATTTATTCAGGAGATCTAGTTCCTAAATTAACATCCAATCAAATCAAATCATATCATATCATCGAAGGGTCTTCAAGATGTGTCCTTCTTCATGTCAGACTCTTTTATGTCGAACAATTTATTTAGGATAAAAAATTCCTGAATCAACATCAAATTTATCAAATCAAGCACTTGAGAGTCTTCAAGATGTGTCCTTCTTGACGTCAGACTCTTTTCTATCAACTATGGGTCTTCAAGATATGTCTTTCTTGACATCATACCTTGTCATGTCATCTATTCAAGATGTGTCCTTCTTGAATCCTGACCTTGGCAATAATACAGCTTGACTTTTCAATCTTCTTTAGGATGTGTCCTTCCTATAGAATGACCAATCAAACAAACACAGATCTGACACACATGTCTTGGCAAGCATTTTCATTTATTTTGAAATGATTTGATATGACCACGTGACTAGCTATCTCAATGATGTCCTATCATGGATTTAGAGAAGTGACAATGTTACTAGGCCATATTTTGCTTTTTTGATTGATTGTCTTATCTTTTTTGATATGACCATGTGACTAACTATCTCAACGATGTCTTATCACAGATTTAGAGAAGCAACAATGTTACTTGGCCATATCTTGCTTTTTGATATGCCATGTTACTAGCTATCTCAATGAGGTCCTATGAGTGATTTAGAGAAGTGACAATGTTACATGCACGTATCTTATCTTTTTGAAATTATCATGTTACTAGTCACCTCAAGGATGTCTTGGCAACATGATTTAGAGGAGCAATGATGTATCATGATGATTGTCTTATATTTTTGAAGCTGTCATGCACTAGCCACCTCAAGGATGTCTTGAAAATAGGATTTAGAGCAGCAATGTCATTTCATGACATGTTTTCTTTGGTTTGCTACTTGTGGTTTGTCTCAACAAAAAGACTGGGAACAATTGGGTTTCTCAGTATGAGTCACGACAATCCTTATTTGCGACTGTTTGTTTTGGAAAAAGCATGACATTGCACACCATTGGTCTATCTTATATCATGGTGTTTATTGTCTATTGCAATAAACCGCCCAATGATGACTCAAATGTAAATGCTTAGTATAATGACAACAAAGTGATGAATATTTTTCTTTCACACTAACATAAATCATCTTCAAGCTAACATTATTCTTCCATCACATCAAGATGGTGTACTGTGACATACCAAAATCACCTGGATTCATCACAATATTAGAGCAACATACATTTTTCATAAGGAAATAAAAAACATCAAAACATCATCATATACATTTGCATAACATGATATATATGGATAAAACAATGCATACAATGACTATATATCATAACTCACATGCATCCATTACATCATAAATAAAGTACATCAATCATAATTAAAATAATACATCATCATCATCACATAAGCATGAATCATAAAGGAATCATCAGTGCATCACATAAATAAACACCTCAAATAATCGCTGCCAAAAATGCATATTATATATATCTCAAAATGTGTCACAGTATAATATCCAAGAGGTATATCAAAACAACAAAATGGAGCTTGCAGGCTCTATAATCATATAGTGTCTACAATATATAATAACATGTCCCTAGGTTGTACTCTCACTGCTTTGATGAGCAGAATGGGGAGGTGACTGATGGGGAGTGTCTGATGAACGTTGTGCGAACGAGGGCCTATCATACGGTCCTGGCATGCGAGGACCTATGACTCCACCACTGCTCTATGATCTGTTGTGGAACCACCGACTGTGTGATCTATTGATAAGTGCCTGAGAGGCACTAGGATCCCGTCTCTCAGGAGGTACCTCCTACTCATACAAATCTCAGTGATATCGCTCTCACTCCCTATCTCTCACTAACTCGATCCATATCTACAGTTGATCCACTACAAAGAGTGGAGAACTTTGTGAATCTCTGCTCAGTCTCCTATCTCCAAGACACCGCCTGATCCCTCTCTTGATAAGCATTGTCCCTCTCTAGCCTTATCTCATCTCTCTTTGATATCACAACCCTCATCTACTCCTCGAGAGATGCTACTATGGCCCTCAAATTGACCACCTGTTGATCTACATGACCCTCCTCCTACATGGGTCTCTCCTCCTCATCTCCATCCCACCCCTCCACAATCCGATCTCAGAGCTCTCTCTCATCATCCACCATATCCTCCTCAGGATAGTCCTCTACATCCTCATATCCTTCTCGTAATAACTCTAGGGCATCCCCCGTGACCTCCTCATCTCTACCAATGGCCTCCTCCATCCCACCAATGACGTCCTCCATCCCACCAATGGCCTCCTCTCCACCGATGACCTCCTCATTGATGGCCTCCTCTCCGATCACCTCCTCACCAACAGCCTCCTCCTCTCCCTCCTCCTCAGCCTCATGGATGGGTGACAGTGTTCTACCCCAGCCTCTACCACCTCGTCGACCACCCCTCCCCCTCCTCCTCCACCTCTCTCATCATCTCCTCCAACTCAACCACCCCCTCTACCACCACGTTGACCTCATGGGTCGATACCTCGACGCTCTATAGGTGCTAGCTGATCGGGATCTGTATATGGCACAGGCCTATACTATGCCCACCAGATATTGTACGTTGTTGTCATCCCAAAATTCACAAATCCACCTCTCCATCCCCACTATAATGGTTGCAGTGCATCTATATTTGCCTCTGCAGTCGCTACAGGAACCATGGGACCCCACTGAGGAAGCTCCCTAGAAGAGCGGGCAAACTCATCTCGACCCCAAGACACATCTTGAACCTCCTTGAACTATCAAAGCACTCTGTCGGGTAGGTGTCTCTCAATAATATGTACACTCACAACAATCCTCCCAATCAAATATCATGTCTATCGACAGAAGGGAAAGTGTTGATCCTCGTCCCTCCACTGAGCACAATCCATGTAGGGTCTCCAAATAAATTGACAAGTGTATCAATCACATGCCTCCAGTATCCAGTATCTCCAACATGCAACTGAGTAATCGTATCGGCATATCTAAACACATATGGTGATCGGTCATCTAGCTAGTGAATGACTGGTGGACGAAAAAAAACAATGTGCTCCCATGCCCAAATCATCAACAATGTAGTCCCACAGCTCATGGATTGTGCCTCCCTATAAGTTATGTCTTGTAGATGGAAATACAACATCACCAGAAGATAGGGACCCCATGCATATACAACCTGCCTCTCCACATCCCAACCAACATCTCACCCCAACCCATAGGGAACCCATGCCCTCAGCAATCTGGCAGAACAATTCCAGCAATCAGAGTACACAACAAACAATCAATCATGTCATATCTATTTGCCAACACATGCCATCTAATCTCATAATGCTTGATACCTAGCTATCTGATATCATCATACACATAAAATTGGGTAATCTCACTGTATCCCCTCTATGCATCATACCGCATCCTCTCTCCACTGATCGGAAATCTAAGTATCCAATACACATTCTCTAATGTAACTATTGCCTCTCCTGTAGGAAAATGGAAAGACGAAGTATTTGAGTGCCACCGCTCGGTAAGTGCAGTAAGCATCCCTCAGTTTTCTCAAATGTTGGGCATAGCTGTAACATGATGAAGACCGAAACGCCATACCAAATGTTGCTCTACACTATTCAACTGATCACGCAATCTATAGGTAGTTGGTCTAGACTCCCAAGTGTAAATCGGATCCAAAACAACCTGAAAATGCACAACACAATATCTTGCATCAGACACTTGAGGCTAATAAACGCACATCATTCAAAAGATGAATAAAATTTTACACTTCACAAACTTAAAAAATTTAATAGCCAGATGTCTCATTTTATTTCATAAATGTGGTGCATAATGTAAATGTGTCATTCCATTTAACAAATACGTCACGCAAAACACATGAGTCATACAATCTAGCAAATGCGACTCATAAATGCAAATGTGTCACAACACATTCAAATGCGAACCAAAATAACACATGCGTCATTTTATCTATCATATGCAACTTAAGAAAGCAAATGCGGTTCACAGATCTACAAATGTTTTGATTAACAGAAAATGAAAAATGAGCCCTCACGTGTTTTCACAAATGTGTCATATCACAAATAGATGCATCGCATACAAATGAATTTGTGGTGCACACGAAGCAATGCATCTGAAAAATAATATTTAACTGCCTAAAAATGCGTGAAAAATTAAAATTTTAAAATATGGATTTGGGGTAAATACCAACTCTCCTATCGACTAGTCATCGGAAGGCTTGGATCCGATGTACGCGATGCTCAGTGTAGGGAACGAGAGACATTTTCACAGTGGGCTCTAGAGAAAAATCTCAAGTTTTCTATTTTCAAGGGTGCAAAATGAATTCACTTCCACCCAATTTCTATTTATTCCTAGGGGTTTTTAGGGTATTCTTGGAACCCTAATGTACTGGACACACTATTTTGACATTTCCAACGAGCATTTCATGTCTCAAAACTTGCCGAAACTAATTTCTTTCACCACCATCGAACTTCTAGCTATTTAATTACCTAATCAGGACAATTTCCAAATTTTTCTCAATTTTTCAAAAATTCGTCAATTTTCCCGAGGGGGCATACCTTTACCTATTTCATACCGAAGCACGACTAGAGCATTTTATTCAAAATTATTTGACACAAACACCGAAATGACATTATGTCAAAGAGGGGCAAACTATAGACACAAAAAAATGGCTTAGGCCCGCGACTACATTTTTCATCATTTATTCAAGATACCCGCAAGATGATTAAATGATTTTATTCATTTAATTATAACTTAACATTCAAATTCCTCTAATTAATTAAATAGTCTTAGCCATTTAATTAATTCATTTTATTATTCTTCTAAAATTGATTAATTAATTAAATTACATTAATTTATCTTAATTACATCACTAATTAATTCTAATCTATTCCTTTGATTAATTAAATAAGTTACATTAATTTATTTAATTAAGTCATTTAATCCTAATCTCTTCTTTTAATTATTTAAATAAGTTTCCTAATTTATTTCATTACACACTACTAATTAATTACACATCTATTCTTCCAATTAATTAAATAAATTTTATAAATTTATTTAATCATATTCTCCCATATTTAATTAAATAAATCATTATTTGTTTAATTAAATAACTTTATCTTCTCGGGGTTGACCCCACAGTGCAACGATTAAGTTGCAAGGACAACAGTTGGGCGGTCTAAGGTCTGAATCCCACGATGGATTGTGGGGTTGTAGCAGGGAGAAAGTAGCTACGGGCAGTCAACAAAGGTAGCAATGACAATAGATCTTGTCTCAGCTCACACTAGTGGAGCGAAAGCTTAAATTCGACAGTTACGACACCATCAGGATCGCTTGAGCAGTGGTGGGTGACAGTGGTGGGTTTATGAATGGCGGGGATGAGGTCCCCCAAATGTGGCCTCACTAGTTCATAGCTCCAGTCAAAAGCAATGGGTGCTGCCCCTTAGCAGTGATTTACCTAGCAAAAAAAAAACTTTATCTTCTCATCTAAAGTGCTTCATAAATCAAATAGTTCACTCAACTATTTAATTATGTGCATGCACTTTCTCCACTAAAGAAAGGAATTAATTTTATAATTAATTCTTCTATTTTCAACACATGTCTTCTATATCTATAAGTAAATGTCTCATGCATAATTCTCTCTCTCGATTCACTCTCTGACTTGATCTGTCACCTCTTTCTGACTAACACTCTCTCTCAATTCACTCACTGAATTGGATATGTAACCTCCTCATGACACAAAATCTCTCATTTACACCTCTTGAAATGAATCGATCAAATCACTTAACTATTCAATCAAAGCATGCAATCAAGTCCTCACATGCGATCTGAACCATTCAAATGTGAATCAATCTCAGTCGTCGAATCTATGGGACTTCTATAAAAGAAGCTTTTCAACTCTATTTTTGGTAACCACAATCTTCAAAGTTTTTTTGTCAAAATACATATAAGTGAAAATTGCATACTCACGATCTAAGGGCAATTGAAGTGATTTAAAGCAAAGTGGAGAAGAATAATGAAGATGAGTCAAGCAAGCATGGGAGTTACATGATACAATTTTTGATTTATTGAATTCCTTTATAGCATATGCACTTCATTATTGATTTGGGATCTTTAGCATAATTTAGGAAATTCGTGGTTGTTTCTATTTGTTATGTTGTTCATTTATTTCCAGTATATTTTCCCTTATTACATGGGTTATACCTTGATGTTGTGGAATTTGAGTAGCATAAAATAGGACCATCGTGACATATAAGGATAAAATCATCATCATCACATCACATATAAAATAAAGCATCACAACATCATAAAACAAAGCATGTATTCCACATCAAGATCATCTCATCTATATATATATCTCAAAAAGAATAATGTCACAAGATAGAATTTGGAGGAATCCCAAAAATGGAGCTCGCAGGCTCGAAAGTCAACATATACAATGTCTCATAACAGTAAAGAAATATGAACCCTAGGTTGTGCCCTCTCCATCTCATGGAGGTGAACCATGGGGTGGTTGATGTTGACTCATTAGCTTGGTGGTAACCTATACTGCTAAGGTGACCGAAGGCTAAGATCCTTAGGGGTCAATAATGGGGGGCTGGCTCTGCTCTGACTGGTGTCCTGATGACACTGACCTATGACTGTGGCCTGACCTATGACTGTGGCCTGATGAATGTCTGTGTGAATGATGTGACCTATGGCCTGAAGATTTCCTAGAGGATATGGACCCGCCTGCACTAGTGTGACTACTGTTGTGTGACCTATTGTTGTGAGTCCAGGTACCACTGACAGCCTGCTATATGATCTAGACAATCCAGGGTCTCATCTCTCAGGTGTAACAACCTGCTCATATAGTAACATGTACCTGCCTCTGCTCTCACTCATCTTGGAAAACTCTCTGGCCATGTCCCCTGAAGGTCCTATGCACAGTTGTGCAAACTCCCTCACCCATCTCTTGGCCTCCTCTTACTAGATCACAACCTAATCCCTGTCCACCCGGACCACCTCTAACTCTGTTGATAAGGCCTTGTTCTGAGACAAGGCCGCATCTAGTATGCTCTGAAGGTCGACAACTCTCTGATCAATGGTGGCATCTGTAGGAAAAATAGGTGGCCTGTCACCCTCCTCCTCCCCCTCAATCATCATCTCCCTTAACCTCCTCTCCACCTCATCCTCCCCCTCCTCCTCCTCCTCATCCCTCTCTCCTGTAATCTCATCCACATTAATGTCCAGTGGGCGGTGCTCTACAAAAATATCCTCCTCCCCCGGCCCCTCCTCCTCTGCTCTGACCTTTGCCTCCTCCTCTGCTCTAACCTCTGCCTCCTCCTCTGCTTTGACCTCTCTCTCCCCCTTTGGTCGCTCTCCCTCCTGTCTATCACCCTCCTCCTCACCCTCCTCCCTGATCGGTGACAATGGTGTGCCACTCACCCACTGTCAGACTCTCCTAGGCTATCTCTAGCCTCTGTCACCTCTCCTCCTCCTCCCACCCCTGCCATCCTCGCCACCATCTCCACCCCCGCCACCTTTGTCATCCCCCCCACCTCTCCCACCACCCCCACCACCCACCACCTCTATCATCTCCTCCACCTCTCCCACCATCCCCTCAGCCTCCATACCTCCCCCTGCCACCATCTCTCCCCCCCCTGTCCTCCCCTCCGCACCCATGGAATGATTGATCGCCGATTAATTGGTGCAGGACCATCTGGATCTGTCAATGGAATAGGCATGTGAATTTTGCCACTAGGAATCATACTCGGTCAATGTCCCAACATCTGTTGGCCCTCCTCTCCATCCCCACTTCTATGCAACCAGCCCATCAATCTATTGCTCTGCCAAGGGCACTGCTATAGGAGGCCCCCACATGGTCTCTCTCGACGATCGTGCATACTCGGCCGTCCCCATAGGTACACCCTGTTGCTCTCCAAACTGTCGTAGTACCTATTGGGGTAGGTATCTCTCAATGATCCTCTAACTTTGTACAGTGTGGCCAATCAAGTATCTGAACTGTTGGCACAAGGAAAGATGTCCATCCTCATCTGGCCACTAGGCACAATCTCTGAATGGCCTCCAGACAAAACTCATGAGAGTATCAATCCTATGAGATCAGTACCCTGTATCTCCTACCCGGGTTTGTGTAACAAAACCTGCATATAGATATGCATAGGGCATACCCTCACCCAACTGCTGAATCTAAACCGGTGGGCAGAAAATGGGAATGTGCTCCCATGCCCAGATCATCAAAAGTGTCATACCACAGCTAATACTTTGGCCCTCCTGATAGACCACCTCATGCAGCTGGTGATATAACATGCCCAACAAACACAAACCCCAAGCAAACACTGTCATGTCCTTGTGCATCTGCACCAGTACATCTCCCCATCCTATAGGGAATTTGTGCCCGCGGTGATTTGGAATAAGGACCCCTGCAATCAATGTCATCAACATGGCATCCCATCGAGGATAGTGCTCAACCACAAACTCCCATCTGATCTCATACCCATGTATCCCAAAACTGGCATCATCCACCACCTCATACATCTCTCCCAAGGCTTGTCGGCCTTTATGTGGATCATAAACCACTCGCTCCCTATTGATCGAGATGCAGAGTATCCTGTATACATCCTCTAAGGTAATAGTGGCCTCTCCTATGGGCAGATGGAAGGAGCATGTCTTTGAATGCCACCTCTCGCAAAGTGTTGTCAACAATCCCCTGTTTGCCCGAATAATGGGCATGTAAGTCACATAATAGAGACTCAATCTCATCAGTCATCTCCGCTCATCGTCCCATAGCTAATCTTTGAAGGCATAGGTAGCTGGTCTGAACTTGAGTGTGTAAATAGGTACTAGTCATTTCTACACATGCAGAAACGAGAGTTAGCACATATGGATTAGCATTGCAAAGTATTATTACTATTTGCGTAATCAAAAATGCATCTGAAAGATAAATTTGCACTAAGTCAACTCTGGTCAACCCTGGTCAACTATAATTGCATCGCGTTGACTGCAATTGTGTCGCGTTAAGTCACATGCGTCGCTGCATTCAAGCGATTGCGTTGCTCTAACTCGCAATTGTGAGGCTCTATAACACTTGCGTCATTTTACATAACAATTACGTCATTTCATAATGCTTGCATCATTTGACGTAGCACTTGCATCGCGTGCTCCCATAGTTGCATTGCATTTTCTTAGTTGTGTCCTATGGCCTAACATTTGCATCATTTTAAACCTAAACCCTACCCATCCCTTACATTTGCATCATGACACAACAAATGTGTTGAATGTGATAGCATTTGTGGTTTATGTAAACGCATTTGCGTTGCAATGCATTCGTTTTCCTAGACTAAACCCTAATTAATGCACGAAAAATGACAAAATGAAAGTTGGGAAGGGGTACTTACCGGTGCCTCTGCGCCCTCAAGTCGTCAGAAGGTCCTCACTCAATAGCTGCAGTGCTCTGTTACTGGGATCACCATCTTCTCCTCGCGCTCTGCTCTCCAAAATCTCTAAATAACAAAAGTGAAAATGACACCTAGATTGCTTTTTCAAACCTATTTATAGATTGAAAATTAGGGTTTTGTCTTTTGGGTTTGTACTAGAGGCTCATTTGACTGCCTTTGACTAGCATTTTTGCTAGCTTAACATCCTCCGTTTTCGAAACCATCTGCACCATTATTTTTTTGGTCATCAAATTGACTTATCGGGACACTTTCCAAATTTTTCTGACCCTGGGCCAAAATTAAAAAAAAATCTCAAGGGGGCATAGGCACTTTGTACCTTCACTGGGGCATATCCTTGACTTGTTTTCTTTGCCATAACGTAGTAAACTGCATTATGACAAAGAGGGGCAAAATGTTGACACATAAAATTGACCTAGGCTTGCGAACTCAATTTTCTCATTAATTCCTCTATGTCCCTCTGACCAAATTCAACTATTAATTAAATAATGATCAATTATTTAATTAATTCACCTCTCTTATTCTTCTTGACTATTTAAATATGCCACTGCTGTCTAAAGTCCTCTTTAAATTAAATAAATTATTTAATTTATTTAATTAATCCACTATACCCTCTTGACTTTTTAAATAAATTAATTTTATTTAAATATGTCTCTAATATTAAAGACGTCTCATAATTAAATAAATCCCCCACAATTATTTAATTATTAACCCACTTCTTCCACAATTAAATAATTTAAAATTAATTATTTGATTGTCTCATTTAATTCATTTCCAAATTTAAATAATAATCATTTATTTGAATTTCCCTCTTTATTAAGTAAATAATTTAATTATTATTTACTGTCACATGACTTCACTATTTTGAATTAAATTAAATATTAAATTCAAAATAGCATTTCCCTCCAAAAATTAAGTAATTTCTAAAATGACTTGATGTTCTAACTCCTTTTTATGTGCTAAATCTTATCTCCCTGTCACACATATTCTCATTCCTTGATCTTAAATTAAATCTTGTCCACTCATTTTGAAATTCACACTAAAGTTTCCCTAACCCTAATTAAGGGGTTGTTATTTTGAATCTTGACCATTGATTCTAGGGCACTTCTCAATCTTTAATCTCTTCCATTCATCCAAAATTGCATTTTCTATAAAATGGCAATTTGTCCTCATTTTGGCATCTTGCAAATCTTGTATCTTGAAAATATTGAATCTTGCACGCTTTGCAATTCTTGAATCTTGCATTTTTGCTTGTCTTTGTCATTTAGCTAATTAGTTTGCATGTAGTATTTAGTTTCTCTTGCATAATCATTTGAATCCTTCAACACTTGTTTAGGACTAGTCATTATTAAGATTGCTCATCATAAATCTGAGGGCAATCTCATATTTTCAGCAAGTTTAGAAGGTGTAATGGAGGTCAACCATGGAGAATGAAGACATTGGGTGAGATCATTTCATTCATTTTTCATTTATTCCTTTGCACTCTATTATTTACTTTGGGATTTTATGTTGCATGTGATTTGCTAACAACCTAACAAAATACCCTTGTTACAATTTCAACATGGACCTATGAGGGGATTGTTCTTAGATGAGTCATGATGACTTGGATATCTTGGATGAGCATTCACATTCCCTATTCTTGGTCTACTCGGTGGTTAATCATTTGAGAGGTATTGCCCATTGTTACTTTCAAATGCATTATGTTTTCTTTATCTTCTCATACATATGGACCTCGAGCTATGGTTTGTTAGTTCTAGAGGGTTAATTTGATGGATTTTGGCATGTTTATCTCATTATGCATTGTGATATTATTCATTGATTTTGAGTTTAGGAGATGTTATTGCGCTTATTTCCTTCATTGAGAATGAATTTGGTTTGATATTCCTTTGGTTTGAGATGAATACATCTTGGTTATGGTTAGATGTGGATATTACTATTCTCTTTGTGGTTTTATGGAGGAGATCATACTTATCACAACTTAGCATTTAGAGGTGTGTATAGAAGGACATGCTACAAGTTTTTTTTGCACGTTCTCTCTTTGGTCTTGTTCTTCATTCTGGATGTTTGTATTCACATGACATTGGATTTGAGATCTTGTGTGGAGATATGATGATCACTATGTTTGTGGTCATGTGTTGTTAATTCTTCTTTGGTGATGAAATGGATATTTTTTCTCTTTCCTTTGTTGAGTGTGAAGAACTTGGGAGAGCTATGGAGACTTGTGGTGAGAGTTGGATTGTAGCATATTGTTTTGTAGGGTTTGGATATCTTTTTGGATGTTCCTTGGTACTACATGATGATGGTTTAGGTGAATCCTTGGATGCCTTGATCATTTTAATATTTGACATTACCTATGTAGTGGGAATTCTTGGATGTTCATTATATGACAGGTTTGACACTTGGAGCTTATGATTGCATGTTATGGATTATATATGTTGATGGCATGAGGTTCAATTATTATGATTTGTACACCTTTGAGGTATGGATAGTTTGATGTGTTAGCATTTTCTATGGGTGCTATTTTCAGCTATGGTGATTATATCTTGAAAGCTATTGATACATACTTGTTACCTTTGGATTGAGTTTTTGTGTATCAAGATATTGGCGGGAGGTAGGACTTATACTTCTTTGTGATAGATAGTGTGGAATCTCTTTGGATGGTTTCTTATCTTTGTGCGTGGGCATGATGGAGGATGAAAGCATTCATGCTTGAGATGGTGGTCACCTTGATTCTTGTTGCAAGTATCTTGATGGATCACATGGAGCACTTTGATTCCTTGATGGTATATGTGGCTAGAGGGATTGATCCCTTGTTCATGTTTGAGTTTACTTGTTTACCCCTTATGCAATGCATACAACAAGTGGGAGAATTTTAGGAAAAGGTGTGTTGTCCACCTTTCATAATGTTATAATGTAATATTTTATTTATTATGTGACCTACACATATGGAATCTAGGGATGTGTGCATCACATGGGTCTAGCATTCTTGGGGCCACTTTATGTGTTGTATGTAACATTGGATAAAATATTTAATGTGGGGTTGCACATGGGAATAATATTTAATATTGGAAAACTTAATACTAATATTAAACGAGGGTTAATGGTTTTGTAAGCTCATGGTATTAGTCACATGGTTTTATGTAATACCACTTGGTGGTTTTGTGTGAGCTTGTTTCTATAAAAGAAAACACATGGGTAGTTATCTAAGGTTGGATTGTTGGATTGTTGGCTATTTGGCTAAGGTGTTGATGGAATATCTTGTTAGGACTTGTGAGGGTTGAAGCATGGCATGGTATGTGTGGCTACATGCTTGTTCACATAGAGTGATTGTAGAGGGTTTGATGTTTCAAAGGTGTTCATGGAGGACTCTGAAGATGTATTGTAATGTTTATTGTTGAATAATACAGGAGTGATGGATAATTTTGGAGGCTAGGTTTTTCCCTCTTGAGGGTTTTTCTAAGGTATATCTTGTGTCATATTTGATGGTATTTTATCTATTATTTTACATATGGATTTTGAATACTTGTTTGCATAGAAATTATCTATTTGGGTTATGTGTAAATTATCTTGGGTGGATGGATATTTCCTTTCAACATCCCCTTTTCACATCAAATCAAGGGCTTGTCTTGATTCTTCTTCCAACCATTTCAAAAAAATGGTTTTGACTACCTCAATAGGCATAACGTTTTCATAGCCATAACGCTTCAACTCAAAAAGAACTCTACCTAGATAGTCTTCTAAGATTTTCTTCTCTTTTTGCTTAAGGTGGAAGAATTATTCTTTACCATCACTAAACTTGCAATAACCTTGGTATTTATATAATAATATAGTTTCCATTTCTTTCCATATGCTAATTAATCCCATAAACCATCTCATTGTTGAATATTTTAAAGAAGGAAATAGTTTCAACTTTTGGTTATCGATCTTATAGTTGTAAGTCTGGCAGAGGACCTTGAATTTGAAAGGAAATTGGTTTGGTTCCTCTGATGATAAACCTTAGAAGTACGAAGGTTGAAAATGGGATGCTCTTCATAGGTGCATATTCATCTACATCGAGGTTAACTAGAAAGGTAGAGGTTATTTTAACCCTACTTGCTTCCCTTCCATTGTGGTTATATACTTCTTCATGTTCATGACATTGATTGAATTATTTTTGAGAATATCCTCAAAGGTTTTCTTTGGGGTCTTAGGAAAATATTGGAGGATTGGTTGTTTGCAAGTTTCTACCAGTAAGACTCCTTTGTTGATCCCTCTATTTTCAAATGTTTGAGTTAGGTGGGTTTTGGCAAAAAATCTTCCATGGGGTCCTCTTTTTCCAATCATGTAAAAAAAGGAGAATTTTGTTTACTATATTTTTATCAAGAAAATAAAATAAAACAAAAAGGGTATTGTCTAAACTTCTAATAACACCTAGTGTAAGAACACACAGAGTCCCCAACAATGATGACAAAAAGTGATGAGCTTTCGTTAGGTCTCATACTTTAATCAATTATCATTTTGATCAAGGTGGTGTTTGAGACTGTCTGCAAAAGGATTTCAGATATCTAATCCTATAGAAAGTAATTACATTAAGATTGAAGGTTAATTAAGAAGTGTTTGTGGTTGCAAGAGTATATAAGAAAATAGGAAATGTAATCTACGAAATTGGGAAATGCAATCTATAAAGTTTAGGAAAGTTAACTAAATATCTAATAAGACATAACCAAATTTTTTAAACTATTGAATGTTGATAACATAAATTGAACTATCTATTTTTTAATTATTTTTTTGAGGAAAAGAAAAAGAAAAGAATTTCAACATAAAAAAATATTTGAGTATGTTCTCTTATTAAAAAAAAGGATTTTGAACATGAAATCAACAATCTATTCTAGAGCTACTATTTATATAGTATTTTACATAAACATAAACTCACACAAAAATACAACAAATATGACATTACAGACATTTAACCTACAGGTTTACACTAACATGAACTATGCAAATATACATTAACAACAAACTTAAAATACTTATCTCTAATTGTATGTCTAAATCCTCAATTAAGTGGCTAGCTCAACAAAGGTTTTGAGTTTCTTAATTTAAAAAATCATCCATGACATACGATCATACTTTCAATAATCATCAGATAGTCATTCAACATATTATGTATTATTTATTTCATGGAGAAATCATATATCACACAAAATTCTAGAATTTTCATGTATTATCTATCATAAATATAAAATTATAATATATCCTATTTCCTAGATTTAAGGCATCATGGTGACACACTTTAATGCTTTTAAAAGCTAGTTATATGGATTACATAAATAGAAGTTGAGTTACACTAATTGAAAAAATAATTCAATTATTTGAAATAGCTATTGTAAAGAAAGAAATTGAAATTTCAAAGATTTAGCAATTTGGTGGCATTCACATCTTGAGCACAATTGGAGGCACGAGTCTCCAAAATTTTGCTTGTAGTGACCCTATCCACAATAATTTTTGAGGTTCTTCAAGGATTTGGGAGCACTATAGAAGTGACAACTCCATAATTCTTCTCTTCTTGGTACACATCCTATTTTTGTAGAATTCATCTTTTGATACATAATGTAATTAATATCATCATAAACATAGGAAAAGTAGTTTGAGTATATACATACATCAATATTGAACTAAAACTGCATACAATTATTGGATAATCTTCTTATATTAAGTATTATTATGGGTGTATAGGAGTGACAAATGGTTAAAAGGAATGGTAATTTGGTTATGATGGAGAGATAGATGTTTGTACCTATCACTATATATGAGTAATGCATATATACTAACACAATTTTGACTTATATATAATAGTGGTGGGCCAAATTTGGATTATACAGCAACATTACATAGTCTCACTGACTTGTAAAACTTCCTTGGACTTGTTAACTTCTATTGCAAGTTCATACTTAACTTCTCTCAAATCACACACATTAAGATACCATTCTCATGGACACCTACATGACATCATAATTTTGAGGAGATTGAGCATTGCCTCTACACAACCCTTGATCTTGTAATGCCTAATATTGCACTCATTTGAAATATAAATTGATGCATTTGATTATGCACTTGGAATTATATTCACATAATATGGGAAATTGATTGCATATCATTCCAATAATTTTAGTTTCATAGTATAATTATACTCTACTTGTGAAAAGGATTTATACACTATTGTGCAAGATACTAAGTAATGGTATTTGTGCATCTTTGATAAGGGGATAATAATTCAATTAAAGCATAAGATATTCTATTTCCTGCACACTCAAAGTAAACTAGAAACATGCACCATATGAAGTGGATGACTTATCTATGATAATTCCATCCATGATCCAGCACAAAATAGAAAAGACCATAAGATAGCTAACTACCTCAAGTGCCCACCAATTCACACACTCATTAAAATGCTATACTCATGCACTCACAACTTTGTTGACTAGGGATTTATCTACCTAGTATACATAAAATTCATGTAGAATCATGTTGAGCTCTCATAGAGAAAACATATTGGTGAATTATAATTTTCAACAAGCTTCTTTACAAGACTGGATATTTCTATGTCCTCAATGACATACCAAACCAAAGACTCATTTGCAAGATTGTCCACTAGTTCAATCTATGAACTATTTATTTTTAGGTGCCACTATCATCACCCCATATTTTTACGTATCATTAGTTGACATATAGGCTCCAATAGTTCTATATATCACCTGCCACACATTCAAACAACACCATGCTTCAAACTAGATAATGTATTAGTTAGACAAAATAATACATTTAAAATAATTTTATCCTATTTTACACACATGGGATTGCAACCACTCCTTAGGATGATCATACAAGGTATTGACAACATTGGAAAACCATACCTAATTAACAACATTAGAAGTAGATTTTCCCTTTCTATAAAATTTCCTCTAACCTATTCACCATTATTGTTGCTTGTACTAACTAGTGTAACAACTTACAACATCAATGCATCCACCATTCATGCAAGGTTCATATACCAACTAAAATATAAACCCTATAGATGGGAAATAATTATAAATATCCCATAAGATCATGTATTTCAATTGTTACATTCTAATTGGTGAGATGAGCTTCATTAGGCCTAGGTTAATGGCACTTAATGATATTTGCTTGCATGAGCCCTTCTCCAATCACAAACAAGTTCACATTGGTTCTTACTTACATCATCCTCATTAGTGATTTTGACCAATTGTCACCAATGAAAGACATTAAAACATGTATGCTTGTGAATCCTAGGGGACGAAACTTTGGCACAACTTTCAAACAATGGTAACATTAAACATGAAATTTTGTTAGCATGGGGATGAATCAATATAACTTTCTTTTCATAGCCTTCTTTTAAATATTATAAATGTAGAGCTAACATTGTTAAACTAAGAGATTCTTATGTCAAAATCTAATACTTACCTTACATGTAATGACAACACATCATTTCAATGCTCAATACATTTATTTGCCACCACTGAGTTTGTTCCACTACGTAATAACATATGCTTCTATAATTGGAGGTGCTTGTTATATGATGCTAAATACATTTATTTGCCACCACTGAGTTTGTTCCACTACGTAATAACATATGCTTCTATAATTGGAGGTGCTTGTTATATGATGAAATTGAAGGGATGATCATGCTCATATCTTAAATAGGAATAATACAATGCCAAGTTTCTTTTGTGTCTTGGCCAAAAATTATTTGTAGGTCTTGTCAATGACACATCGAGAGAATTTCACCCTAGTATATACCAAAGTGACAATGATCCACTAGATCTTCCACTGTTCATTGTGTTTAAGTTCAAACATTACATAGGACCATCTTGAGACCTCAATCATACATAAGACATGCCAATCACCTTGGTTACTTGAGGTGGCTGATGACAACTTGTACTTAAATAATATGGCTTAGGAATCCATAAATCTCAAGGGTTGATTATTGCGAGCAACAATTAACATTGAGAACATAGATGGATCACATTCTTTTTAGCCTTGAATATTCACTATCTTATTGATCTTTTCATCTCTCCCACATTTAGGTACCAATGCTATGCACAAATATAAAATAATACATATATAACCCTCAAGAAACTAGACGATAATCACTTACATATAATGTTAATTATAAATATATGATAATGTCCAAAGGATTGAGCTTAATTGGTTAAAGCATCGATTTCTCATTGTGGAGACTCAAGTTCAAATGCTAAAAATGACATCTAATATGGAATTCTAAGTTTTAACTCTTGGTCTTCCATAGTTGGCTTCTAATATGGAAGCAGTTTCTTAATAAGTAGACCATAAGTGGTTTCTAGTGTGGTTGCTCGAAAGGAGTTGGTATTTGTCTCATGATTGTTCTTGCAAGAGCTTGTAAGTGTCTCATGTTGATGCTCATAAGAGAAAAATAATTGTAAATGATAATCAATATAAAAAATTCTAATAATTTTATTAAAATTATTAATTAATAGTCATATTCTTCAACATAATTTTTTTATTATCATTATATATTAATTGAATCTATTCAACTCTAAAAACAAAGACACTCTTTTTACAAACAATTGATAACTTTATACAAGAATTATTTACCTTTATTTATGCAACCTTATATGTGCTCGTTGTACATTGGGTGTTATTGCTAGATGATGGTTTTATAATGTCACTTGGAGCATTCTATAATGGTAGTAGGGAACAAAGTATCATATCAAACCATGCACATAAAAATCAAAATAGAACTGACATATATTAAAAAACCTAAAACTATACAATTATTCAAGCTAAATAATTAACACTATAAAAAATACCACTTCATAATATATTTAAATTTATCAATTATTTTTTCCCATTAATGAGATTTCCAAAGTTCTCTGCAAATATATGTAAAGAAGCCAAATAGAATGTCCCAAAATGTGGATAGTTTAAATTGAATTTTAATGGAGCCTCAAAAGGCAATTGAAGAAAATTAGGAGTGGGTTGCTTAATTATAGACAAATAGGGTAAGATAATAGCAACAACTTCGAATAAATTAAAAGGAGATAACAATGAAGTTGAACTTCGAGTTCTTATTTTAGGAAAAAATTGTCATCTCTACAAGTGTCATAAAGTCAAGATATAACAAAACTCATTAATAATTTTAAATATAGTTAAAAAGAAAAAGTTTAAAAATTATAAAATAAACAATGCCCTCCTACAATTTTGGCCTTTATTGGATAAGTACGAAAATTTCTCCATAAATCACATACATAAGGAGATATATAAAGGAGCAAATATGTTATAAAATTGGATAATATAAAAGGATGGAGAGTGTATAATAGATTCAAACTTTGATCAATGACAAGGTCTAAAAGAAAGATTAAAATATGAAACGATAGATACAATTGTAGAATCATAAGAAGGAAAATATGAAAGAATAATAATTAAAAACAACTCAGATGGAGGAGCTACCTTTCCATAATAAGGTGGTAAGATCTCACTTTACCAAAGTAGGATTTTCAAGTCGAAATTTGTTATGATTGAAAGCATAGGTAAAAAAGATTAATGATGACTCTCCTCAATATACTTGTAAAACAATTCACAATTAACATTACCTTTACCTTTTGATTTTTAAATAAGATATATACCTCTTATATTTAATACCAACAAATGAAAAATGAAAAAAAAAACATTTTAAATATTTAATTTTAAAATTATCATACAATTACACAATTAAACAAGAGCTCTGAAAGAGCTGGAGTCCTTGCCTAAGGGAATAAATTTGCTTATGCATGTTTTCAATTGAGTGAGAAACTAATTAGTATTTATAAAACTAATTAAATCCAAGTATTAGAAGAGCTAACTAAACACATGAAAAGTAACCACATGCTTTATAAAGTTTAATTATAACACAAGGATCCAAAATTAATGTCAATTTAGATCTTGGTTTCACAGGGTTGGAAAAAGAATCAGCTCATAACTCAAATATAATGATACATGGATATACAACTAGACTCATTTACCAAAGTCAAATAGTCTTCAATTAACCACCGATGGGAAAAACTTGTGCCCACACACTTAGTTAAAATAGCAACCACCGAATAAATGAATATAATATCAAAATATTTTAGAAACAAAATCACTAACTATAGGTCATCTCATAAAATTTATAATGTTGAGTCAAGTATTATAATCACTAATTATATATATATGTATATATGTATGCATATGTATATACACCCATACATATATATAGTATGGATGTATGCATATATATAGTAATGGTATACACATATATGTATACATACATATTTGCATACGTACATATACATACATACATACATACATACATACATACATACATACATGCATACATACATACATACATATATATATATATATATATATTAAAAATAGCAAAGAAGAAACATTGCTAGATGTCAAAAAAACAAGTTACAACGTACACATCCCATAAGAGATAGTTGGGCACATTAGTGGTAATATAAAATATCATCAATATCTGAATCAAAATTTGAATGCAAAACCAAGCAGCATAATAAGGCACATCACCTAATGTACCATGGTGGTAGGAATAAGATGTCTGTTATCATTTTGTCTATAAGATGGTTGGAGGTGGTAGAGTCACAATATAAAAGGATGGCACTTTGGTTAATATTGTAGATTTTTTCACTAAGCCAACAATCACATATAAGTTTTGTTGGTGTAGATCTAGGCCATGCGCCTTTCCTCTTCCAACACTTGATTCATCATTTTTTATTTTCTTATTGTGTCTTTGAAATGTGAATGTTAAGTGGGAGAATGTTAGGAGTAGGTGTACCATTCACCTTGTAAATTTTATGTCTTGATTACTCATATTTAAGAATGTAGATGATAAATAATTTATGATCTTCAAACATCATGAAATGTGGAGATTATTTATTCTTTGAAATACTTGGAATAATATGAGGGAAGGTATCTAATAGGGATGTTACATTGGAAATATCAAAACTAGGAGCTATAGAACATCCTTCCAACTAAACATTGTCATGGAGTGTATAGATTTGAGAAACTATTCATTTTGATTGTTATGACATGATCTATGATATATAAAGACGTGTAAGAGGAGTTACTTTCTAATCTAGGATGTTGATCATGACCATGTGGCTTTGGATTTTTTCTATGACTTATGCTTTTGACTCATAGTGTTGGGACCACTTATTTGTAATGTTTCTAGATAATGGATACATAAGGTAGACGTTTGTTAGGTTCTTTTCTGGGTACTCTTATCTAGTGCTAGATTAGTATTAGTCAAAGTGATAAGCATATTATATTGATGTACTTTTTTAGTTCTATTAATACAAGCTTGAATCTTTTGGGTGGTGTTTTTCTTGCAAGGTTTTCTCCATACATATTTGGTGTTCATATGTTTTGAATAGTTATGTTTACTTCTCCACTATGGTATTAATCTTTATGGTTTAATTACATGTTTAATTAGATTGGAAAACTTGATTGTTAATATTTTCTTTGTGTCATTCACCCTATATTCAATAAGCATGTAAGGTAGGATGTGAAGATGCACAATACACATGAATAGCGAGAGAAAGAGAGAAATATGATCATTAGGGCATATAAGAAGAGTGGTCAAGTTAAAATATCACATAAATGAGTAATGGGTGTAACATAATGCTGTTATTTGAAGGATTTCTTAAGGAATTTAGCACTTGAAGAACAAATCAATGAAGCACCAATGTACATTAATTTAGGTCATACGAAAAGATACAAATAATAGTAACCATGAAATAATATATCATAGCATGATATAGGATCAAATTATAAAAATTTCTCAAGTGTCTATATGGAAACATCAAAGGATGCCATAATGCAATAAGGTGAAATAAAAAACATCCTATGAATATTCATATTAAAAAATCTTTGAACATAAATGTGATGAGATAACTTTTTTTGATAAGTTTTATCAACATGAGGATAAATATCCTTCAATGAATCGTCTAAATCAAAAATATGATATTCCATAAATGACAATGAATTATGAAATATATAATTTATAGAATTTCAAATAGTTTTATGTACATTGAATCAGTCAAATTCATGGATGTGGAATAATAATTTCATTGTGAAATGCCCACTGGAAAACTACATTCATGATTTTGGAAGGTGGTACTATAGCATCAATGAGCGCTAACTGAGTTGCCTTTTCAAATTTCATTGTTTAGATAGCTCCATTGAGAAATTGAAAGTAGGAATTAGTTGAGGGAAGAAATACTTAAAAGGAAAAACCATGAAAATGTTAGAAAAATAAATCCTTTAATATGAAAGGGAGACAAGATGAAAAAAATCTTACGAATGTCATTTCAAGTGCTTTTGAGAGGCCAACAAGGCTAGGAACTTGCTATGTGCCTACATCTGAGAGATCAATACCTGTAGAAGAAGATCTTGAATTAAAGTTGTTTAATTTTAAAGCTAATCAATGAAATGAAGAGAAAAGATAGAAAATTATGAATCTAATCTCATTGAAGAACTGGATGTCCCCAAAAAAACAAATATTGTGTATTTGATGAAATATTATAGATTTTACATCGAAAGATTTTGCACTTATCTAGATCTAATTTTCATTTAATAGATTGAAGTGTGGCTGGCATGCATGCATGACAGACAAAAGATTAGTTGCATTGTTAATGGTGGTCAATAGAGAACTCGACATTTATGAATTATGGTGTTAGGTCTTTAACTGAACAACAAACATCAATGCATGAAAGCACATGACAAATATAGACCCTCTCAACAGACATAGATTTTACCTTCATCAAACAATCTGAGCAAATGAGATATTACAAATGCCTCCTTTTTTGATAGATTTCATTGCCATCAAACAATCTATGCAAATGTATAAACAATACAAATAATTCTTTGCTCGACAGTCTTAAAACTTGACACCAAAATCCATTAATGACGATTGTACTTCAGTCCATTGAGAATAAATGAAAATTATAGACTAACAAATGTTAAATTTCCTCGTTAAAACGTCACACATTGACAGAAACAGTTGGTGCCAAGACACGACTATACCAAAGAATATTACAAAGCCATGAAATATTTCCAATAGCAACAAAACATTACCAATTGATGAAATGATTTTAGACTGAGATATTTTGCACTTATTTAGACCTAATTTTTATTTTCATTTAATAGATTGAAGTGCACTTGGCATGCATGCATGGAGAGAAAAGATTAGTTCCATTCTTAATCGTGGCCAGCAGAGAATTCAACATTAAAGAATTATGGTGTTAAGTCTTTAACTCAACAATAGATACTGACCCATAAAAGCACTCAAAGATAGGGAAGAGTAGAAATTAACCAATAAAATGTAGAGAACAACAAATAATAGACATTAACCCATAAAATGCAAAGATGTAAAAAACTATAAAATGACACTGTAAGAGATATAGGAACTTACAACTGTCTCATTTTCTACTTCCAACACGATAGACGTAAACCCTATCAACAGACATAGATTGCACCCTCATCAAAAAATCTAAGCAAGTGAATAAACAATGAAAAAATGACAGTGTAAATGATATAGGAACTTACAAACGTCTCCTTTTTCGCTTCCAATATGATAGATATAAACTCTCTTAATAGACACATATTTCACCCCCATCAAACAATCTGAGCAAATAAATAAAAAATGTAAATAATCCTTTGCTCAACAGACTCAAAACTCCACACCATAAGCCATTAATGACACCTGAACTTCAGCCTATTCACAATAAATAAAAATTAGGGACTATATATGCAAAATGCCCTCGTTAAAATGTCACGCGTGGACAAAAACACTGGGTGCGAAGACACGACTATATCAAAGAACATTACAAAGCCATGTAATATTTCCAATAGCAACAAAATATTAGGCATTGATTAATTTTTTTTTGCATCTCAAGATGATTACAAAAAAGCATTGCATATTGATGAAATGTTTCTCATAGCAAATTAACCCATAAAATGTAGAGATGCAAACAACTATAAAATGACACTATAAAAGATATAGGAACTTACAACTGCCTCATTTTTCACTTCCAATATGATAGACATAAACCCTATCAACAAACACGGATTTCACCCTCATCAAACAATTTGAGCAAGTGAATAAACAACACAAAAATGACAGTGTAAAAGATATAGGAACTTACAACTACCTCATTTTTCGCTTCCAACATGATAGACGTAAACCCTGTCAACAGACTGATATTTCACCCTTATCAAACAATCTGAGCAAATGAATAAACAACACAAAAATGATAGTGCAAAAGATATAGGAACTTACAAATGCCTCCTTTTTTGCTTCCAATATGATAGATATAAACTCTCTCAATAGACACATATTTCACCCCCATCAAACAATCTGAGCAAATGAATAAACAACGCAAATAATTGTTTGCTCAACAGACTAAAAGCTTCACACCATAAGCTATTAATGACATCTGCACTTTAGTCTATTCATAATAAATGAAAATTAAGGACTATATATGCATAATTTCCTCATTAAAATGCCATGCGTGGACAAAAACACTAGGTGCGAAGACACGACTATATCAAAGAACATTACAAAGCCATGAAATATTTCTAATAGCAACAAAACATTAGGAATTGATTAAATTTTTCCCTTTCTTGCGCTGAAAATAATTTGCGATTAGAAAAATACAAAACCATGAGGAAAATACCAACAACCAATGAGAAAATACTTATAATATTTTTTAAATCTCAAGATGATTATAAAAAAACATTATGTATTGATGAAAGGTTTCTCATAGCAAATTGACCCATAAAATGTAGAAATGTAAAAAACTATAAAATGCCACTGTTTAAAATATATAGGGACTTAAAACTGCCTCATTTTTTGCTTCCAACACGATAGACATAAACCTTGTCAATGGGCATAGATTTCACCCTCATCAAACAATCTGAGCAATTGAATAAACAACACAAAAATGATAGTGTAAAAGATATAAGAAATTACAAAGGCCTCCTTTTTTGCTTTGAATACGATAGATATAAACTTTCTCACCCCCCAATCAAATAATCTAAGCAAATAAATAAACAATGCAAATAATCTTGTGCTCAACAAACTCAAAACTTCACAGCATAAGCCATTAATTACACCTACACTTCAATCTATTCACAATAAATGAAAATCAGGGACTATATAGGCAAAATGTCCTTGTTAAAACGCCATGCGTGGACAGAAACACTGGGTGCAGAGACACAACTATATCAAAGAACATTACAAAGCCATGAAATATTTCCAATAGCAGCAAAATATTAGGAATTGATTAAATTTTTCCCTTTCTCATGCCAAAAGTAATTTGCAACAAAATAGGGCTCGTTATAGATGTTGAGATTAAAAACTATAAAACAACATTGTAAGAGATATAGGAACTTACAAACGCCTCATTTTTCGCTTCTAATATGATAGACATAAACCTTGTCAATAGACATAGGTTCACTCCCATCAAATAATCTAGCAAATGAATAAACAACACAAAAAATGGCAGTGTAAGAGATATAGGAACTTACAAACGCCTCTTTTTTCACTTCGAATACGATAGATATAAAATCTCTCAATAAACATAGATTTCACCCTCATCAAACAATCTGAGCAAATGAATAAGCAATGTAAATAGTCCTTTGCTTGACAGACTTAAAACTTCACACCATAAGCCATTAATGAATTGGAAAGGCATATAAACTATAAAATTACATTTTAAAAGATATAGGAAGTTACAAGTGCCTTATTTTTTATCTATTCACAATGAATGAAAGTTAGATCCAAATAAATGCATAATGCCATTGCACACAAAAGACATGTCAACTACCATCAACAACTATAATATATGACACATGAATAATGACTCATCTGAGATACATGTAACAAGATGTCATTGTTTGGGAGATTTGGTTTCATTATTTCTGAGTTGTGCCACCATTTTGCAATGAAATTGATAAATTAATATACTCATCACCTACTATCTATTGTTCATCCATTTTGAAAGATAGAAACTAAGTTCTTTAAAATAGCATTACAAACAAGGCCATAGTCATTTTCTTGCTATCCAATTCTTGGAAGAATACAACATTGTATGTAAAAGCATTAGGCATCTTAGCACACATATCTTCTATTTCACACACAAGTAACATTGGTTTGCTACAATTTTTGTTTCATCATAAGCATGTATCACTATGATATGCACAAAATAAAAAAATTTATCCATGAAACATGAGTAATAATTGTTTCTAAAATGGCAAGCAAAGTCATTTATATCCATAGTAGGTATGTTTGAAATGGATCAATAGCCAATTGTGAAATTACATGGTGCAGATAAGAATTTAAAATAAACCATCAGATTAGTCTCGATTAAAGCATCAACGTCATTTTCTTGTCATTGATATTGTCAACAACAGCCATGCTATGTAGCTTCTTTGACATCTTACTTCTTGATATTGCTCTACGTGGCTATGTTGTGCTACCTATATCCTGCATCACAAACAATTAGCATTATGCTTCTCACAATGTATCACAATGTAGTTGTTACACTATGCTATGAAGGAATGAGAATCAAAATTGCAATAGTGCAAGGTAAGCACCTGTGCTAAGCTGCAAATGTTTTTTCAACTTGGTGGAGATGTCATAGTGCTTCCTTTTGTGACAATTCATATGATGCAATTATACATTGCAAGTGTGAACGTTCCTTGCAATTGAAACTTTTGTAGCAAGAACATTACTGCAAACATGTCTTTCTTGTAATTTTCAAATGGTATTGCAACTAGTTGGGGGAAGCTATTTCACAGTTATTGTTTGTGCAGATAACAGTCCACAACTACATTTGTTGTTTGAACAGTACATTGGAGAAAATGCATGTATTCAAATTTTGTTTTAGTTGCACATGTTGTGCATCGTGCAACATCATTGTTTGATGTTTGTGTTAAAAAAATCCTTTGTTTACATGTTGTGCAAATTGGTTCGTACGGGGGAAAGTGGACATTTTTAGGCCTCAATGTTCCAGTCACCTGGAATGGTAATGTAGATGTAATTAGTGACAAATTACAACAATGCAATTTCAAAAAAAATCTACATAAGTTATAAACATCACAATAGTAGGGCACACATGACAAGTGCTTTGCAGTAGAAGCATATACTATTATGTAAAATGTAAATGTTTTAGGTGTTTACTTTCATGCTTGAGAACTTAAGTGGTTCTAGGGAGGCTTTTGTAGATGCATAATTGATCTCATCAATGAAGTTGGATTGCATTATTTTCATTAGACTTGTGCCTTTTTCCCCATAATGAACAATATTCTTGAGCAATATGAAGGGGGGTTTTGTTGATGCTAGGATCAGTTGAAGTGTGGCATAGAGCTTTGCATGGCTATTGGGGACTATAACCTATAAAATATAGAATTGTTCAAATGGAAAATTCAAAGGAAAATCAGTTTAAGAATTCTATGGCATTAAATTAGATTAAAAATTGTATGTTCTAAAATATGTACATTAATTTAATCAAAAGGATACTGTTAAAATGTAAATGTTGATAATGTAGAAAGGCATTCCATAAGTAAGTTAGCTCTATCAAAAATGAGTCTTAAAAAGTCTTTAGAAAATTTAAAAAAGGAAAGTGCTCAAATTCTACAAAGCCAACATTAATTGTAGCCAAATCATCTCGGGACTTTCCATCTTTAACTTGCAACTCATATTGCATTGGCACTTGATGGTGACTAGTAACAATAGTGCCAATTGTTCCAATAGAGTAGTTGTCGTCTAATTGGATGAGTTGTGAGATGGTTGTGTCGAGAATTAGTTTGTGCTCCTTACACACTCTGTCAATGGGTTGAGTGGTGCTTTGAGGGGTTAATACAAGGGAATAATCAACATCTCCTCTTTCATATTGCGTTTTCTTTCTATGATAAAATTTGTGAAACGCACACTTGTATGAGGCAATAACTGCGGTAAAAATGTGTCAATTAGTTTGTTGTTAATGTTTACAGTGATTGTCATTTGGCCATGGCTGTCAACTAAATCAACATGCACCATAGCTACTTTTGGTGGTGTTCCAAGATTTATGTTAATAGCAGGGCCATAAATAGCTAAAATATTGCCTTCAAATGCTAAAGCCAATTGTTTTGTGCATGTATGTCAAGGATGCTTAATGGCTATACAATTTTTGCCTTCAATATATACATTGCAATTTGAACAATGAGGGAAACTAAATGGACACTTAAGCATACACAAATTCAAGCTATATATGACATAAATGGGATACAACACTTGCCTCTTTTCTTCTTGTTTGTCATCTGACTGATCCATTTTGTGTTGTGTAGGAAATGTGGTTAGAGTCTTGCAAGTGTTTCTATAAATATATGCGATGAGATATTAATGTCAAGAATGGATTAAAACAAGCTGAAAAGAAAAAATTAATGAGATCTAATATGGTTTTGAAGTTTGTTGGTGTCAACTATTAATCATTTACCTATTTGTAGATGGTTTGAATGTTATGCCACAGGTTGAAAAATGTTAAGATATATGTTCTATGAACTAGTAAGACATGTGCACCTTGCAACCATCAATTTAAAAAGTTCATATCCATAGAATAAATATTATATGGATTCGCTTCAAGCTAGTTCTGCGATGCATGACAATTTTGACTTTGTGATTTTTTTGTAATGAAGAAATGTATGGTGTGCAAAGCTATAGTAATATTTTGCATAATAAAACACTTGTTTCAAAATAGTTGTCTAGTGATTTGCAACAACATAATCATGTGAGATATTTCCAAGAGTATGATTGGTAGTGTTCTCTCACAACAATAGCCAAAGTTGAAATCTGCATGGGTAGAAAACACAAGCAGCGACATAGAAAGCTTATAGCATCTACAATGGACAATATAAATGACAAATCAGATATTACTCAGTAGAAGCTATAGAATCAATTTAAAAAGTTCATATACATGTATTAAATATTATTTGATTTACTTGAAGTTAGTTTTGCAATCCATAACAATCTTGACTTTGTTATTTGTTTGTAATGAAGAAACATATAATGTGCAAAGGTTTAGTAATGTTATGCATGATAGCATACCTGCTTCAGAACATGTATATAGTCATTTGCAATAGCATAATCATATGAGAAGTTTACAAGAGCATGACCAGCAGTCCTCACTAGGAACAATAGAAAACTTGAGATTTGTCATAAATAGAACAGTGGAAAAATAAGTATTCTGATTAGAGGCATGACCAACATGAAGAAAAATTAATCCGACAATTCTTTTATACTTATAGAAATTGCACATTGGTTTCTTGCAATAGCGAGGAGCAATGATAATAGCACACTACAGAGAGAATGTTGATAGTAAACAATTGCACTTGTAAAATTTTATACTATGTTGTCCAAATGATTGTATAATAGCATTTAAGCTGGTGTCAATACATGGCAACAAGTGCCAAGAGATTAGAATTCTATTCCGTGGGACTAGAACTGAAGAGATATTGCAAAGTGGTCTAACCAATATGTATCTAGTATTGTGAACTTGATAGTAACAATTTCAATGTCATGTATCCAAAAGTGATCCAATAGACTACCTCCATGTGTTGTGGGCTTGTCAACAATCAGTGACAGTTTGTTTCATTGCATAAATTCAAGAAGTTCTTTTGTTCTTGTGGATTGTAACATGTCAATGTTAAACTCTCCAACATAATCAATTTCAAATTAGGCGGTAATGAGGTAACAACTGTTTGTATTAAATTAAAAATATCATGAATGGGTGTGATTGGTGTCAAGTACAAATTTATGATGCACATAGTAATGTGTAGATGCAATAGGTCAATGGTTATTGATTCTAGATATTTTGTCAAAAAACTGTGAAAGTTTTACACGAGAACTATTTTCCTGCAATGTGTTAATAGGCCATGAATACCTGTTGCAGTATAGCAATTGGATGTTTTGTCAAGGAAGACAATGTGGTTGAGCACATTGTGTTTGGTTTCTTGGAAGAAAAGGACAATTTCTTAAATCATATCATGGTCATGGGATATTTCTTGTGTGTGAAATGCAAAGCTACGCGTATTCAAAGAGCATATGGTAAAATGACTTGGAGAGATAGATAAAAGGCTATTCTCTACTTTCCACTGTGTCGAGGCCATAAGGCATTGCATTTCACCATTTAATTTTTTTGAGACTTTGAATTTTTGTTCTTGTAGTTTATGCATGAGATACATGACTCGATATTCTTACACGTGATAAGGCAATGTACACAAGACCATATTGATAGACCTTACATGGGTCAAAAATAACTTTGTCCATTGTGAGACCTTGTGCTCTATGAATAGTTTGTGCGCATGCAAGTTGCAAACGAAATTATGCTCGAGTGACTATTTTTGTAGCTATCTTGACTTTTCTAATGATTCTCATTATAGGTGTCCAAGAAGACATAATACAATTTGTGTGTAGACTTTGCATTCTTTGTCGACACAATTTTCCAACAATGAAATTGAATTCTATCCAAACAATGTCTTCTTGATCGGTTGTATGCAATTTGAAGATGCCATTTGCACCATTGACCAATCCATCTTGTGTATCAAAGTTGCCAACAATAAATTCAACCAAAATTTCTTGCTTGAGAAAAATTGTGCTAGGTAATGATGATTTCTGAGGTTGAAATTGAATGCTATTAATCGTCGTGTCCTCTTTATCAATTGCTTGTAAAACATAAAGCTTTGTTGATAAGTAGTCTAGCATTTTTTTGTTGTGCATGTTGATTGTTGTATTTCTGTGAAACAAGTATGGAAATCATGGATCATTTGGAGGTGTCTTATAGCACATTGCATTCAAGTAGCGAATGCCTTGATTGGTTTATTGACCAATCCTAGCACGATTAAGTATGGAAATGAAATGTTGATTTGCTTGTCTAATTAATTATGCAATTCAAAACACTTGACATTGTTGATCCAAAAGGTATATGGCATTTTCTCCTTATCTATTATTGGTTCTTCGAATATCCAAGTATCGCACACAGGCTATGCTTGGTAGAAGTCACCACAAAATATGGTATCAATGTTTCCAAAAGATGTTGTTGGTGTGTGCTTGATTTGACGAAGTCTTTTGTCAATGTTGTAAAGCATCTTTGAACCAATCAATGAAACTTCATCAATAAGAAGAATTTGCAATTGGTCTAATTTTTTGCTTAAGGCATCAATTGTGTTTGGATCCAGTGGCAATATTTTTGAAGAATTGCATGGAAATTGGAAGATTGAATGTGCAATAATTCTAGTTGCATTGAATGCAACTTTTCCTATTGAAGAAAGAATAATGCCTTTAGGCTTGAGTGGATCATTGTCTAGTTGTTTATCATAGTGTTGGATCATTTCTTTGAAAATTGCTTTTGTTGTGAAGGTCTTGCTTGTGCCAGCCTCGCCTATCAAGAACAAGTACAATGGTTTTTTCAAAGCAAGTCTTGTGTCATTAGTATGTCCTTTACTATTACTTGTTGTTCTTTGTTCAATTGTCTTTGTAGTTTGTAGTATTCTTCGCTTCTTAGTAGAAATGGATATGCAATATTTGAGAATAGTTTTTTGCATATAGAATCCTTGAGCTTTATATTCTTCATGTAGTTCAAGTCACTTATGATGTCATACTTTTCCATGGCATTCTCCTGTTTGTCTCTATCGATTTCATTTGTAATGTTTATTGCTAGGAAATTATCATTTTCAACTTTTGTGGAGGCTTCATCAATGTCGCCCCATTTAGAAACAATTTGTGCAATGAACATCTTTTTGATATTTGCAACTCTTGCTTTGTTTGCATTGAATGTTGCACTCCATGTTTCATATCCAGTTAACAAGGTTTGCTCACTAGATCTGATAGCACATACATCATTAAGTTTTTCTCTACGATAATTCTCAAGGTCAATGTGCGGATTGTATTGTACATAGCGAATGATCTATGGAGTTGCTCTTTTTTGTAGCTTTCTAGAGTTGCTTGAGTAAAAAGCAGTGTATTCATCCAATGAAAAGCTAGCAATAGATTTTGGTCATTGTGTGTATTTTTCTATTATAGAGGCACACATGATGTTTTTAGAATCGTATTACTCTTTTTCCAATAGCTTAGGGCTTTTTAACATGTAAACTTTGCTTTCTAATGGTGCAATATTGATTAAAACAATTTTCCTTGAGCATTTACGTAATGGAAATGAGAGAATGATATGAATAGCTTGGCGACTGGACATTTTTTGATAGTTAAGCAATGTGTTGCCAAGCTTCCATATAAATTGCACCTTTCCATCATAAGCAACAATGTGTTGCTATCGTAATTTCTGAAATGCAAGAGACAATGTTCTATCTTGTTTTGTCATATATGAGCTCCGATAAGATGCAACAGCATATGCATCTAAAATAAATTGTGTATCTATATTTGCATACCATAGTTTAGGCACTTTCTTTGCAAAGACATTTATCCAAATTCCAGATGGGTCTCTTTTCAACATGATAATTTTGTGTGTCAATTTTGATCGAAGCATTGTAATGTAGTCATTTTCATCCATTTCCAATTCATGCAAGAAATTTTGAAATGAAACTTCCTTCATGTAATGTTTGTTTTCCAGTTGCTTAAAAAAAAAAATTGCTCTCTCCTTGATTGTAGCATCAGGCACTGGAAGCGGTTCTAAATTTTTTGTTTTGCTCATTGGAGGCAAGGGGAAACTAAATCTGCAACTTGAGTTTTTGTATTTCTTGCAACTCTTTATGATGATGTGTTTATATTTTGGCAAGGTTTGAATCAAGTAGCAATGAGTCACATGAAATATGATTTTCCATAAAGCTTTCTATTTTATGATTTGACAATTTCCATATATAGGTTCATCTTTTATCCATAGCAAAAAATGAACATGCTCATTGCCTTGATTTTGGAATTATGTAACAAAAGAATAGTTTGTGACTTGGCCAAAGAGCTCATGGTTTTTGAGCATCATTTTCCAGAATGCATTGACCCTATGGTTGAAATAATGACTGCAAAGCACTAGATTTTTTCTAATTTAAAAATCCAAGTCCCTATCTTCTCTAGTTTCATTACACTTGAATTGTTGCGAAATAGATATTCGGTGCAAAGCTTTGCACAATGGCTCCCAGAAGTGCTCAACGCTTGTTAATATTACAAAAAATGTTGGAGGTCCCAATTGTCTTATCATTGTAAATATGTTTTTTGAAGTGTTTTCTAGATAATCTGGTGAGGTCCAAATGCTTTTTAATGTTCTATATCCCAATGGAGATCTTAATATTTTTTTGAGCTTTGATGGATTACACAAGTCTTTTGCAAGAAAAATTTCACCTTTCAATTCAATTTTTCATATGCAAATCCATGCTAGTGAGGATACTTAGTGAATAATAATTTTGATAGCTTTAAAAAATATGTTTGTTATGTGTGTTGCAAAGTCATTGTATTTATGCATAAGCTCCCATCTTGCTATTGTCACTTGGTTGAGTCGAACCACAAAACAAAGTTGAGAAGTTCATCTCCTCTGCATATATGTCTTGGAAAATACCAAGAGGTTTAAAACCTTCTGATGGTGCAATTTCAATGATTGTTGTGTCAAGGTATTTGATTGACTGTGTTTCATTAAACCAATGTATAACTGAGTTAGTTATCGGTTCTTCATCATTGTAACGCCTCGCCACGTAACCCTAGAGGAAGATGCAACTACAACGGAAGCGAACAATTTTTTTTTTTAAAGTGTAATTAATTACAAGAATAGTGCACTATAGTAACACATGCATCCTCTAAGGTACGTGACTAAGCTTACAACTAAATCCCATAACATATAACAATAACTCATTCATAGCATATAAATTATTACTCATGAATTAAAGATCATACATCCAAAGCATTAAATACATCACATAAGATAAAAGTACATAAAAGATTGATAGATTACATTCATTCCAAATATTATTACAAAACTCATTCCTAGAATGAGTAAGATCATACAATAAAGTTACGATTACAAAAATCCTCCTTGAATATAATTAAGGAGTGATACAAATACAAAGTGTCAAACTGGTACCATAATACATAAGAGATAGAACATAGAACTGGTACACATGAGCTCTCCAGTCTGGAAGATCTTGCCATCATGAAAATAAGAGGGAACCCAATGGAGTAAGGTGCATGTTCCACCCAACCAAGTGGTACCCAAAGGCCCACCCCCCGTGCTAGGAGATAGTAACAAGGCTCCCTAGACAAAACCAACTACCTCTAGACATAGGTTATCACATGACTAACCAAACAAATACAACTTACATAAGAGTTAGATTTCTTCCAGAGTAAATGATAATCAAGCACATCACAAAACCAAACAACTTGTTGTCATAGGAGAAGCGTCATCACAAAGCCGCATGGGTTACCCTGGCAGACCTTCCTAGGCCCCAACCCCCATCATGAGTCACTTCCCTATAGACAACACATGGATCTAATCCATAACCAAAGGGAGATCATAGTGCACACATACTGATATTAATTCCCAATCCAAAGATAAAAGACATCAAATCCTCGTTCGTGGTAATCGGGTGATCAACTGAATATGACTATACGCACTACCCAAGGGAAATCAAAAGGCTTGACAATAAAATACAACAACTCCAATATTAAAACACCTCAACTGGAAGACTTAAAAAATATCAACTAACACTTCTAACCAATTTCCCCTAAAATGCGAATAGAAGAAATCACATTCAAAAGGGCAATTCAAACAGGAAATAAATCTATCCTTCGGATTTCCTAAATCCAATTTCCCTTCAGTGAAATACAGTAAAATTATTGGCCAAATAAACTAATTAAATAAAATCTCTTTCACAGACAAAGGAGAAAATTTAATCTATCTGTTATTGAATTCCTCAAGTACTTTTAAATAAAAATATCAATTTCTTCTCTTACAACATATCATTTAAAAATATTCTAATTGTGCACTTAAGGCATGCACCTATTATAAAAATATATCATATTAAATATATACATATTGAATATATATATATACCAATATATATACATTACATATATATTAAAATTATTTAAACAAAAATACCATTTTACAAAAACATAATAAATCAATATTTAATATATAAATATATATGTATACATTATATATTAAAATTTTAAAAAAACAAAATCCAAAATCACTTATAATATTAATAAAGGCAAACGAAACCACCAACATCATTCAAAATTGACAAAGGTAAGCAAAGAGTTTAACAAGCCATTTACTATGGCTGCCACCAATAATGGGAAGTGTTGGCGGTATAAGGGGTCACCGGCTGCTTACACAACCGGCTCCCATGGTTGGGGGTGTCGTCTGCTTACAGCATCGGCTCCCCTTCCATGGGGACAGCTATGGGCAGCCATCAACTCCCCTCCATATGATAATTGCAAAAATAAAAACTTTCAAGAGATAACCAGCGATAAAAGAAAATCGTCGTACGAACAATTTGGATTTTTATAATAACATTTTTTTCATAAGATTTATCAAAAATACAAAGATATAACTATTTATATATGTATGTATATATATACATGCATATGTATATATATATAAATCCAAATATATATATGTATGCATGTATGTATATATATATATGTATGCATGTATGTATGTATATATATATATATGCATGTATGTTTATATATATATATATAAATTTCATCAGAACGATTGTCCAAGTCGGGCAAATAATTTTCTACATAAGAGTTTCTCAATTCTACACAGAGGTTTACAAATTCTTTTTCCAGATAAACAAATCTATAGGAAGAGGAACCATAAATTTCTACAAACAACAAATCCAAATAGGAAAATAGAGCAATATTTCTCTACAGATAACATTTACAAAAATTCCCGAGAGGTTTTTCTACCAAATTCAACAGAGAATTTTAATTCCTTCCCAACAAAGATTTTCCAGTTTCCTAAAAAAAAATTTCTTCTGGGTTCTTCATTGTTTAACAACAATCCCAAATAAAACTTACAATAATTTCTACAGAAGATTTCACGGTAGTTTCCAAACACGGCTTCTTACAATCTTACAAAAACCTCAAAAGCTTCTTAGTTTGTACAAACAATCTTTTTCCAAACAACAAATTAATATAAGAACCTTTCCGAAATTAAATTAAATTAAATAACAAAGGAACCTGAATTCCAAACGCTTGAGGGAATATAGATTGATGTAGAGCTTCTTCCACTAGACAAAGCTTCCTCAGAAAATCAAAGCTTCTTACCGAAAACAAAACTTCTTCCAAAAAAACAAAACAAGTTTCAAAGCTAAAGAATTTTCCTAAGACTATCCTTCCCCAAATTTTCAACAACCAAACTTAATTTTTAACAACCTCTCCCAAAAATATCTTCTCCTCTTCCATGAAGTAACTTCTTACCTCCCTTTGTTAAAGCAAATATTCTCTCCGTGAAATAATTTTCCCAACAACCGTAATTAAAATTTCCCAACACATGTCAAAAATCAAATATCTTCTCAATCAATTACCAACTAATCCCTCTAGATATTTTCTAGATATTAATGCATTTTAATAATTCAAAATCACATAGTATTTTCTAATTTAAATTAAATCTAATTAATTTAATTACTTAATAAAATAAATTTAATCATAAGATTAAATCATTTTACCAAGTAAATTAAATTGATTAATTAAATTAAAAACAAAGCTTCTAACACAATAATAAAGATTAATTAAATAATCATTTAAACATTTAAAGCATTTATTTCCCTTAAACATGTTTTGTAACATAAATAACATCAAGGCAAAAATGGACAACATGATAACAAAACATGACCAACTAAAACCGATGACACACTATGACTAGGGTTGTGGCTTGACAAGGGAAACCCAATTACTATCTCCCAATCAACAATACCGCTGGGCAATTGACATGCTCAAACCTGTGAGACCAGGTGGAGTCGATGTCATGTACCTACAAACCTACAGTCAAAGCATATTTTGAACATGCATATATATCATAATCAATCACATCATGAAGAGAGAATTGTAGAATCGTAGGGCGCTCGGAAGCGAGTGATGCAATCCCATTCCCTTCACCAATACAATGTCACATCAACTGACGAATCTAAACGTCAATAAACTGTATATGAGCATATAACACTATCAATTCAAATAAACACTATGCTAATCAGAAAGCATGTCATAATAATAAACATCAGAATAATGTACTCTCACATCACAATATAAAAACCAATGTCAAATAATAAGAAAGTATAATGGTCTATCAAAGTCAAGGTACTATCAAAATACATAAGCATAATAGAGAACACACTATCTGATCATATGAGCAAAACAGAGAGGTGCTACAATCATATTCAGATGTGTCATCTTGCATACTTGGTTTTGTTTCAAATTATGTTTACATTTGTGTTTTCTTTGCCAGCAAGTCATGCCACTCTTTATTTATAGATATGTTCTCTTTTGTGTACAATGGTGTTTTGGATAGTGCAATCAAAGCATTCATGACTATAGCAGGTCTAATATTTCCTTGTGCATATGCATTATCGTATTCTAGCTTTCGTTTCAATCTAACTGCTACTATTGTGGTTTCATATGGTTTACTAGGCAACGCTTGTTGCACTTTATCAAAATCTACAGGAACATTGATGATTGTCCCAAGCAAGCCATATTGTGCTCGTTTATATCATAACTGCCTAATTTGTGAAAAATTTATGCCCAAAGACACAAGCCTTTCTTCTAGAGTATTCAAAGAGTGAACAACATCTATTCGTGCATTTTGTCTTGTTCTCAAAGGTGTGGCAAAATATGGGATCTTACTATCTAATGTGGCTTTTATATATTGTTTGCAAATGGGCTGCCCTATTGCTATTTTTTTTCATTCATCTGAGTACAAAGAAAGGACAAATCTTTTACAAGAGCAACATCAATTTTACAAAATTTTGTGATGGAAATTAAGCATGTCGCAAAGAGAGCATGGTTGAGTGGGTGTGTCATTTATCATTTGCAAGTATGACTTAATAGATTTTTGGATTGTATTTTTTTTGTGCGTATGCCTATTGCTTTTGTTGGTTGATAAGTAGTGTTTGTCTTCTGGACCATAGAATATGTATATGGCCTATATTTCAATTTTGGCAAACGTAAAGCATAAGCCTTTTATGCACTCTGTATTTTTTTTTTCAAAGAGCGTAATGATTTTTTCCGCGCTAGATTTTGGATAGGATCGCACAATTGAATTTTACTTTGCATTTGCAAATCGTAATGTGTTTGTGCAATACACATTTTTTTTTTTAAAAGAATGTAATGATTGTTGACACATTAGCTTTGGGGTAGCCTTGTTGGACTGAATTATTCTTGTGAGATTGGTAGTGGGTAGGACAAAACTAGATTCTATAGTCTGTGGGACATTTGCATCGGACACTTGCGCATTGCATATTTTCACTTTTAGAGAGCATAATGTCTCATGTGATTTTAACTTTGTTTCAGTTGGTGTATGTATTGTTGTGGTTGTTTGTTTTTTATGAGAACTAATTAGATTATTTGTTGTTTTTTATTTGAAAATGCTTGACATATGTTGAACACAAAGTGGATCCTTGATATGGATGTTGTGAGTCAATTGTTCTTTTTGTTGAAGTGGTTCATAACGACAATACCTTGAGCTACTTGCAAAGCAAATTAATTTCAGTTTTTTTTTGGGCTTCATGCAATTAGAGTATGTTTTGGCTCTGGGATACAGAGATGTTTGCCATATGTTTATTGTTGTAGTAAACATGTGGGACAACCATAGTGTATAAAATTCAGAGCCTTCAAGGCCACTTTTCACATATGGTATTCCAATCTTGGAAACCAATGATTATAACTGCAATAGACGATCATTTCTTCCTATGCTAGAAAGATCAAAAGTGCCCAAACAAGCCAATGCATACTTTTTTTCAACTGCCAATGCATTGTTCAATGATTGTGCCATAAACAATCGCAAAGCAACTGGATCAAATTTTTCAGCAAGCAAAAATGTTATAGCAACAAACATGCTTTCACCACATGTAGTAGCAAATGTAGCTCTACTCTACAAAGTCCAAGTGTATCAAACACATTTGCTATTGTGTTCTAAGTGTTGTCCAAATTGCAATATGTGATTTTTCAAGTGTGGTTGGATGTTTTGGATGCAATTGTAATATTTAGCCATAAAAACACAGGCTCATAGTGGTTAGCAGTAGAAATTGTAGCATGGAAAAGAATTGATATTGCAGGATTACATGCATCCTTGTTGAAATGTAAATACATTGTTTTGTATGTTAAAGAACAAATGCATATTGGTATGTTTAGCCAATATACTAGCCATTTCAGATAGAATGTGTCACCCCAAAGCCCAATTTCACCACTATCGTTGATCTCTGTGGCTAAAGCCTCATTCTTCACAGGTACGTGTTTTTGTCATGTATATTATGCAAATCCGTTAGGATTGTTGGGTGCAAATTAGTTTTAATTAGTTTTATAGGAGCCTGAAGCTATAGTACAGTGATTGTGAAGACATCTAAGGAATGGTCCACAACCATTGTGTAGTTGTTTTGATGTATAACGACAATGAAGCAAAACATGTAGTGTGTCAAATAGGCAATCACCAACTTTGTAATTGAATGAGTCAATTTGAAAACAATGTGCATAGTGGAGAGCTTAATTGATTGGCGTGGAAGGTGCATTCACAGTTGGTTTGTAGGTTTCTACTACAATTGGTCGTTGCGATAGTTTTTCTCTTTTAAGACTATTGTTTGTGAGCATATTTCTAGATTTCATGTCAAAGGATAAAAGATACAAATGTATTGACACTAATTAGTATAGTAATTATTATAAAACAATGTGCCAAGCTTGAAACATTGAATACATAGAAAGAAGAATTGCATAGGCAATTACTCATCGTGATCAACAACAATGCAAAATTTGTAACTATAGCCTTTGGTTCACTACTGTGCACTAAAAATCCTAAAAGACAAGAACAATTTTTTAATATTAATTCATGTGACTAAAATGAAACTTGTTCTAGGACTATTGAGCAAGGTAGTGGATATTTGAAAATAGGAAAAAGAGAAACAAGCATGATAATCTATTACTCACATTGACTAACAATAATGCAAAATGTGTCACGATATCATGCAATTGGAAATCCTATGTGGTCCAAACCCTACAAAAAAGAAAGCAAATAAATTGAGCAAAAGCAAATAAACTGAGCAAAAGAAAATAAATTGATCAATTTTGGTATTAATCTTGTTATACTCTTGAAGTCTGTGTATGGTTTGAGCTTAGATACATATATGTGTACATAGACATATGCTTTTATATATACATATGTATATACATACATATATGTATTAATGTAGTAGTAACCTTGGAACTTCTAAGCATATTCTGCTTTATCAATCTATAAATAACATAAACTTTGCCGAGTAAAAGGGTATTATGCTTTATCCATTTGGTCCAAGAAACCAAAGGACAATGTGCAACATCCAAGAATAAAAGGATATTATGCTATATCTGTGTGCCACAAAAAGTGAGCTACAAAGTGCAATACACAAGAAAATTTTGTTTTCTCAATTCCTAAGGAGCAACAATTTTGCAATGTCTAAGGAAATTCCACTGTCTCAACATGTAACTAGCAAAAATGTTCCAAGGTCCATGGAGACTATGCTTTACAAAATTCTTGCAACAAAATTGTATTTGCAAAATTACAATTTTTCTTATTACGATTAAAAACATAAGCAAAGCTTTCTAATATATACTTTGGTGACTGATTAGTAGTAACAAGAATAGAGTAGTTGTGACCAACATCGATGCCTAGATAATCATAGAGGTTTCCAATTTTGTGAGGCTAGCCAATTTCTATAGGCTCCAATTTGTGACTGTGAACACCATCCTATCAAAGGTTTGTTCTCTATCGCACTTGATTCTTGTAGCAAAACAGGGTCCATTACAAGTAATTGGAAGCAAATGATCGAGTCCTTTTATGTATAACTAGAAATATAAGTGAAATATTGATTGAAATATGCAATTACCAACTGTACAAAATATCTTTGATGAATGACACTGTAATAATATACAAGCAGAAGATAACAATAAAGGATAAAGCACAAAGCAATACACAGGTTACGATTCTAAAACTCTAATGCTTATTGTACTGTGATTTAGATCTACGAAAAATCTATTTTTAGACTCAGATTTATTAATAGTAACTAGAGCTCACCTTGCTCTAGTGCAACTGAATAAGTGTTTGAGATTTTTCCATCAATGACAACACCATCATGATTACATAGAGATCCATTGTTGTCAAGTGTTTTCCTAAGGACTTGCACACAAGTAGGAAAAGGAAAAAGTACAAAAAGGCTATATTTGGAAGGAATAGCACAGGAAAATAGACTTGATGCATGACTATAACTGTAATCTAGTAGGTTTTTAATATTTAACCACAACAATTTTCTTGCATTAAAAATAGGCCATGATTGTATAAAATAGGAATAAAAATAGAGTCTACTTGTAAATTTAGACCACAACACCTCATAAACTTCATCTCCTATGTATTCACGTATGCAACAGATGATCTGAATGACAACCACCACCTGAGAAGAACAAGGCACCTATCAACCTTAATAATAAATAGAAAATTTGTATAACAATGCATTCCAATTTCCAACACTCGGCATTAACACCAATTTTAGACAAGGCATGTGAAATACTATGAACAACACAACCTGTCCACAGAAACATTTGAAATCAAGACATGTCTATAGCAACAAAACATTAGCAATAAATAAGGCTATTGCAATTTTCTATGCAACAATGAGATGCTCGCTATATTTTGTGGGATTATTTTATTAATAGGGAATTTTGGCCTTTTTTGCAATTTTCTCATTGGTTGTTGGTATTTTCCTCGTGGTTTTGTATTTTTATAATTAATTTAATTATTTTAATTAATTTAACCAATTCCTAATGTTTTGTTGCTATTGGAAATATTTCATAACTTTGTAATGTTCTTTGATATAGTTATGTCTTCATGCCTAGTGTTTCTGTTGATGCATGGTGTTTTAACGAGGACATTGTGCATTGTTTTCCATTCATTTATTGTGAATAGACTAAAGTGCAGACATCATTAATGGCTTATGGTGTGAGGTTTTAATTCTGTCGAGCAAAGGATTATTTGTGTTGTTTATTCATTTGCTCAAATTACATGCATGATGTATATGCATCAAAACATCCACGGTACATCAGACATATCTTGAATAGATAAAGATCTTTCAATGCCTATCACTTTTTCATGAACACATAATTAATTTGGATTGAAAAAATGCAAAACCAAGATTGAAATATCAAAAGCCAACAAGGAAATTGCAAAAATAGAGATTAACCCATAAAAACACTCATCGATAAGGAACAACAAAGATTAAACCATTGCAGAAATGTGAAAAAAGATTGAGAGGGTGAAATATGTGTCTATTGAGAGGGTTTATGTCTATTGTATTAGAAGCAAAAACCAAGGTGTTTGTAAGTTCCTATATCTTTTACAGTGTCATTTTATAGTTTTTTACATCTTTGCATTTTATGGGTTAATGTCTATTGTTTGTTGTTCTTTGCATTTTATGGGGTAATGTCTACTCTTCCCTATCTTTGAGTGCTTTTATGGGTTAGTCTCTGTTGTTGAGTTAAATACTTAAAACCATAATTCATTAATGTCAATTTTATATTGGCCACGATTAAGAATGGAACTAATCTTTTCTCTGTAAACATGCATGCCAACTGCACTTCAATATATTCAATAAAAATGAAAATTAGGTCTAGATAAGTGCAAAATGTCTTCATATAAAATCATTTCATCAATTGGTAATGTTTTGTTGCTATTAGAAATATTTCATGGCTTTGTAATGTTCTTTGATATAGTTGTGTCTTGGCACTGAGTTTTTCTATCAACACGTAGCATTTTAACAAGGACATTTAACATTTGTTAGTCCCTAATTTTCATTTATTGTCAATGAACTGAAGTGCAGCCATCATTAATGGATTTTGGTGTCAAGTTTCAAGACTGTCAAGCAAAGGATTATTTGTGTTATTTATCAATTTGCATAGATTATTTGATGACGGTGAAATCTGTCACAAAAGGAGGCGTTTGTAATTTCCTATATCTTTTACACTATCTTTTTTTGTGTTGTTTATTCATTTGCTCAAATTGTTTGATGAGGGTGAAACCTATGTCTGTTGAGAGGGTCTATATCTATCGTGTTGGAAGAAAAAAATGATGTGTTTGAAAGTTCCTATATCTTTTACACTGTCATTTCATATATTTTTTTGTCCCTCTAATGGGTTAATCTTTGTTGTTCCTTATCATTGAGTGCTTTTATGGGTTGATGTTTGTTGTTCAATTAAAGACTTAACACCATAATTCATAAATTTGGAGTTCTTTGTTGACCACTGTTAACAATGCAACTAATATTTTTTCTACCACACATGCATGCTAGCCGCACTTTAATCTATTGAATAAAAAATAAGTCTAGATAAGTGCAAAATCTGTCGGTGTAAAATTTGTAATATTTCATCAATACACAATGTTTTTTTTGTTAGGGACATCCAACTGTTCAATGAGATTAGATTTATGATTTTCTATCTTTTCTCTTCATTTCACTGATTAAGAATGGAACTAATCTTTTCTCTACACACATGCATGCCAACTGCACTTCAATCTATTAAATGAAAATGAAAATTAGGTCTAAATAGGTGCAAAATGCCTCGGTATAAAATTATTTCATCAATTGGTAATGTTTTGTTGCTATTGGAAATATTTCATGGCTTTGTAATGTTCTTTGATATGGTCGTGTTCTATCGTTTCCCATCGTTGAGTGTTTGTATGACTCCAGGATTTTCTTATAGACATTAAGCCATAAAAACATTCAACAATAGGGAACAACAAAAATACTAAAAATAGAAGAGTTTTATTTGTTGGAAGCAAAAAAGTAGGCATTTGTAAGTTGTTATATCTTTTACACTGTCATTCTATATTTTTTTCTATGTCCCTGTAATAGTTTAATCTCTATTGTTCCTTATCATTGACTGCTTTTATGGGCTAATCTTTGTTGGCCAGTTAAAGACTTAACACCATAATCCATTAATGTCAACTTCTTTGTTAGCCATCACTAACAATGCAACTAATCTTTTCTCTGCCACACATGCATGCCAACTACACTTAAATCTATCGAATGAAAATTAGATCTAAATAACTACAAAATCTCTCGATGTAAAATTTGTGTCTATTAGGAGGATTTATAACTATCCTATTGGTGTGCATACTATACAAATATCTCTGCATCATTTTAAAGCACTTGTGTTATTTTAACCATGTTTTGGGTCTCGTAAAGGTTTTTCATAATTTTCTCATGGTGTTTGTAACAATTACTGATGCGAAGACTAATTTTTTATGTGCACTATTTCCTATTTTGATGCATTCATTGAAAATCATGCCACTAATATTTATCCTATCGTTTGTGGCATTATTTTATTAAAAAGGAGTTCAAGCTTTTTTTTTGCAATTTTCCCATTCAATCCAAATTAATTATGTTTCCATGAAACAACGATAGTCATTGAAACATGTCTATCTATTCAAGATATACCTGATGCTCCATGTATTTTTTGATTCATGAACATCATGCATATCTTCAACAAATAAGACTTATGTTCAAGATGTCTATTTGAAACTATTAAAATGAATTTTGGCCTATTTTTTTGCATTTTTCTCATCGGTTGTTGATATTTTGGTTTTGGTTTTGGTTTTGTATTTCCCCAATTGCAAATTATTCTTGGGAATAATGAAGGCAAAAAATACATCAACTCCTAATGTTTTGTTGCTATACACATGTCTTCACTACAAGTTTTTTTGTGGACACATGGCATTGTTGATAGTAGTTCATGTGCCTTGTGTCTGTGAGCACATTTTGCATATATTTAGATCTAATTTTCATTTATTGTTATCAGATTCAACTACAATTGCCATCAATGGATTATGGTGCTAAGTTTTATGGCTATCAAGCAAAGTATTCTTGTCTGTGACATTGAAATATGTCTATGTATTCAAGATATAACTCATGTATCATGTATGTTTTGATCCATGGACATCATGTATATCTTGAGAAGATAACACTTCTGTTGAAGATGTCTATCTGGAATTATTGAAATGGAATTTGGGCTGGCATTTCAGTTGCCCAATTAAATGTAAAAATCTTGAATCTATTGCCTATTAGTGCATTCACCGAAAATCACACTACAAAGGAAGGCAAATGCCTATCCTATGTTTCACAACATTTTCATTGTTAAAATGGAACCTTAGCTTTTTTGCAATTTTCTCATCAACACCAAATATTTTGGCCATTTTTTTCTATTTTTTGAATTGCAAATTATTGATGGGATGAAGAAACGAAAAAATTGCATCCACTTCTAATGTCTTCCTACTTTAGACATATTTTTACTGTGAACATTTGTGGTGGGTAGGTCGTATTGTTGATAGTAGTTAACATGTGTGATTGGAAATTGGAATGCATCTTTACATAGATTTTATTTAATATTAAGATTGATAGGTGCCTTGATAATAGAAGCACTAGCTTACTACTATAAGGAAATCAATAGATGTAGCTGGTAAACTCAAAAATCACTTTAACCAAATAGAATTTCGATGCTTGTGATTTTAGTTACCTATTTGAGACAGAGTTTTCCAACATTTGAGGAAGCAACACCAACAGCTAGATTCATGTGAGCAGGAGAAATATGTCCCATAGTATATAGCACTATCATAACTAAGAGTCCAAAAGCAACAACACTTTCCAAATGAGGTAACACATTGTCTCTTGCATCGATCATTACTCCCCAACACCCAACCAACATTAAAATAAAAGTTGAAAGAATGTCTACTGCACTTCACACAGATTGCATTGACTTCATTAGATAACATCTAACAAGCATATGTCCATAACACATAATAAGTATGAATTGTATTCTAATCACATAATATGATCCTGAATAAATGTGAATTGTAATCTAATACTGAATCCATGCATTGGAAAAATCTAGAAAGCTTCATTAGATAGATTGTAGGTTTTTAATACTACATCCATAATCTTGTAAAAAGCATAAGAAGAGTGAATGAGAAAAAATGGGAAAAATATATTGCATTATTCATTTTAGCTTTAATCTTAATCTCCATGCTTCATACAATTCAGGAAAAATTTAAAAATTAATATATAAGATGAAATAATAAAAATGTTACTCACATATTAGTTGAACTTTTCAATGCTTATCTCTACTTCCTCATTAGTGGACATTGCCACAGATACAAATCCTTGCGCAATTTCAGTTTCCCTATCTGTGATCAGCTACAAACTGGTTCAAAGATGACCTTACAAACATATGCTATAATGCATTAAATATAAGTGCTAAGCCTCGAAAAGGAAATGACATTGCAATTTACCTGGAGGACAATTTATCAAGCTAGTCAACCACACAGAGAAAATAATAGTTAGGTTTTTTTATCAATATATTTAACTATGAATACTTATTTTTTATCCTAAAATTAAGAAATTCTAAAGCCATATCAAGTTGTAATTTATTATTGAACGAAAGTGGAAATCAATGCTACCATTCACATTTATTTCTACCCATGATGATTGTATAGTTGCTTGGATCTATCTGTATACATCCATTGCCACTTAAATAGACAAAGTTGACATATGCTAACGTGTATACATGCTTTTGAATTAGTCTACACTAATCTCTATCGGTTTCTGATTCTCCTCTTCAATTTTAAATATTTTATTTCCATATGATGGCTTTATCCATGATTTAATTTACATGTATACAGTAAAACCAAGGCAAATTAAAAATATGTATTTTTTCCATATACATTTCACTACATCATAGTTGAACTATTACATAATTGATTCTTTGTACAAATCAAATTGAGACCAATTAGTTATTTATCGATGAGTATGCCCCATAACTATAAATGTAAAATGGAAAAGGCTGGTTAATTAAACATTTAATTAAGTTATGGACTTTAGGTGAAAGGGATATGTCCTAGACTAATTAGGACTAGTATGCATTAGCTATAGATGATGAAGTGGATCAATTGGGGATTAAGTGATGAATAGTCCTAGGAAATATTTTAGTTCTCTATATTTCCTCCCTCTTTGATACAATGCAACTAAGTGGTGTTGTGTGAAAGCATAATTAAAAGTAGGATGGACTAAAATGAAGCTTAAGTGGCAAATTACACCAATTGCTTAGCGATCGTGATGTCATTGATTCCCTCTCAATAGAATTATTGAGTGAAATGGAACCCAATTGGTATGTTGAAAAGACACAGGAATAACCGACTTTAGATGATATGCATGCCATGAATATATGACTAAATGATTTATTAATGATTGAACATGTTGATTCATGTCGCCAGGATGATTAGATTTTATTTGCATGAATGCACATGTAGGATGATGAAATCTACCAAAGATGACAATGCATTTCTAAATGACACATGATGGTGGATAATGGTGAGATAAAAAATGGAATAGATAAGTAAGACATGTTGTCATAGTAACTTCATGTGCAACTAGCCACCTTTATTTTGTTTTAGCACTAAGTGTTATGCACCATGATATAAGAGACCATGATTACTATGAGTCATGTGAACATAGGATGACACACAAATAGAATAGCGACCCAATATACACATTGTCTCTAGCACGCAAACATATGAATGATGACAACAACTGTGGTAGTGTGATTGGTGCAACACTAAGAGTAGAAGCAAAACAAAACATAAACCAAAGATAAAATAAATTAGAATATGTAAAGGTGATGCATCATATACTGGAAAAAGGAATGTGCGGTAGAATTCCAAAAACCTATAAAGGGAATGACATCGTAGCAAAAGCTAAGCTCCAAGCACATACAATTGATTTGAAAGTTTTGAAATGAATTATCATACATACTTAGTGTGGATATAATTGTTAAAGCTATTAGAACAATCATTGTGCAGAAAATATTATGTTATCTTCCTTTTAGATCTCATGTCATAGTATCCACAAATGCATAAACTGGTTCAAAACATACCTTTTTCACATTGTTGCAACACTAGATCCATTTCTTCAATGGAGGTAAGATGCCAAACAAAAAAAATTTGGCATGGACCCTTGGAAAATCAAGGACCACTGCAAAACATACTATGCCATGCCTCTAAATAAATGGGTCTTGAACATCACATGTGTATGTGACATGTGGTTATAGATAATATACATTGTGCACCAATTTTTTCTAACAACTTCTAAAACTATCTTCCATATAATTTATTTGTTTCAAGGGATAATACTATTTAGTATTTGTTGCACACACGTATGTATAAACAATAGGTACATGCCTTTGCCCATATTTACAAATATATATACATACACATATATATTTACACACACACACACACATATATATGTATATATAGACACATATATACACACACACATATATACATACACATATATATATACATAAATACATACATACATATATAAACACATGCATATATACACACATACATATATATATACACGTACATATCTAGATATATACATATACATATACATATATATATGCATAATACACACACACACACACACACACACACACACACACATATATATATATATATATATATATATACTTATATATAATATACATGGACATAAATTTATATACATACATATATACACATACATACACACATATATACACACATATATATATGTATGTATGTATACTTATATATATACATACATATATAAATATATATGCATGTATATATACTTATATATATATATATATATATTCATATATATACATATACATATATGTATGTATACATACATATATGTGTACGTATACATGTATATATACCGAAAAAGGAAAAGATAGAGGTATTCATTGATAACCTGAATGCTGACATGAGTTATAGATGACTTAAAATACCCTCCAACCTTTGAGAAATTGATTGAAAATGGAATCAAGATTGAGGAGGCTTTAGTCAAATGAGGGATTCTGAAGATCTATAACGAAAACAATATATACATACATATATACATAGCATATTAGCCAGTGTAAACATGAACCTGTGATTTTGTTTTAATAGTTCGAAGTGTAGTTGGCATCCATGCATGACAGAGAAAACATCAATTGCATTGTTAATGGTGGCTAACACAAAAGTTGACATTAATGAATTATGATGTTAAGTCTTTAATTGAACAACATAGATTAACCCATAAAAGCACTTAATGATAGGGAACAATAGATATAGGAATTTACAAAAGTCTCATTTTTTGGTTCCAACACAATAGCTATAAACCCTCTCAAGAGGCACAAATTTTACCCCGATTCAATGTCTTGAGCAAAGGATAAACAACACAAATAATCCTTTGCTTGACAGACTCAAAACTCAACACCATAATCCATTAATGGAGACTACACTTGAATCTATTCACAATAAATGAAGATCGGGTCCAAATAAATGCAAAATGCAGTCGCACACACAAGAACCTTTTGCTTGACAACCATAAAAATTAACACCATAATCTATTAGCAACGACTACATTTGAATCTATATATATACATACATACATACATATACATATAAACACATACATATATATACATACAGATAAATTTACACACACACACACACATGTGTGTGTGTGTGTGGTGTGTGTGTGTACATATATAGGGTAAGTGCAAGAATTTGAGTCCACGAAACGTGGAAGTTTTTGCCTTAGCCAAAAAAATGAAATCGGCATTGCAAAAATGGGATCCCGATTTTTAAAAAATGGGATCTCGTTTAGGTTCGAGATCCCGATCCTAAATTCAAAACGGGATCCCATTTTTTTAAAATCAAGATCTTGTTTGCAAGAGGGTCCCAAATCAACGGACATGAAATAGGATCCCGATTATTAAAGCGGGATCTCGTTTTTTAATAATCAGGATCCCGTTTTGAGATAGTATTTATTTTTAAAAAAAACTCATTTCATTTTGCATGGGATCCCGAATCAGCCTGGTGGATGACAATGACATTTTAGCGACCTCCAGGTACTCCACCACCCCAAAATTTGTTATTTTTTTTGTGTTTATTTGAAAATTTTAATACAATAATGTGTGTTAGCATGTTTTTATTCAATTTATTTACTGTTTTATGCATTTTATTTCCCTGTAAAGTAAAAATGATTATTTGTAGAATTAGATGAAAAAATGCAATGCAACCCTAAAGAAATTGAATAGAAAGCAAAAAATCAACCTTAAATTGTATGTTAAGAACAACATTTTGCTTTTGAAACCTAAATTGTTCAATCAAACCAAAAAAATTTGCTGTTGAAAACCCTAATTGAGCTTGGAAACAAAAAAAATTACATTGACAAAACCCTAAATTGAAATAAAATAAAATAAAATGCATTTGAATTTAATCCTAATTGCTTTTTGAAACCTAAGTTCAAATCAAACAAAAAAAATTAGAATTGAAAACCCTAGTATCAAATGAAACAAAAAAATTGCATTAAAACCCTAATTGCTTATATTGAAACCCTATATTGAATTCAAACAAAAAAAATTGCTAATACCCTAAATTGAAATCAAAGAAATCATTTTGCATTTGAAAACACTGATTTTGAGCTGAAGGATATTTGATAATGGAAAAAAATTATTTGCATTGCTTAAATATTTTAAATTTCATTTGCATTCTATGGAGAATTTACAATTTGTTAAACTTTACTTTCAATGTTAAATTATAATTAGATTAGAAAACACTATGTTAAAGAATAGTTACAATTCATAAATTAGCAATGTTTGTTTGCAAATTTAGTTAACAAATTAGTAAATCCAAGTGTACAATCCATTTTCCATTGTCACTTAATTAGATAATATTTTCATTCATTTCTATTTTATGTTATGATCTATCTTAGTCATACCTTGTTTCCATTTCTTGTTTGCATGTGTTGTCTCTTGTCTTTCGACAATCTTAACTCCCATTCTAGTAAACTAATTGTTAATTAGGCTTATAGTTTCTAGTCTAAAATATCAATTTGCACTAGTCACCTAAACACTAAAAGAATCTAAATATTTTTCTTTTCTAAATTCTTTTCTAGGTTCTTTCAATTCCAAACAATCGAAAATAAAATAAGATTCAACATTAACTAATTTTATTATAAATTTTATATCATAAAATTCATTTAATTGGGAAATATTAATGAGAAAAATGTTAAATAAAATAATCTTATATTCAATTAATAAAATATCAAGTTAAAATATACATCAAACTCAATCTTAATAATACATAATTATGTGTTTCTATTACGGAAATAGTCAATATATTCATAAAATCAAAAATATTCATAAACTAGTCAGTCTATTACCCTAAATTGTAAACCGATGTCTTAAGGGGTTGGGTAATATGGCATTTCTTAAGGGGATCAAATAAGTTCTAAAAATTTGGTGAAGTTTCCCCAAGACAAACCAAATTTAACAATTTAATAAGATCGTGCAAGATTATAATACGAATGAGATTTCATGATCTAGGTTGGTCAGTCGAAACAAGATCTATCTCAATCAACTGTTCCAAAGGAAAATTTTGTTCACTAACTTGCAAGTAAATTATTCCAAGGGCCACCCAAACTTCACCCTAAGTTCCCTAAACCATAAACCATAAACCCTGAACTCTAAACTCTAAACCCTAAACCCTAAAGCATTCATTTTATCCTAGGGCCTTAAAATGAAATTCGGTTGCCTTTGGAAACTCCACCAAATTTTATTCCCTTAAGTCATGTCATTTTTTCATAGGACCTTAATACATAGATCCCCTTAATCCATCCTATTACCCTAAACCCTAAACTCTAAACTCTAAACCGTAAAGCTATCATTTTTTCCTAGGCCCTTAATGAAATTTGGTTGCCTTGGGCAACTTCACCAAATCTTATTCACTTAAGCCATGTCATTTTGTCCTAGGACCTCAGTAGACATAGATCTCCTTAAATCATCCTATCACCATAAACCATAAATCGATGTCTTAATGGTTCCTAATATGACATTTCTTAAGGGGATCAAATAAGTTCTGAAAAATTTGGTGAAGTTGCCCAAGGCAACCAAATTTAACAATTTAATAAGATCGTGCAATATTATAATACAAATGAGGTTTCATGATCTAGGTTGGTCATTCGAAACAAGAGCTATCTCAATCAACTATTCCACAAGAAAATTTTGTTCACTAACTTGCAAGTCCATTATTCCAAGGGCCACCCAAACTTCACCCTAAGTTCCCTAAACCCTAAACCCTAAACTCTAAAAGCTAAACCCTAAACACTAAAGCATTTATTTTATCCTAGGACCTTAAAATGAAATTCGGTTGCCTTAGGCAACTCCACCAAATTCCATTCCCTTAAGCCATGTCCTTTTGTCCTAGGACCTTACTACATAGATCCCCTTAAGCCATCCTATTACCATAAACCCTAAACTCTAAACTCTAAACCCTAAACCCTAAAGCCATCATTTTTTCCTAAGCCCTTAATAAAATTTGGCTACCTTGGGAAACTTCACCAAATTTTATTCACTTCATCCATGTCATTTTGTCCTAGGACCTCACTAGACATAGATCCCCTTGAGCCATCCTATCACCCTAAATCGTAAACCAATGTCTTAAGGGGTCCTAATATGACATTTCTTAAGGGGATCAAATAAGTTCTAAAAATTTGGTGAAGTTGCCCAAGGTAACCAAATTTAACAATTTAATAAGATCGTGCAAGATTATAATATGAATGAGATAAATCATGATCTAGGTTGATTGATTTACAGTTTAGGGTGATAGGATGGCTTTAGGGGATCTATGTCTAGTAAGGTCCTAACACAAAATGACATGGCTCAAGTGAATAAAATTTGGTGAAGTTGTCTAGGACCTTAATGAAGTTTGGTTGCCTTGGGAATCTTCACCAAATTTTATTCACTTAAGCCATGTCATTTTGTACTAGGACCTTACTACATAGATCCCCTTAAGCCATACTTCAGGATGTCTTAAGGGGTCCTAATATGACATTTCTTAAGGGGGATCAAATAAGTTCTAAGAATTTGGTGAAGTTGCCCAAGGCAACCAAATTTAACAATAATATAAGATCATACAAGATTATAATATGAATGAGATTTCATGATCTAGGTTGATCGAATTATGGTTTAGGGTGATAGGATGGCTTAAGGGGATCTATGTCTAGTAAGGTCCTAGGACAAAATGATATGGCTCAAGTGAATAAAATTTGGTGAAGTTTCCTAAGACCTTAATGAAATTTGGTTGCCTTGGGAATCTTCAACAAATTTTATTCACTTAAGCCATGTCATTTTGTACTAGGGCCTTACTACATAGATCCCCTTAAGCCATACTTCAGGATGTCTTAAGGGGTCCTAATATGATATTTCTTAAGGGGGATCAAAAGTTCTGAAAATTTGGTGAAGTTTCCCAAGGAAACCAAATTTAACAATAATATAAGATCATGCAAGATTATAATATGAATGAGATTTCATGATCTAGGTTAATCGATTTACGGTTTAGGGTGATAGGATGGCTTAAGGGGATCTATGTCTAGTAAGGTCCTAGGACAAAATGGCATGGCTCAAGTGAATAAAATTTGGTGAATTTGCCTCAAACCTTAATGAAATTTGGTTGTCTTGGGCATCTTCACCAAATTTTATTCACTTGAGCCATGTCATTTTGTACTATGACCTTACTACATAGATCCCCTTAAGCCATCCTATTACCCTAAAACCTAAATCCTAAACTCTAAACCGTAAACCCTAAAGCATTCATAAATTGTCCTATATTAACAGTTAATTGTTTTTTCATTCAAGTAACATGCCTTAGACATAAATGAGGCTTACACATTTTATCATTTGTATTCAATTAGGCCATTTATATTGAATGGTTTAAGGGTATTTCCTAAACATGTATCTTACATTTTGAAATTACAAATCTAATGCAGGTTCACTTATATCTTAGAGATCACATGGATCGATTCAATAATATTCATAATCCACCTCCACGAAATCCATCTCCACCACCTTCACCTCCACCTCCACCCACTCCACCTCATAACCCCCCACCTCCACCACCTGAAATCGATGGTGCTCATTTGCAAGCATGAATCAAGGCCAATGTTAGAACCATACAAGATCAAATCAACATTATTCAAAATCAAGAATGTATCACACCACCTTTGAGGATGTTTGCATCTAGGATGCAAACTGTTGTTGATGTTGTTAGGTCTATGGATGAGATCTTAGATGAGCATCGACAATGGCTAGAGGAGAGGAGAACTTCTTATTTTGAAAAGGAAAACACAAAGAAATGAAGAGATGTAGTAGAGAGCCACAATAGTTTATAAATTAAGACAATGATAGAAATTATAGTTATATGATTTTATGAATTTGATTCAATGGATATTTTGTGTGATGAATTTATGAATTTGGTTCCAAGATGGATATTTTTAGTGACGTGAATTTATGATTTTGGTTGGATGGATATTTTTAGTGACATGAATTTATGAATTTGGTGGAATTTATGAACTTATAATGATGAATTTATAATAGTATATATTTTATGACCATATAGCTAGATCATGATTTCTCCTGTTGGAAAAATGTAATATATATATATATATATATGCGTTAGACATAAAATGAGCTTTCTGTGAATGTTTCAAGTTTATTTTTTAGTATGTACATATATTAAAATTGCATAGTTATAGATCTTATTTATTTAGAAATTTGTATGTATGTACATAGTTTAGTTGAATGATGTATGCATGCAAATTATGCATCGTATTTTTTATTTTAAATGTATGTACATGTTAAATTTTGAAATTTGTAAGGATGCGCATAGTTTAGTTGAATGGTGTATGCATGCAAATTATGCATCGTATTTTTTATTTTAAATGTTTGTACATGTTAAATTTTGAAATTTATATGCACATGCTCAAGTTCAATCAATGTATGTATGTGTATGTATATGTATGCACATTCTATTTAAACAAATTTGCATGTACGTTTCAAATTAAACTATTTCTTGTAATTTATAAGTTTGTATGTTAATTTTGTATAATTTAATGCAGGTGCATTTATATCTGATATCATGGATGAATTTAACATTGATGATATCATCAATCCAACACCTCAGCCACCTGCACCTCCACCCCAAGCTCCACCTCCCCCTCCACCCCCTCCACTTAATATCCCACCTCCACACCAAGCCCCACCTCCCCCTCCACCCCTCCACTTAATATCCCACATCCACCACCCGTTGGATTTGACGAGGCTCGCTTGCGAGCATGTATAAATGATCAAGTGACATCCATACAAAATCAAATCAATGCTATGAAAATCAAGCATTGATTCCTTCACATGTGAGACATTTTGCATCTGCGATGCAAAACATAGTGGATGCCATTAGGACTATTGATTTTGATCTAGATAGGCATCGACGAGAAAGAGAGCAGATGAGACAATTTTATGCAAACGGTCTCTCCTATAAACAAATTTTAGACCTTAAAATAAAAAAAGCCCATCTAGCCCCTTACTTTATCAACCCTGTTACTCGACAACCCATTCCTCCCAATAAATCTAGAATATCCATGAGGTGGTGTATACATCCATAGATGAGTGCACAATTTTGGGATCGATGGTGTATGGTATTTGGCAGTCCACCACATGCTAATTTGGAGGACCCATCGTATTTTTTTAGGAAACTATATGTAGAGTTTATTATGGGGCAAAAGCCCAATTATTTTGATTTTAAATCATTTCAGGGTGTTGGTGGTGGCATGCCACAATAGAGGTTAGGGGCAAGGGTTGATCCCCAACACCCTATGCATGCACAACCCCTTGTTGTTCCTCTTGGTCCTTCCATTCTTGCAACTGTGCATCAACGTGTGGTGGTATCGACATTAGGATCCCTTAGTACGCTCGTAGGAGACCTTGATCAACATGCTTCTACGATAGCGGGTAGGGAGCATAGAGACGATGGTGATGGAGGAGTGTTTTATGGATTTGGTCTGAGTACCACTCCAGGAGTGTCAAGACCACATGTATGTACTAGTTGTCATCAATTATGCTATGGATCCAATCAGGCCACACCTAGTTCGGGTGGACGTGCAGATTTTGGTGGTTCATCTGGTCGCCTCAGTTCATTTGTAGAATTTCTTACAACAGACCATCACCCTGAGGACACTGCAACACAGGTATAAATATGCATCTACATGTTGAATTTATAATAATTTTAATGAATGTTTATCAAAAAAAAAATTGCAATTCATTTTAACAATCAAACTATTTGGTGTACAGATGACACTAACAATGGGGCAATCATTCACTCTGCGAGTACATACATCGACACCAGTCTTATTCGGTAACCCTTATAGGGTATTTTGATTTCAATTTTTTAAATTACATATGAAATAATTTTTAACTTGAGTTTTAAATTGTATAATTTAATCATGAACATATGTTTTAAATATTTATGTTGGTTTAGGGGAGTTACTCGACTTCCACGTCGATTCCACCCAACGGTTTTTCAAGCACTCCTCCACTACCAAGCGTCGCAGATCAGGGGCAGGTACATTTATATTGTAAATTGTTTATCTTACATTAGTATAGTTATAATTATGAATTTTGAATTCAATATATATCAAATGTGCATGCACACTTGTAATATTATAAGTGTTAAATGTCTACATGTATGTCTAGGTTGATACGACAATGAGAATGGGCATCAAGCAAACATTAGATGTTGCGGCTACTCGGGAGGACTCTAAATTTCAAGTTGTTTAAAAAATTCTCTACACAAAATGTGCAAACTTGAATATATATATTTTAACCTAATTCTTGAGTATACATGCTTTAAATTTTATCTTGTAGGACTTTATTACTGCAAATTTCTACCATGACTCGGTCCTAGTTACACCTCTAGGAGGACATGCAGAGCAGGCTCCAGATATCATGGTAATTTAATTTTTTATTATTTTTAAATTCAATTACAAATTATATATTCTAAATAACTTTAATTTTAAATGTAAGTTTGAATATATATATAATATGACCTAATACATGTTTTAAATTCTTTTTCTTTTATAGCATGAGACACATCTTGTAGTTGAGCATGTACAAATAGGTACTGGAGTAGAGGGTGCACAACCTCAGAATACAGTACAATTAAAATATGATAAATTATAAATTAACATGAATTAAATCATTTTTAATTGTAGACTTACATCTAATTTCAACTTTCTTTGTCTTGTTTATGTAGATTGATTCAGAGAATTTAGAGGTTGGTTCAGGTGCACCAGAGCATCCAGACCCAGATATGATGGTAATTTAATTTTATGATGAATTATAAATTAAATTGTCATTAAATCATTTTTCATCGTCTTACATCTGATTTCATATTTCTCTTGTACAGAGTGTTTCAAGTCATCCACGTAGTCCATAGGGTGTGAAGAGGTCTCTTGATTATAGAGGCGATACATGACCTAAACATGATTTTATGGGTTATTTTTTATTATTTCATGGACTACATATTTGGTTTCTCATGTACCATGTTGGACTTTATTTCATGGGTCGAGTACTTTGTTGGACTTTATTTCATGGGTTGTACTCTGATGGACTTTATTTCATGCACTTAATATATTGGTTTCATGCACTTAATATATTGTAAATGATGGAATTTATTATTGTTCAATTTTAATTTACACGTGTAAATTTATGCATTTATGTTCATAGTCAAGACATTAGTACATAGGACATTAATGTGAAATTAAATATAAATATGAAATCAAAGTTGACATTAATAGGACATTTTAATATTTGTGCTTTACAAATTTAGTGATCCATGTACAAGATATACATGATATGTACATTCAATAATTAGCGATAATTAGTCAATGAACTTATTCAATTCACGTCCTAATGGGATGTATTAAGGGGTTCTAATAGGATGTCTTAAGGGGTCCTAATAGGATGTCTTCAGGGGTCGTAATACACAGGTTAGATCTAATAAAATAAGAAAAAAATCATAATCTACAAACAAAAGCAATCTTTTTATATACCACAAAGCATGAAATTTTAAGAAATAATAATAACATACAAGATTAGAGAACAAAAGCATTAATAAATTCTATAAACTAAACATAATTTATAGGTTGTCTTAAGGGGTCCTTATACAATGCCTTAAGGAGATCAAAGAAGAGTATAATATAGGACAATCAATGTGGTCTACATGATGTAGAATTTCCTTAAAAACTAAAAGATATATTAGTCCATCAACCATTCCGTTGGATTTTAATCAAGCATGTTTATGTTCATGGACATCTAGTTCAAGAATAAGTCCATAGTGATAGGGTAGTAGATATTTCTCACTTGGTACTAATTATTTATCCCTTCTTTCTATGATGAATAGTGCTCTAGATTTATCCTAACAATTAAATGATGAAATGAATCACCTAAAAATATGTTTAAAAATCTTTCACAATAGAACTTTATCTAAGTGAACATTTGTTATGGAAATTCATAAGTTCAATGCATTTGTATTAACAACCTCCCCAAATAGATCAATTTAGATACCCTTATCAAGTAGAGTTTGTGGAACTTTATAATTTAATTTGTTACATTCCTAGGTTTTCAAAGTGTCCAAGAAAAGGATAAATTATTGAAAGCATATTCCAAAATAAAATGAGAGAAATTAAGCAACATCATTATAAAGTACACAAAAAACATGCTAAGAATAAAAAATCTTTTAAGGTTGATCTCTTAGGCTTTAGGTCCCATGGTTTAGGGTTTAGGGTTTGTAGGGTTCATGAGATGCTTAGAATAATAAATCTATATGGGTTAATGGTTTAGGGAACTCATCTCCTACACTTTAGGTCCTATGGTTTATGGTTTATAGGGTTCATGAGATGCTTAGAATAACAAATATATATGGGTTAATGGTTTAGGGCTCATCTCCTAAGCTTTAGGTCATATGGTTTATGGTTTAGGGTTTCTAGGGTTTTTTAGGGCTCATCTCCTAGGTTTTAGGTCCTATGGTTTAGAGCTCATCTCCTAGGCTTTAGGTCCTATGGTTTATGGTTTAGGGTTTCTAGGGTGTTTTAGGGCTCATCTCGTAGGCTTTAGGTCCTATGGTTTATGGTTTATGGTTTCTATAAACTAAACAGAAATACCGATAAAGATTCAATGAGTTTTGCCAAAAAAGTTGTTCTATAAGTATACACCATATTTCCTAGTTCTTTTACAATATTAAATTAAAGAACTTAATTATCCAAAATAGGCTAAAGTTTTGAAATTAAATCATGTAGTCCCATATTTACAAATCATGCAAAGTGTCAGAGAAAACTTAAGAACATAATAGTCCTCTTGACCTCATGTTCCACAAAAAAACTAATTTATAAGCCGTCAAAACAAATAATAGCTCATCACACACTAATTTATAAGTTGTCAAAACAAATAATAACATCCAACACTAATTTAGAAGTTGTCAAAATAAATAATAGCATCCAACACTAATTTATAAGTTGTCAAAACAAATAATAACATCCAAAACTAATTTATAGGTTGTCTTAAGGGGATGTCTTAAGGGGTCCTTATACGACATCTCAAACTTGTGCCCGAAATGTAGCAAGTCTTCACACCACTTGATATCAAAAAGGCACAAGCAATATCAATGAAATCATCAAAACATACATTTTTTAATTTTATATAAAACTATCTATTTATACACAACTCAAGTGCCTGTATTTAAAAGTATTCCACACATGTGTGTAGGTTGAATCCAAGCATCCTCTCCTTTTTGTTTCAAAGTATGAGATCAATGTGATGATGGCTTAAGGATACAAAAAAGGATGATAAATCAATTTTAACTATTAATGTACAAGCACTATCAATATATAATCAAAACATGTATTTAAATATAATTTAACTAATAATTACCTATTTTTACCAAGTATTCCATGTTGTCTAAGTTGAATCTGCATGGAATCTCCTTTTTGTGATTATGGCTTAAGGATCTATAAAAGGAAAATTTAAATCAATTTCAACTAATAACACACTTGAGAAATATGAAAACATGTGTTTTATCTATTTAAAAAGACTCGGTATAAAACTAAAACTATATTTACCTATATTTACTTATTCCATTGTACCATCTGCATCCTCTCTTTTTTGCAACACATCTATGATTGTCTCGTGCTCTTCCATAGAAATTGTCCATAACACTTTATTTGTACGTCTTCCATGATACTGATCTAGTTTTAAATTTTTTGCCATCACCAAATATGAATAGTGTATAATCCTTTTATGTGTTTCATAATCTTTGAATGTAGGTAGACCATTCTTCCTTATCAGGTATTTTTCATAGCCAAGTTCCAACAACCACCATCGATCCTATTCAAAAACATGAAAACCATCATCAAATAAGCTCTCAAAATTTCTTTTAAGGGGATCAAAGACTTGTTCTAAGAATTTTCTTAAGGCCCGATCAAATACTTGCTATCAAAATTTTCTTAAGGGGATGTCTTAAGGGGATCACCGTACCTGTTGGATAATGATAGCCATCATCATCTTCTCAAGGTGCTATTAAATTATGTTTAGTCTCCACGCAACGAGCTAACTGATATTTTGTTTCCTCTTCATTCCCCTTAGGTGCAACAACAACATACACATGTCCTACAAACAAATTTTTATTTAATTTAACTTGCGCGTATCCATATAAATAATTTAGTATTACAAAATAACTTAATAAAGTGAAATAAATTGAATTAAATTACCTTCTTGTACAAGGTCTGAAACACGGTCATAGTCTTCAGATGCAAACACTTGATCATTTTCTTCAATAGTTCTTTCATATTGATTGTGTGCTTGTGTAGGTGTCAATGATCTTTGCTCCTACTCTTCAACCCATTTTGTATTTTCACATTCTTCCCAATCTCCTGAGATACAAAACTGACAAAAAAATGCAAGCTCCCTTGTCCAGATAGTCCATGTGCTTGCTATCGAACTCCTAAATGAATGTCATTTAGTAGATCCACTGATTGTCTCACAATCAACTCTAGGTAAAATGTTCTCTTCTTCAACCAACCAAAAGAATCAACGAACTATACAGTACTCACTCGAACCAGGTGCAGATAATCTTGTATTGCACCAATCCACAATCTCACATGTATCTTTAAGTTTTACTGCATCTTCAAATTTTAATTTTTCTCTAGCAAGAATCCTTTTGACACACGCACCAGCTCCATCATGTTCTTCTTTACCATGCCCAACTTAAAAAAAAACTCCATATATGTTGGACATTAAGTTCCTTGTGAACCCTACTTAACCAACAAAACATTCGAGCATTCTTGAACTGCCCCATGCAATTATTTGACCATACGAGGTGTTCTTTCATTTGGATTCCTCTCTCTCTTAAATTTCTATAAAATATATTGAAACAATATTGAACAAACTCTGACGAGTGTAACTGGTTGTCACTCAAATAAAAATGATACTCCCTCAAAACTTTTCTATCATCCTCTGTGCTATCATCTGCATGTCTATAAACAATATGGACAAACATAGCTACTTGCACTGAATTATAATATTGTGATTGAATTTCCTCTTGCGGAGCTAGAGTATAATTTTTCACAAAATCAACCACTAAAAGTACACTACCAATTGGAAATGTGTTTCTACATGTGCGAAATTGGCCATCAAGCCATCGAGAATGTTGAGAATGCATGGAATATTTTGGTATAATCTTATTCTTAAATTCTAATATTAATGCATGTACACTAACTTTTTTTGTAACTAAATCACAACACTTTCCAAATTTTCCATATTTTAGAGAATAATTAACATTCTTAAATCTTTTAACATCAAATAATTATTTTCCAAAATCATTATTAACACTTTCATGCATGCAAACTCTAAAGAATGAAATATTTCCATAACTATTGCATTGTCCAGAAATACAAGAACTTGAATAAAATATTTTTTTATTAGATCTTTCTGTAATGTCACAGAATTGCACCCAGGGGCAATTCCACATTTTTGCATCTTGCCTAGCATTTATGACACCTTAAAAACATTAATGGAAAAATCCCATGAGTTAGAATTTTGTAATCTTGGCTCCATGAGGACACATGGAAAGACGACAAAAGCCTGACAAGATGTTTCTTGAAAATCTAGGCTTTGGACGCCTGCGCAATGCACTAGCGTCCTGGCAGTTTTTCGAGTTTGAAACAACGGATCTAGAAACCTGAGCCTAGCGACACGTGTCTAGGTTATTATGTCTCGAATGAAACGACTCTATTTCACCCTTGCATGCATTAAAAACTCCTTTTGGCCCTCATTTTGGGGTTGGAAGTTATCGATTCAAGCATTTGTCACCACTTGCTCTAGTCTTGGGTAAATCCTACCCTTGAGTAGCAGCACTTTCATTGGTGAAGCCATGATAGACTGAGGTTCTCCCAGTAGCTATCAACTCTCAAGCAAGCACATTGTGGTGCGCCCGTGTGCTCTGGAAGAGGATCTTGACCCGTGGGTAACTCTCTTTCTCCCTATCACTCCTTGTTAAGTTCATTTACTACTTTGTGGTGTGGGCTCTACTTCGAAGCGGGTTTTGTTTTCACCACACACTTTATTTACTTCCTTTACACTCTTTTCCAAACCTAGTTGTTCGTGGAGGTGGCAACACCAATACGGGGGTCTGACTGAGGCAAGCCCCTATATAACCCCAACCTTTTCCCCT
>CM021104.1:553215034-553430708 GCA_007115665.2 Sequoiadendron giganteum | reverse complement strand
TAGAAACTTTCAATGTCCATTGGTGGAACAAAACACTCTACGTAGAGCTGCCCCCTCCTAAAGCTCTACAAGCTCATTATGGGGTTGGTTATAAACTTGCCTCTTGGTATGGCTATGGTAAGAAAGGCCTAGGACATATCAAGCAAGGAATAGAAGTCCCTATCCAGTTTAAGCAATGACAATGCAACCTGGGTTTGGGATGTCCTGTTGAACAGTCTAGACAAAAACCCTGGTGGACTGTTAATATGATTTCGACTGAACCATTAAGCTTGGTCCATCCTGAGTTGATAGAAGAAAGGGGACAATCCAAGAAAGTTCCTATAGATGTCTTCTCTTTAGATGAAGCATTGGCGGAATTTCAAGGTGCTTACTCCTCGTTGCCTCCTTATCATCACAAGAAACGATTCCCGTATCGTTTACATAGACAAGCATACTTTGGAGAATCCGTTTTGAGCATTGACGAGGAGGACCCTCTATTTAATGTTAGTGATGATGTTTCAATATCTCATCCCGAGGATCGTATCTCCCTCCTTAAAGGGGATACTGTCGAAGTCCCTGTTAATGCAAAATCTTTAGAAAAAGTAATCAAGATTGGGAAGTGCCTCTCTTCTGAGGAAGCAGATAAACACTTCACTCTCTTGTGTTCTTACCCTGATATTTTTGCTTGGACGTATGAAGATATGCCCGGTATTGATGAATCCATAGTGGTCCACAACATCGTTCTATGTCTTGACGCCAAGCCCGTTAAGCAAAAAATCTAAAAGATCAACCCTAGGGTGGCCCTAATGGTCAAGACTGAGATAAAGAAGCCATTGAAAGCAGGCTTTATCTGTCTCATTGACTATTCTCCCTGGATCTCAAATATATTAGTTGTTAGTAAACCTAACGACCGTATCCGTATATGCATTGACTTTCAGGACCTTAACAAGGCTCCTCTTAAAGATGCCTTTCGTTACCTAATATAGATATGATTGTGGACTCGATCGCATGCCATGCATTGTTATCTTTCATGGATTGTTTCTCGGGTTATAATCAGATCCGTATTAATCTAGATGATCAGTACAAGACAACCTTCACTACCCCTTGGGGGACATTTTGCTACATGGTCATGCCCTTTGGATTAAAGAATGTAGGAGCGACTTATCAAAGAGTGATGACCTTGATATTTCATGAGTTCATTCACAAAATCTTGGAAGATTATGTCGATGATGTCTTAGCGAAGTCTGTAAACCGTCAAGACCATGTGACTAATCTTCGTCTTATCTTAGAAAGGCTTCGACTTTACAAGATGAGGCTTAATCCCCAGAAGTGTGTCTTCGACGTTGACGTTGGCAAGCTTCTCGGGTTTATAGTCTCTTATTGTGGGATCGAAGTAGACACCAATAAGATTGATGCTATTGTTAACATGTCTCCTTTGAGGAACATCACCAAGTTACAAAGCTTATAAGGGAAGATTCAGGCAATTCGCATATTCATATCTCAGTTGGCTAACCGTACCCTTCCTTTCACCCGTCTCCTGAAAAAAGATGTTCGCTTTATGTGGGACAAAGAATGTCAGAAAGCCTTTGAATCCATTAAAGCTTACTTGACCAATCCTCTCGTATTGATGTCAGCTATGCAAGATAAACCCTTCCTGCTTTACCTCGTTGCCTCACCATACGCTTTGGCGGCCCTACTGGCCCAGTATGATGACACAAGAAGAGAGAGAGTAGTTTACTACATTAGCCGCATCTTGGTCGATTGTGAAACTCGATATTCATCCATGGAAAAGTCGTGCCTTTCTCTTGTATTCGCTACACAGAAGCTGAGACATTATCTCCTCCATGCTGAGACTCATGTCTTAGTGAAAACAAATCTTTTGAGACATCTATTCTCTAGCACTGACCTTGCAAGGAGATTAGTGAAATGGGTTATGTTGCTATCTGAGTTCGATATAAAGTTTGTCACTTAGAAATTAGTAAAAGGACAAGCGGTGGCCGACTAATTGGTGGACGCTCCCTCACCTTGCTCCTTCCCCGAGTTGGACTTATTCCTTGACGAAAATATCTTCGCAATCAACTATGACCTTGAATGGAAAATTTACTTCGATGGGCGAGGTGTCAGACCGGTTCTAGAGCAAGCGTAGTACTGACCTCCCTTGAAGGTAAACCGATCCCCCTATCCTTTCGATTAGACTTCCCTTGTACCAATAATATCGTTGAGTACGAAGCCCTCATTGTTGGGTTGCGTGTCATGATTACATTGAAAATTAGACATCTTCATATACTAGGTGACTCTGAGCTTATTGTGAATAAGACCACGGGAGTTGATCAAGCTAAACAAAGTAAGTTGTCCCAATATAGAGACCTCACTTTTTCCTTGCTTAATCAGTTTTCCTCTTTCACAATAAACAACATTCCTACATGAGAAAATAGACATGCAGATGCCATGGCAAGCGTGGCTTCCTTGATACCTTTAGAGGAAGGCACAAAGGAATACCATGGTGCAGGTCATGCAAACCTCGGTAGTTCCTAATCAACTAATGCCTGAATCTCTGGTTTGCCTCCATGTAGATTCGGGAGAGTGGTTCTCTAGCATCTACAATTACTTGAGGAATGGAAATTTTCCTGATGCTACGACAAAAAATGATCGCACTCATATACGAAAAATTTCAGCCCGCCATGTCATCTTATCTGATGTTCTTTATCGAAAAGCATATAATGGCCTACTCTTAAGGTGACTCACTAAAATAGAGATACCCCTTACCCTTAAAGAAGCCCATGCAGGCTCTGGGGGTGGAAATTTTGATGGTAGATCCCTCGTGAGGAAACTGACACATATGGGGTACTACTGGCAGACAATGGAACAAGATTCCTTTGGTTTTGTCAAAAAGTGCCTTCAATGTCAATAGCATAGCCGTCTCATCCATGCTCCCGCTCAGGAGCCGCATAATCAAACTTCTCCTTGGCCGTTCACAAAATGGGGGTTGGATATTATCGAGAAAATATCACCTCCTTCTTCCAAAAGGCATACCTTTATTATCACTGCTACAAATTATTTCATGAAGTGGGTTGAAGCTATTCCGCTTCGACCCACGAGTGTTGAAACTATGTGTAACTTCCTATTGAATAACATCATTTCCTGATTTGGACTGCCTGCTACAGTTGTTTCTGACAATGGCACACCATTTAAAAACAAGGAAATAAAGCAGTTCCTGAAAAAAATTCATATTTAACATAGATTTTCTACACCATATTATCCGCAATGCAATGGCCAAGCAGAAGCTTCTAACAAAATGCTCGAGTTTATTCTTCATAAGACAATTAATAAACACGATAAGGATTGGCACATTTAGTTAACCTATGCTTTGTGGGCTTATCGCACGAGTGTTCACACAACGACTAGAATGACGCCCTATAACCTCGTGTATGGTGCTGAAGCTATCGTGCCTTTAGAGTTGGAAATCCCATCTTTATGGGTTTCCCTTAGAGGGGTGATTGATGATGAAACCTATCAGATCAATCGTTTGCACCAGCTTGAGATTCTCGACAAGCGTCGTTTACAGGCCCTTGAACAACTTAAAGCTTATCAATGGTCGCTATCTAAACGATATAACCAAGGCGTGCTTCCTAGGACCTTCAAGATAGGAGACCTGGTTCTATATGAAAATCAGCAGAATGTAAATGCGTTACCTGACCAGAAGGGGAAATTTAGTCCTAACTGGTTAGGTCCTTATATCGTGGTTTTGGTATACGATTCGGGTGCCTATGGATGGAACACCTTTAAAATAACCTGTCAATGCGATGCACCTTTGTCAATACTATGCATAGTGTCCTAGTGTGCCATGTATGTGATGTTCTCCCTAAAGGGTAGTAATACTACATATATTAACATTTACTCATTTTCACATCATGATTTTTTTGTGTGATTATGATGTGACCATGTGTGTGTGTACAAAAACATAAATACATGTGTCTCACTATGCTTAAAGCATCCATACATCACATCACATTATTAGACCATCATAGCATTTAATTAACATGTGGATAAACGTGTTAAATCAAATCATGATTAGCATCTAATGAAAACATCCATCCATAGCATGATCATACATGAAAATGGAAAGCATACACATAAGAAAAGACATGATACTAAAACCGATGTATGTGTATATATATATATATATATATGTCCAATGTATGAATCAAATGTCATATACATGTATCGTGCCACTGCTATAAAAAATGAGTGGCTTCTGAATATGTGTCTATACAAAAGATCTACAAGTATGTATGTATATCTACATCCGGCTACAAAAATGATATAAAAAATAAGGATCCTATCCCTGTGGCATGTGGCTCCCCGAGCCCTCTGGCTCTAGTGGCCACTCTGGGAGGAGGTTGTACGGTGGTCTGTGATCGGGATCAATGTGAGTGTGATGCTGATAGAACTACTCGTATCCCTTTGAGCTCCCCTTGTAGCGAGTAGATATCCATCCTCGCATGTATCAGCTCCTACTACAGTCGTTGAACATCTATCGGGATCACAATGATCGGCTACGCGTCGAGCTCATCAATGCGGCTCAGAAGGGCATCACGTGCCACCTCGACGACATCAGCCCTCGTCACTGCTGCATCTCACTCGACGAGCACCATCCGTAGCTCCCCTAACAGCTAATCTCGCTGCCCCTTGGTGGCTATCAACTCTGCAGTCAGTTGCACCACCTCTACACCCCGCTCCTCGTATGCAGTCCTCAGACGTGCCATCAACTCAAAAGTGGGGGCATGCCTCCTCATTGAAATAGGCCAATAGGCATCTAGGACCATCCCTTGGACTTGTATAGTGGGGGCCACCTCTGAAACACACTGAGATATAACTCAGTCCATCCCTATGCGTCCTCTACAACCACAAAGAGAGAGAAGGGGATCAATATCACATGGAAAGTGTATGTAAATAAAAAAGAGTAAGTAGGAAAATGACAATAATGTACTACGTATACTTGGATCCCCTGACTGCCAGGTGGGATTGGGGTGCGGATCCACACTGGGACCTATGCCACTAGTATCAGTGGTCATCCCAGGAGATGCTAGTGTTGCTATCGCTGGAATGGTGGAGGCTGGTGGTGCTGATGAAACAGGGGTAGCACAGGGGTAGCTGGGGGAGGAGCTGACCTCCTCCATCATTATAGCCTCACGGGTGCTACCTCTGCCTCCTCCTCCTGTCCTAGCTCCTCCTTCTCCTCCTCTGTTATTCCCTGCTAGCAAGCTCTCCTCCTGCCCTGTGATGGTTGTTGAGGCTCCTCCTCCTGTGGGCCTGGGTCCCCTCCTGGGGCACCCTCGTCGAAGATGGGAGCAAGACGATGCCTCTCCCACCACCAGGTAAAATCAACCGCCACCCAGACATTATCCACTGCCACCATAGTCGATAGATGATGGTCGGGCTCATCATTGTCTAAAAAGACGATGTCTGTGAGGGAAGGGTAAGGGCGGTCACCAACCCTCACTACACTGCGATGCGCCCTGGTGTACGTGGGCACATTGGGTGGTATGGTCTGAACACAACCATGCTGCCACATGACCCAACTCTAGTAGTATGGTACGATGATGTAGTCATGACGAACCACTAAAAAATGGTCCCGTTGTAGGTTCCTGAGGAACCTACTGTCATCCACCCACCTAAAATAGCGGTGAGGTCTCCAATGAACCTCTCCCGCGATGACAGTGTCAAACTGCAGCCTCCAAAATTGTAAGTCTCTGAAGTGCCACTTACCTATCATATTGTACCAGTGGGCCATCAGGACATCATACGACTGTCGCTGAGGAAAACCAACTGGCCGGGTGCACATAATGTGGGAAAATGCCCACACCTGCAAAAGTGTGCACACTGTGAGGCTATGGTACTCATAGTGCACGTACTGCCCCAACTCCTGGTAGAGGTGCACCAACATGTTGCACCCCCAGGAAAAAATAGTCCTCTACTCCACTATGTCTTTGACAATCGAGATGAGGCCCCCATGCAAGTGCGAGCCTCGCCTGTCTATGGTGATCCGAAAAGCAACGGTCACCACCATCACCCGGCGTAGCATCGGTATTGTCATCCTCGTATGGTCATACTAATGCGTATATATGTGACCAGTGTCATCACCACTGTCGGCACGCCCTGTGAAGTAGCGAACTCCCTCGCTGCGCTCTTGTGCCGACCAGATATCATCTAGAGCCACCCGCCATCTACGGATGGGAAGCCTGAGGATTCGATAAATATCCTCCAGTGTGATAGTCATCTCCCCACAGGGTAGATGAAAAGAGGAGGTAGTAGCATCCCACCGCTCCATCAAAGCGGTGAGCATCCTATCATGATAATGCATCTCTGGCATAATGAATACATGCCAGAGATTGACTCTCTCTAAGTGTGTGACCTCATTTGAAGATAACCGGTCTCTCTGCTCTCGGATGAGGCAGAATGCTCGCCCCTCCGGGATGCTCCTGAATCTCCAGATAATCCTGCAAAAAGTTAACAAGGTTTAAGTCAAAAACCTGATCATGATAGAAAACTGTGCAAAAAGACATGTGTGCCACACAGACGTCTGCGCAATGCACTTGCGTCTCGGATCTGCAATAGTCGCCCAAAGGACGCCATTGCATCCTCGGGACGATAACACAAATCTTGGACGCCAGTGCACGTCCTAGATGATAGCGCAGAAAGAGGACGTAGGCACACATTTTGGACGCCTATGCACCTCGAAGCGTAGAAAACCTAAAAAAATGAGCTAAATGGCACAAAAATCTAGTCTAAGAAGCCTACCTAATCGACCTCGTAGCCCATGATGATGTCGTCTCGTAGATGCTCAAGCCTTGGTGCCTCATAATCTCTCCCGCTCAACATTTTTTTGACTTTTCTTTCATAAAAGTCAACAATCTGCTCGTAATGAATAGTGAAAATGACCCTTCTGGGAGCCCACCTAGGTATATATAGGCCCCTTGAGGCCCATTTTTCCTTGAGCTCGTGGCTCCCCAGTTTCTCCTGACTTTACCCCACCATGTTGGGGGGAAAAATCAGGAGGGGGCATATAATCACCTCTTGATCATTTTTTCTCCTCTGAATCAACAACTTTCTCTTGATCATTCTTCTATCCTTGGTAGCTTCTTCCGATTTTTTCGAAACTGACTCAAAATTTTAGTTTTGCAGGATACAATTTGCACAATGTTTCGCAACCATGGTGTTGTTGATTGTTGAGCTTGGAAGCTAGGGGCATCCTCGGTACCGTTTGGCTCAACCTCAGTGAACTATGTGATCCCTCTTTCTGACACACATTTTTGTAAAATTCAGAGTTCGGGTGAAATTTTTCTTCTTTACTTTAGTGAGGTTGATTTTTTTTCCAAAATCGAGCCCACTAAAGTGGGAGCAAAATGTAATGTCACAGAATTACACCCAGGGGCAATTCCACATTTTTGCATCTTGCCTAGCATTTATGACACCTTAAAAACATTAATGGCAAAATCCCATGAGTCAGAATTTCATGATTCTGGCTCCATGAGGACACATAGCGAGACGATAGAAGCCTAACAAGGTGTTTCCCAAAAATCTAGGCTTTAGACGCCTGCGCGGTGCACAAACGTCTGCACGCGTCCTGGCAGTTTTCTGAGTTTGAAACTATGGATCTAGAAACCTGACCCTAGCAAAACGTGTCTAGGTCATTAGGTCTCGAAGGAAACAACTCTGTGCCACCCTTGCATGCATTAAAAAATCCTTTTGGCCCTCATTTTGGAGTTGGAAGTTATCGATTCAAGCATTTCTCACCACTTTCTCTAGTCTTGGGTAAATCCTACCCTTGAGTAGCAACACTTTCACTGGTGAAGTCATGATGGACTGAGGTCCTCCCAACAGCTACCAACTCTCAAGCAAACACATTGTGGTGCGCTCGTGTGTTCCGAAAGAGGGTCTTGACCCGTGGGTAACTCTCTTTCTCCCTATCACTCCTTGTTAAGTTCATTTACTACTTTGTGGTGCGGGCTCTACTCCGAAGTGGGTTTTATTTTTACCACACACTTTGTTTACTTCCTTTACACTGTTTTCCAAACCTGGTTGTTTGTGGATGTGGGAACACCAATACGGGGATCTGAATGAGGCAGGCCCCTATATAGCCCCAACATTTTCCACTTGATTTTTTGTGTGCAGGTTGCGGAAGGAAGCTTGGACTAAAGGCTCAAACGCACGAAGGTGATCTTGTTTCAAGCTCTCTTGTATTCTCTTTCAATTCTTTATTTTATGTTGATCACTTGACTCTTCACATTTTTTGGTCTGAGTCAAGAAGCAAGACTCTAGTCTGTCTGCCTGAGTGCCTGATTTCTCTACAACTTAGGATGCCAACACGTCTTACAAATGATAGCACGCCGTGCTGGCATTCGAGAACTACGCTAACGTCTTTTGGCCGAGAGCTTCTCAGCCGAGGACATAAACTTAGAAGTCTTGCTCTTTCGGATCCTGGACCTACTTTCTCGTTTCTCTTCATGATTCCATTGATCTATTCAATTTGAGGTGTGTAAGGGAAGTTCATTCCCTAGTGATCTCTTTAGAAGAAAGAGACCCGTGTATAGCGAATCCCCCTTATATCACACTTTCATAAAATAAACTTGATATAAACTCCCTTTCTATTTCAGGTGGAATATTGATACCACATTCCTGCATAATCATGTTAGTATGCAAAGTACAACATATATATCAAAAAACATCATAAAAATAACAAAATTGAACATGTGTTTTACAACAACAAGATATTCGTTCTTTATTAATTTTTACATACCATGGTTTACATTTTTCAAAAGACCTTTGGCTTATTTTAATATTACCAGGTAACACTAAATCACCACAATTTTTTTATAAAATTCAATTTGTTTTGTATCTAATAGGTGTTTTGGATGAGGATCGTGAACTTTGGACCCTACCCTTAATTTTAAAACATCTCTAGCATTAGATGATACCCTAGTATTATCATGCCAATATTTTTCAATCAAAGATTTAATTTCAACATTCAATTTCATATTAGACCTCGGGAGTCGACCATTGAAACTCCAACAATTGTTGATAGGATCATTTTCTATACTTTCTCTTCTTTTTGCCGCTCTTAGCAATGTTTTAGGATGTATTTTTAAAACTTCACTAATATTGCTTACCATTATTTTATTCAAAGTTGATTTATTAACTATAGCAGTTGTTATAGCTCTTCTTGCTGCATTCTTATCTTTAGACCTACTATTTTTTCCAATAGACTGAATGGCACTAGCAATACTAGACATAACATGTTTTACTGATTGATCCTTTCTTCTTTGTTTAACAAAAATGCCTAACTTTTTCATTATTTTTCTCATTTTTCGCATTCTCAGTAATTGCATCATTAGTTGACATTGAATTGAAAGTTTTTTACGATAAAAAATTGATTATATAATCTATTAGCATGTGTTATTATTTGTCTCTCATAAATTTTACTAGGAAGATTATCTAAAACATCACTTTCAATTTTAAAAAAAAAATTCAAAACTATTTTCATTTTCATTTTCATTTTCATTTTCATTCTCATTTTCATTTTCATTTTCATCTTCATGTTCATTTCCATTTTCATTTTCATTTTCATTTTTAATTAAAAGATTTTCATTTTCATTAAAATGGTTTTCATTTTCATTTTCAACAACAAAACAATTTTCATTTTTATTTTCAATAAAAGTATTATCATTTTCTTTTTCATCAAGAGGATTTTCATTTTCATTTTCCACAACAAAACGGTTTTCATTTTCATTTTCATTTTCAACAACAATTTGACTCAAATATTTAACTCTACGAATATTATCAATATCAACATTGTAATATCCAGCCTCTTGTAAATCTCTAATAAACACCATTTCCACGAGGCTCAAAGGTGGATTTGAAGATGTACCTGGACTTGTGCCTATTGAAACATTCTTCATAGCATTGGAAGGGATATTTGGAGACATACCAAGAGTAGTTTTTATATTCATATTAGTTTCCACATTCACTTCTTGCAAGTTTGCATTGTCTACATCCATGGTCTCCTCAATGTTTTTATCTTCAATAGTTGTGGAATTGGCGGCTTCACCATCATTCATTGATTGAATTCTCATTCTTCTTTCTCTTTGTCTTTTTTTCTCCTTATCTCTCTTTGCTTCAATTTCTTCAAGGGTCAATACCTTCCTATCTTTCCTCTTGTTCCGACATTGTGATCCCATGATTGAATTTTTTTGAAGTATACACAAATGAATGCCAAAAACTTGAGAGTCTTCCTTGAACTTGTTTCTCCTTCAAAAAAGTAGCAATTGTTCACAAAATTCCTCTTCCTCCTTCAAATAAGTAGCAATTGAACAAATTTTCTCTTCCTCTTTCAAACAAGTAACAATTGAACAAGAATTCTCTTCCTCCTTCAAACAAGTATCAATTAAACAAAATTCCTCTTCCTCCTTCAAACAAGTAGAAATTGCTCAAAATTTCTCTTCCCCCTCCAAACAAGTAGCTCAATCAAACAAAATTTCATATCCTCTTTTGAAAATATTTATAGGAATTCAACAAAATTTATCTTCCTTCTTCAAACAAGTAGCTCAATTAATCAAAAAATTTCATCCTTCTTTGAAAGCAAACAAAAATTCAAGTTTTTTTATCTTCCTCCTTCAAACAAATAGAAAATAAATAAAATTCATCTTCCTCCTTTGAAAACAAATAGGAATTCAACAAAAAAATTCTTCCTCCTTCAAACAAGTAGCAATTCAACAAAATTCTTTTCTCACAGCGTCCCAATGATGCCTCCTTTCAAAATTGAAAAAAAAACCTAATTTGAAGAGCTTCAACAAGATAAAAGGTGATAGAAAATAGGGAATATGTCACAGTTGACCGTACAAAATGATTCTTAGACCCAACATACCCCTTTTTGACAGTAAAATAGAAAATAACGGTAAAAAACAACTCGGGATCCCATTTCATTTTCCAATGGCCCCGCCATTTAATTTTCAACGGGTAAATTATAAACGAGATCCCGTTTTTTAAAATTTCAAATGTAGGCCGAGTTTTTGCTTTGTTGACAGGTTCGGGAAATGGTTTGGGTATCCGAACCTAAGCCCTAGACCTGGTTTGACCTGCAAGTTGAAGGTCCTAGCAATGTCACAAGAAAATACTGACTTTGAGCATACGTCTAAAGGCTTTCTTTGTAGAGTTTTTCGGCAAAATTAAAACCCATTATAGATTAGACAATGTAGATTCCAAATATGTATTTTTTTTACAATTGGATTAATTTTTTAATTTTTCATTTAATTTTTGATTAAACAGATCCATAAACTTGAATTATCAATGTTTTTTAGCATTTTAATAACTTTTTATCAACATAACATTTTTACAAACGGATTGCATGAAAGCGTACTTCAAACAATTCTTTTCAATTTAAAAATAAAAATAAAAATCATAAGTTTAGGTCATCTTATGCGTGACGTACACGACGATTTTTTAAAACACCAAATATGGCCAGTAAAAAATTAACAAAAAGAAAAATCAATAAAAAATTACAAAAAAATATGGAAAACGTGCTTTAGTGAGTTAAAAATATTTTCTCAAAAGGATTTAGAAAAATATGATTATTTAGGTCAAAATATGGATGACGTACACGTGCATGGTATGGTAAAAAAAATGGACTTTTAAACAGTGGTTTTTAAAAACGCCTATTGAAAGTCAATTTGTATCACCTGGGTATTGAAATAAATTACATATTTGGAAACTAGACTTTGAGTACTACATTTTATGATTAGTGACTTTTTTCAAAATTTCATCTCTAAGTGCTTCAAATTTAAAGGTTAAATGTGTCGAATTCTGAAAATTAGGGAAAACACTTCCACTAAATGGCCAAAAAGTGGACTCAACTTTTTGCCAACACCCTATACATAATCAAAAATTAACACCATTATCCATTAATGGCGACTGCACTTGAATCTATTCATAATCAATGAAAATCAAATCTAAATAAATGCAAAATGTGGTCGTACACACAAGAACCTTTTGCTTGACAGTCATAAAACTTAACACCCTAATCCATTAATGGCGACTGCACTTGAATCTATTTACAATAAGTGAAAATTAGATCCAAATAAAAGCAAAATGTGATCATACACACAAGGCACATGGACTACTATCGACAACACCATGTGTCCACATAAACACTTAGAACAAGGACATGTGTATAGCAATAAATCATTAGGAATTGATAATTTTTTTTCCTTCAAATTGCTCCCAAGAATAAATTGCAATTGGGAAAATACAAAACCAAGAACAAAATATCAACTACCAATGAGAAAATTGCAAAAAAATAGCACAAACTTGATTTTAACAATTTCAAATACACATCTTCAACAAAAGCCTTACCTGTTCAACATATCCATGATTTACATGCATCAAAACTTCCACAGTACATCAGATATATCTTCAACATATAGATATATTTCAATGTCTATCACTATTCCATGAACACACAATTAATTTGGATTGAAAAAATACAAAACCACGACCAAAATATCAAAAGCCAGTAAAAAAATTACAAGAATATAGCTGAAACTCCATATTCATAATGAAGATGGTACAACAACATATCACTTGAAATTGAGAAAATTCAAAACCAGGAACAAAATATCAATTGCCAATGAGAAAATTGAAAAAAATAGCACAAACTTCATTTTAATAGTTCCAAATACACATCTTCAACATAAGTCTTATCTGTTCAAGACATGCATGATGTACATGTATCAAAACATCCATGTTACACCAAACATATCTTGAATATATAGACATCCTTCAATGTCTATCACTATTTCATGAACACACAATTAATTTGGATTGAAAAAATACAAAACCACGACTAAAATATCAAAAGCCAATGAGGACATTGCAAAAATAGAGATTAACCCATAAAAACACTCATCGATAAGGAACAATAGAGATTAAACCATTGCAAAAATGTAAAAAACTATGAAATCATAGTGTAAAAGATATAAGAACTTACAAAAGTCACCTTTTCTGCTTTCAATACCATAGATATAAGTCCTCTCAACACACAAATTTCATCCTCATTAAACAATCTGAGCAAATGAACAAATTGCTCGACAGACTTAAAACTTCACACCACAAGTCATTAATGATGCCTTCATTTCAGTCTATTCACAATAAATAAAAAATAACAAATAATAAATGCATAATGTTCTCGTTAAAACGTCATGCATTGACAAAAACACTCGATGCGAAGACACAACTATATTAAAGAACATTACAAAGTCATGAAATATTTCCAATAGCAACAAAACATTAGGAATTTGTTAAATTAATTAGAATAATTAAATTAATTACAAAAATACAAAACCACGAGGAAAATACCAACAACCGATGAGAAAATTGCAAAAAAAAGCCAAAATTCCTCATTAATAAAATAATCTCACAAATTATTTATGTAGGACCCCTCCATTTTTGCCTTTTGGACCCAACGGTGTCCGGTTGGTTGTGCTGTGGTTTCTGTTAATGCTTGGAGTGTGGTACTCGTTTTTAATGGATCATTGTTTTGCATAATAATGTGCTCGTTATACTTTGATGTGGTGGTATATTATTCAGATGTTATCATTATGATATGCTTAGATTAGCATTGCAAATATTTGAATTAATGATGTTTATGTTGGATTAAACTATTGATGTTAAATTCGTCAGTTAGTAGCATTGTTTGGGTGAAGGGGACGGGATTGCATCACTCGCTTGCGAGCGCCCTGCAATTTCATGATTCCCTCTTCACGGTGTGTTTTCTATGATGCAGATATACATGTACGACATTTTATTGTTCGCAGGTTGACAGGTACAAGACACTGACTCCACCTGGGTTCACAGGTCTGAGCGTGTCCATTGCCAACGACAGTTGATTGGGAGATAGTAGCTAGGTTTCTTCTGTCAAGCCATCACCCTAGTCTTGTGTGTGTCGTCGATTTTGGTTTGGGTTGTTGAATTAAATATTATTGTTCTCTTGCTTTGATTTTATTATATTGCAAGTTAGAAAAGTTAAATAAATTACTATGTGGTTAAATTGTTAATTTAATTAATCCGATTATATTGTGAAAAATGTTATTTTATTTAAAGACTAATTTAATGTAATTAATAAAATAAATAAATCTTGGATTTGATTTATTTTATTAATTTATTTAAATTAATTTGGTCGAAAAGAAGTTATGTATGCATCTTGATAATTGTAGTTTTTCTTAAATTAAATTAAATTGAAAATTTATGAAAATGTTATTTTATTTATGGATTAATTTAATGTAATTAATAAAATAATCAAATCTTGGATTTGATTTATTTTATTAGATTACTTAAATTAACTATGTTGAAATGAAGTATTTATGCACTTTAGTGATTATAAGTTTCTTGAATTGAATTAAATTGAAAATTTAAGAAAAGGTTTAAATGTTATTTCTGGAAATTAGAAAAAGAAAAAAATTAGAAAATAGGGTTACTTTCAAAAGTTTGACTTTAGGGTTTGAGGAGATATTTTCTTTTTGGCTATTAATTGGTTTTTTGGGAAAAATTTGGGGGAGATGAAGAAATGGAAAAAGATGGAGAAGGGAAGGAATTTAGGGTTTTGGGGGTTTTTGAAGTTGCATGGAGGAAATGGATTGTGAAGAGGAATCATGGCACCTTTGTGGATCTTATCAAACTTCTGGAAAAAGAGAAGGAGCTTGGATCTGAGGAGGAGACTTGCACCATTTGGCCATCTCTCAAGCTTTCTGAAAACAGGTTTTCTTCTTGTTAAAATTTGATTATTTTGAAAATAATTCACAATATGAATTGCTGTTTGGAAATTATGAATTTAAAACCCTGATTGTTTTCAAAACTAAATCCATGTTAGAATTTTTGTAGTTTGTTCTTTCTTTTCTCTATGCTAAAATGGAAGAATTCTATTGAAAAATCTTTTAAAAAAAAAAAACATAAAAAAAAATTATCTGTTAAAAATCTTTGTAAGATTTGAGTAGTTTCTGGTTCTTCAATTTGACTGTTTTGTGAATCTAGTTATTTATATATATACTTTATATATACATATATAAATTTGCATATATGATTAACATATATACAAATATATACATATATATAAAATATATATAGATATAAAATATTCAGAATTTAAATAATACTGGAATTTCGCCATGGGCGCAATCGAAATCTGCTTGTAACCAAAAAAAAAAAAACTAGGGTTTTATTTTTATGTGGTTGTTTTTGTTATGGGGGGACTGTGGGAGGCGCTGCCCCCACCGCCGCCCCCATACAGGGGACGGCTGTGGACGCAGAACCTCCACGCAGCCCCCACCTCCCCTCACTGCCATTCGTCGGTCGCAACACCTACGGCTCGGCTGTGTGTAACACAGCCGGCGTCCTTAGGGGAGCCGACTGTGTTACCCACAGTCGGCCAAAGGTTCGGCTGTGGTTTATTTCGGCCGCTGCCCTTCCATTAAGAAAATCCGCCGCCGACCCTGCACCAAAATAAAACGCATGACCAAGGCATAAGGTGCCCTAAAATGTGGCACAAGAATCAATGATAAAAGTTTTCCCTATTTCATTTGGGGTTTTTAATTAAATAAAAATAATAATGATTAAATTAAAGTATAATATTTTAATATCATATTTTATAATATTAAAATATTATTAAATAATATTTTGAATATTATATCTTATAATATAGGAATATTATATGTTTAGATATGTATCAAGGGGAGATAATTTTTGGCATGGGTAAATTTTAGAGAAAATTTTATAGTATAATGTTATAGTTTAATTAAGGAATTTTATTTCAGAATTTATTGTTTGAAAAGGTTAGCCTCGGGATTACGGATAATATATTTTTATATCATGACTATTTAAGTTCTAGATGATTTATTCCAAAAGAGTTGTAGATAATTTTCTTAAATGATTTATTTCAAATTGAAGGGGTAAAGGCCATTTAATTATTATTAATTGCAAATAAGGGAAAATTAAATACTGATTCTAGGTTATAGCAGAGATAACAGAATTAAGATGATATAGTGGGAAAATAATAAATTGTGTTAACATAAATGGTTAATAGACGAACCATTAGAATTTTAAATATTTAGTTGTGGCTTTTATTTTAATATATGTGTATAGATTTTTAAATACATATGTATTAAAATATAGTTTTAATGATGTTGAAATTAAATTTATTTGAGAAACTTAGATAAAGTTCAATAGCTCAACAGTTCAAATTAACTATTTGATTTAGAGTTAAATGAGAAAATTATAAATCAGGTGCAATAGTCATATTAGTGAATTGAGTTAAAATATTATTTTGGGAAAAGACAACTATTGAATTTCAGATAATATATTTATTAGTGAAATTAATTAAGGTTTAAATGAATTATTTTGGAAAGTAGAAATAGGTGATGTGAAGGAGTATGTCTGAAATGACCAAGTAAATAATTATTTTCATTATTACCAGTGATTAAGTAATTGAATATTAGTTTAAAACTCTCCTTATGTCGAAAAGGGATATTGGTAAATCTGATTTAATATGGCAACAAGCTAGTGAATTTTAATTGAATAAAGTGGATTTAGGAAATGCAAAGAAGGTGTAGTTATGATTAAAATTGCCTGTTTAAAATGTTGTTTCTCTTATTATTGAAAGAGTAATTATAGGATTACATATTGGGGTTAAATTTTGGCATGTATCTGAAGGAGGTAATATTAAATTAGAATTGTTAAAACTATAAATTATTGAATTCTATAAAAGGCACAGGATTATGTTGGGTTTAAAGTAGTCAAGGGAATTGAGTTAGTTATTAAGTTAGAATTCTTCCTTCGCTACAACGGTTGAACCAATTGATTTTAATAGTTTATTATTCTGTGAAGACAATTAGTATATTTGTATGTGAGATCCTTTGAAAAGAAAATGGATTTAGTATATCCAAAGGTAGATGTTTCATTTGTGTCAGTGATTACTTCCTTCGTATTTTTATATTGGCATTTGGATTAAATATGTCTTTAGTTTGTTAAAATCTTTCGTAAAGGGTTAAATTAAGTGGGTTGTCATATCATGTATCAACCTGTTTTAGGAATGAATGAAGTTCATGTTGATTTTATTATTATTGGAAGAGCAATTATGCGATTTAATATTTGGGTTACATATATTGTTCCTTGTCTAGAAGAGGCGTTGTTTAATTGGTTTCACTACGTCATTAGATTTATGGTTTAGATTAAGGAAGTGGATTTAAGGTATCCAAAATTAGTTTATTCTTTGCAAGTGCTTGTGTGATTGATTCCTTTGTGTTCATGATTGAGGTAATGGGTTAAGTATCTTGGTTTGTAAGTCTTCTAGTGAACCCTTGAGTTTGGAAGTTGTTGTTGTGAAGTCAACCTTTTGTTAGTTACATGATTAGTACTTGTGGTTGTGTCAATGATCTACCCGGTTTCCATGAACGGGGATGCGTTGTGCCTCCTGTGAAAGGAGAGGTTTATATGAATAGTGGCTCCTTGTAAGGAGTGGTTTTGTTGTGCTTACTCTCTCCAGTGCTTGGAGAGGGCTTGACTTATGTTTCCTCTTGGTATTGGAGTGATCGTCTTATCTGTTGTTTGTTCTTGGGTTTTCCGTGGTATTGTTTTGAATGTATGTTGTAAAGTGAAAAGTGACTTCCATTAGGGGCCAGAGCCGTGAAGGGTAAACTGGATAACCTTGGGAAGGATTTTTATTTGAGTGTCATCTAATGTAATGTGGTCCATGTCAGTGATGTTATAGTATCCCTGTAGTGGGTACTTGATTGTTTGTGTTTGGTTTTCTTATCATACCTGATCTGTCATACTTGGAAGCAATGTAACTCTGTTAGAGTCGTGCTTGGTGTACTTGGGATGTAATTGAGTTGTACGTGCGTTGATCTTGAGTTGTACTTGAGTTAATTTTGTGTCAGTTTGAATCAGTTTAATTCCAGCCTGTGTCTAGAGGTAGTTGGTCTTGTCATGTTACCTTGTTACTATCTCCTAGCACGGGGGGTGGACCTTTGGGTTCCACATGGTCGGGTGGTGTGCACCTTACTCCGTTGGGCTTTCTTCTTGTTCATGTTGACGAGTTTTCCAGATGAAGAGCTCGTGGGATCTAGTTACCTTGTATGCTTTATTCATTTATGTAATCTTGTTATTTGTTACCCCTCTTTGTTCTTGAGGTGGAAATTGTAATATGTATTCATGCTTTTGGATTTACCTCATTCGGGGAATGAGTGTTGTAATCTTATTGTAAAAAGAGATCTCATGGTATCTTTAATTTTCTTTGATGAGTTATCTTGTATGGAATGTATGTGTTATTCTTTTCTTAAGCTTTTAGATGTTGTGGTATCTTTTCATGAATGTAGTTCGTGGGTTATTAAGTAACCTCAGTCTCGTAACCCTAGGGGTTGTTGCAACGTGTAGCGAACTTTCTTATTTATTATACTTAAAAAAAAATAAAAAATTAGTTCGTTTATTTAGTAAATTGCAACTTCCTCTAGGGTTGCGTGGCGGGGCGTTAAAATTTAAAAACATCAACAACACGATTTTCGATGAATGCATTAATAGGCATGAGCGCATCAAAAATATTAATCTCCTGCCTTAAAAGGTAGGGACTAACTGCACAAGAGCTTTTAAACAATGCAAACATATTTGTTACAACATGCATACCAACAGGATAGTTATAAATCCTCCCTACAACAACAAATTTTAGTTGCATGACAGACAAAAGATTAGTTGCATTATTAATGGTGGCCAACAGAGAACTCGACATTTATGAATTATGGTGTTAAGTCTTTAACTCAACAATAAATATGAACCCATAAAAACACTCAATGATAAGGGACAACATAGATTAACCCATTAGAGGGACATACACAAAAATATGAAATAACAGTGTAAAAGATATAGGAACTTCAAACGCGTCATTTTTTGACAGATTGTTTCATGGGTGAAATCGGTGTCTATTGACAGCCTTAAAACTTGACACCACAATCCATTAATCAATGAAAATTAGGGACTAACAAATGTTAAATGTCCTCGTTAAAACACCATGCGTCAACAAAAACACTTGGTGCAAAGACACGACTATATCATAAAATATTACAAACCCATGAAATATTTCTAATATGAACAAAACATTGCCAATTGATTAAACAATTTTATATCGAGACATTTTGCACTTATCTAGACCTAATTTTCATTTTCATTTAATAGATTGAAGTGTAGCTGGCATGCATACGTGTGGAGAAAATATTTGTTTCATTCTTAATCGTGGCTAGCAGAGAACTCAACATTAATGAATTATGGTGTTAAGTATTTAACTCAACAACATAGACTAACCCATAAAAGCACTCAAAGATAGCGAAGAGTAGACATTAACCCATAAAATGTAGAGAACAACAAACAATAGCCATTAACCCATAAAATGCAAAGATGTAAAAAACTATAAAACGACATTGTAAAAGATCTAGGAACCTACAAATGACTCATTTTCGCTTCCAATACGATAGACATAATCCCTCTCAACACACAGATTAGAACGCAAAAATGATAGTGTAAAAGATATAAAAGTTTACAAACGCCTCCTTTGTCGCTTCCAATACAATAAATATAAACCCTCTCAACATTAAAGTGCAATTGGCATGCATGCATGTAGAGAAAATGATAGGAAAAAGTAGACATTAACCCATAAAATGCAGAGAACAACAAACAATAGACATTAACCCATAAAATGCAGAGATGTAAAAAACTATAAAACGACACTGTAAAAGATATAGGAACTTACAAACACCTCATTTTTCGCTTCCGATACGATAGACATAAACCCTCTCAATAGACACAGATTTCACCCTCATCAAACAATCAAAGCAAATGAATAAACAATGCAAATAATCCTTTGTTCGATAGACTTAAAACTTCACACCATAGGCCACTAATGACGCTTGCACTTTAGTCTAATATTTTCAATAGGAACAAAACATTACAAATTGATGAAATGATTTTATACTGAGATATTTTGCACTTATTTAGACCTAATTTTTATTTTCATTTAATAGATTGAAGTATAGTTGGCATGCATGCGTGCATAGAAAAGATTAGTTCCATTCTTAATTGTGGCTAACAGAGAACTCAACATTAATGAACTATGGTGTTAAGTCTTTAACTCAACAACAAAGACTAACCCATAGAAACACTCAAAGTTAGGGAAGAGTAGACATTAACCCATAAAATGTAGAGAACAACAAACAAAAGACATTAACCCATAAAATGCAGAGATGTAAACAACTATAAAATAACGCTGTAAAAAATATAGGAACTTACAAACGCCTCATTTTTCGCTTCTAATACGATAGACATAAACCCTCTTAATAGACACCGATTTCACCCTCAATATAAGGAAATGAATAAACAACACAAAAATGACAATGTAAAAAATATAGAAACTTACAAACACCTCATTTGTCGCTTCCAATATGATAGATATAAACTCTCAACAAACGCATATTTCACCATAAACAACACAAATAATCTTTTGCTCGACAGACTTAAAAATTCACACCATAAGCCATTAATGACGCATGCACTTTAGTCTACTCACAATAAATGAAAATTAGCAAATAGTAAATGCACAATGTTCTCATTAAAACGCCACGCATCAACATAAACATTAAACACAAAGATACGACTATATCAAAAAATATTACATAGTCATGAAATATTTTCAATAACAATAAAACATTAAAAATTGGTTAAATTAATTAGAATAATTAAATTAATTATAAAAATACAAAACCACGAAGAAAATACCAATAATCAATAAAAAAATTGTAAAAAAAGACCAAAATCCCCTATTAATAAAATAATCTTGCAAACTATATGAAAAACATCAACAACACGATTTTCGACAAATCTATTAATAGACTTGAACGCACCCAAAACATTAGTCTCCCGCCTTAAATATATATTTAGGATCCAAATTTAGCAAATCTAATTAAAAATAGAGACCTCTATATGATACCTGTGAAAGTCTTCTCCTTGCATTTATCTCAAAAGTTCATTGAATAATAATAAAAAGAACCTCAAAAGTGCTTTACTTTGCAGTCTCTCGTTTCCATTGCTCACAGGATGATTTGAAGCAATTTTACGCTTACTCTCTTTTGAATTTCATAGTGCTTGTGCAGTCGAGGGCACACTGTTGCAGATCTTACAGTTCTAAAAAAAATGGTGAGCCCTTTCATTTACTTATTGATTTTTTTGTTGTTTGAGAAAAAAATGCCTGCAATCATTTCCATTATTCTAATATTTACATTGTGTTTTTTTTTTTCAAATTCTTTTCGTTTATCTTTCGATGCAATAATAATTACATATTTGATTGCCCTTTCTTGGTTTTTATTTTTCGTTCTTGCAGTCTGCTCTCTTCAATTTCCAGTCCTTTTTAATAGTTGTGCTGCTAGTGATATGCACCTGCACTTATATCAAGATGCATTTTCCTGCTCTTCTCGAGCACAGAACCGGGTATGTTAGTTTTCAGAATATTGATCCATTTTTGTTTTCTTCAGAATTTAACTCTTTTTTGATCTGTTAATTCATTTAAATGTGGGCAGTTTTCATATGATTTCCCAAGAGCTTGTATGTATCGCAAGCCCGGTCGGTATTAAACTGGGATAAATCAAGTTTAGGTTTTATTGGGTATCGATAAACCACTTAAATCTGATTTGGATAATGATGAGATAGGTCTCTTTTCCTGAAGAAATCATTCAATACCCAGATTTTATATGTGTTGAATTGATGTGGAATTTGTGTATATAAAGCTTAGTTTTGATTGGATATTTTTACTTAAAAAAGGGCTGATGAATAACGAAAATTAATATGGCCAAGTTTGAGCCACTATTTTCAGGAGATCCCTATATGCTTCCATCGTAAAGATTCGGCTCAGTCTCACTTTTCTGTAGAAATAACACCAGAGGAAAATCTAATTAACTGTTTTCTAAATAATAGTTGGTAGCCACATATTTACATCATATTTTTCATAATTCTAATCCCCTGATCTGGAGGTCACCACGGCAATTTTAATTACGAAATTCATCAATTTGGCCTGCAAATAAACCAGCAAGAAGGCCAAAAAATCCAATGATTATAAAAAACTTACACATATTTATTAATCATGGAGTTTATTTTCATTTAGAATATCAACATACCAGCTACTGCTGTACTCAAAACAATGGCCTGGTAATTTATTCATTTTGGCATCCATCCTACTAATAGCAGCATTAGGGAAACCACCATGAAAGTAACATCTGGAAATAGCGTTTCCAATAAAATTTCTGCTGAGCAAGCAGGTCTTCAACTTCAAACTATCATCCACTGACCATTGCATTTGCTGAAACCAGCAAATACTTTTCAGTCTGGTAGCCGCACAGTTACCATGGCCCCACTGTAAAACCGCACAACATTATGGGAGAATGACCAACTGCAAGGGGCATGTAGTTCATGATTTTGAGCTTCATCTATTCTTTGTTCACTTGATCAGGTTCCTTATTGATAATCTATTACATTAACAAAGAAAATATCAGGACAATATTGTTTTTCCTGGTTCCTTTAAGCTTATGTCCTTGTTATGGAGAGATTTCAGGTCCCCTGTCATCCTTGTCTCTTTTCAAGAGCAGGATACAGGCTTTCATTTTCTGAATTTGGACCCTTTTATCCTGGAGAGAGTTTCACATATTCATTTTCACTTGTTCTTCGGTAGTTTTAGATTCTCAGATTAAGGTCTTGGTGTTTGAGAGAACCAATACCTCTTCCAAGTTTTTAGTTTATCAACCAAAGCTCTAGCATCCAAGGTACCATCATCTTACATTTTTGAATGGGATCTACTGCCACTTGGAAGAAAATTAGCTGAGCAGAAAATTAGTCTGCTCAGCAAATCACTGAATCCGGACATGACACCAGTAATTAGTAATTCACTTGACCATGATTTTGGGAATGCGGAGTTACTCACTTGGAGGAATAGCAGAGTAGCTGCTAGGTCTGGGAGCTATGAGAACAGTCGCTTTCAAAATCTCCTTACGAAAGGCCTAGATAGTGGCTGTCACCAGAGAAGCCATGGCCTCTTTTGTAATTTAGAGGAATAGCTTCTAATTCCAGTGTTTCTCTGAGTTTTGGGGACAGAAATTTCCTTTCCAGATTATTTTTGGGAGATGGAGTGGGGGAATGTGTATTAAAATAATACATAAAAAATAATATTTGAAAAATAAATTACAAAAAACAGTAAAAGAAAATGCAATTCATCATTTATGTAAACAATACGAGTAAAAGAAATTGAAATTTATAAGAAGTTTGACAATTTGACAATCAACTGTGTTGATGTTTAGAGCAGCATCGGTATCTTCTTCCAGCGATCTAATTCTTCATATGATAAATTAAATGATAGCTAGAGCTATTTAATTTATACGATTTATTTGAGGAGGTGCCTTATCATAAATATAATCAAAAGATAAATATTAAAAGTCATAATAAATAATTTTGATTTAATATTAAATAAAATCGCTTTTATGGAAAAGCGTGACTTGCTTTTGAGGCCGATTTTTTGTCATGAAAAGACACTTCTTTTGTTTGGGCCGACGTCCTTCATGAAGGGACATGATCTTTCCTTCTCTTGTGTATACATACAAGGTGTTTCTCATTCATTTGAATCAAGTCATTCAGCATTTGTTCAAGAAGGAGTTCGCACTATTGCAGCAGATTGAGTTTTACATACAGCAGATTGATTCAAGGAGAAACATATTGTTTGTACATTCGCATCTAGGAGAGGTGCTGTTCATTGTTCATTGTTCTAAAAGAGACCTTGTAATTAGGTTTGAGTTGTAAGCAGATTTCTGCTCTTATTATAATCAATATATAAGAGATATATTGGCTGGGTTTTTCTCCCTCAGGTTGGAGGGTTTTCCTAGGGTATTGGCTGTGTTCTTGTGTTGATTTTGAATTAATTTTTGCATTCTAATCTGATCATATAAAACTAACAAACTGATCCAAATATTTATATTAGTCATCAAGTTTAAGATACAAAGTACAATGGCTAATCTAACTCATTGTCCAATGCAAACGTGGTATGCAACTCATTGCTGTGATTGCTAGACTCATCTAGCTCCTGCAACTAGACCCAACCAACCATACATCCACAACCTAATTTTTATCAATTTGCATCAGCTCCTTAGGTTCTACATCCCATAATGTTGTTGGACTCTCCTTGTACACAATAATTTGTGACCATAAGATGCAAGGTACTATGTAAGCCACAAGGTTCTTTGCTCTATTAGAGGTAAGCTTGTTCGTCTTGATAGAGTGGATAAACTGTATGTAGATCACTTCCTCTCCATAGCAAAGGAACTACTATCTTGTGATTAAAGCCAAATGGGCTGTGTGCCTATCCATGATGGAGATCCATACAATTGTCATCAACTCATTAGGTTCTCTTGTGCCAAAGTCTCTAAATTTGGTCCACTCGTGTCAAAATAATGTGGCTTCCTTTGTAGTGTTCATCTTCTTAATTACCTTTATGAAGCTCCGCTTCATCTCCACATCTATGAGGAGAAGTCTACTGAGCCTTTGCATACACTACTTTGGGTTCAGTGCATAGGCAGCTATGTGCAAAGGAATGCTAAGCTTCTCCCAACTTTGCCTCATGATAGACTGAATGTGTTCATTGTAGAATTGCAAGATGTAGTCTTTCTATTGGACAATGACCTTCATTTGGCCAAGCATGCTTTTAATGCACTCATATATTCCTAAGTTTGGGAGTGTCAGACTCCATATATTTGATTAACGTGAAAAGTGGGGATATGACGAAGGTTATTTATTTGGCACTTGAACAAATTTTTTGCTTTAACCAATTTCTTCACTCTTCACCCTTCTGTTGTTTTCAACTTGGTCTGCTGATTCCACTCTTGTGTCATTATTATTATTTTCAAGGGCTCTTGCAACTCAATCATCCTCTCCAATAGAATAAAGTAGGTTGAATATATGGTTTCAATGGGTTCAATAAATTCCTTCTTGGAGAAGGATTGAAATAGTGTCTATGACATGTGGTGAAGATAGATAAAAATTCATACATCTTAGCGTCAGCTACAACCTATTTGATTCACTCAATTTTTCCCAATGGCGTTGAGTGCATTGTTCATGGCATGCCACAAGAAGGGGTCCAATGGATATGCTTGTAGATAGCTTCAATTATCTTCTTGGTTGCTGTGCACAGATATGGTGCATCTGCCACAACTCATAGCACATTGCAAGGGTCAATCTCCCCAAAGACATCTCTGAGGATTTGAAACTAGAACTATGCATCCTTGTGTTTCCTTGAACAATCAATTGCTGTGAGGAAGTAATGGCCATCATTACATGTGACCATGTTATTGATAACATGTCCGTCCACCCATCCATGATATTGTTGCAACCATGTGGTCTTCATTTCCTCCATCTCGTGCAACCTTGGACAGGTCCTTCATAAAATAAGGATAACGAGCAACATGGAATGGAATGCCTTTGGCAAAGAAGAATTTGCTAATGACATTAGTTGCCTTATCTTTGACATATACGTTTAACATATCTACCACTGAGTTTGGAGTTGAATTTGTAGCCTTACATTTCCTCTTAGGTTTAACTTCAATTGCTGCAAGAGTTGGAACTTGCACATTTCAAGTACTAACAGTCCTAGAAGGAGGTGCTAGTGCCAAGGTAATTGCACGTGTGGAGATGCCACCATATTGTAACACTCAAACTAATCTACCATTAAGAATGGAAACTAACTGCTAGTTTCAGCTGAAAAGCAACTATCTAGTTTCATACTAGGGTTTCCTTTGCAATATTGAACATAAAAGATCAACAATTTGCACAATAACAACATAATCCATTCATCGACTAACTTTTAGTTTTCAATTTCAGCTGAAAAGGAAACAATTAACTGTATTCATGTAACCAAAAAATCACAATAGGATAATAACTAACTTTTCTTTACTTTCAAATTGAAAAGAGCATTTATTACAGTTATGGAATAAACATGCTAAAGTATTTATAACTGAAATTGAGAGAAAGAGAAAGAATTACAAGAAAATACAGTTTGAAGGCTTCCTACTGGAATGCTTGCTCGAAACTCTTCTGTTTTCAAGGGAAAGAGAAATATCATCAAGGGCTTTTCCACCCAACCAAAGACCTATTGGTCTCCCATGTTTCTTCAACTGAAGAAACCCGACCCTTCACGAGGGTAATCAACAAAGGATCATATAGTATCATCATGCCATCTGAGCCTAGTGTCAAGAACCTATACTACCTAGTCGATCCTTCGTTATAGGTTACTCCTAACTAGAAAGATCATTCTGACCAGGAGTATATCTGGTTCTTGATAGCTGACAAATGCTTAATCTAAGCATCATAACCTTGGCCAAGGATTTTATCAATAAAGAGCATGTATCTCATGCTGTTAGCACTCTCACCCTTGCTCGACATTATTTCATTAACATCTAAGTATATGTATAAATATTGACTCATCTCATATTTTGACCCACATTCAGGGTTAATTGGTTCATTTCATAATTCTCAAGGTATAGTATAACAGTTTAATCGATGAAGAAGAGTTCATTAGCTTAACATCTGCATAATTACTTTCTTCTTAAAGTCATATGAAAAGATAAAGGGTCAGACTCGATTCAAGAACTGGAACAATTGAGCATGAAATGTTTCAAATATACCGAGAGAAGAGGAACGCAATTAAACTCTTGAAAGAAGTTAAGAATTCACAACAGGGCACAAGATTTAAAAAATCAAAGACCCAACCCGGTTCGTAATTGAGATGTAGAGAAGAAGGTTGGCTTCATATTTAATAGAGGTGATAGAATTTGCGGGCATATCAGTTGCAAGGCCGACAACATGTTAAAATCACATCCAATAGGTAAAGAGAGTTCAATAGGACGACAATGAGATTTTCCAAGTTATGTTTTCAAGAAAAACAATTTACAGAACGAGTTATAAATATTTGCACTTCAGTTCATGGCAAAACCACTATCGGTTTTGTTGAGCTATTCATAATAACGATTAAGCAAAAAGGTGAGATCTTATCTCACGTGCTTGGTTATACAGGTCTGAAGTTCGAAGTAGCTCTGGACTCACCCCTCTAGCGAACTAGACAGGGCGACAATGCCACCAGGGTCTTTACTGGCCAGAAGAATTTCAACGGCTTCACAAGAAATCAATTATTTCCACCTGAAAACTGGAGCCTAATCAATATGGTATTGTTTCCCCACATCATACTCGATAGATGATAAATCAAGAATGCTACCGATATGAATGACGTCGGTTGAGAGGAGAAAAAGAGAGTGAAAACTAAATGAGGAAACCAGACGAGATTAATGCAAATACTGGTTGCAGTTATCAAACAAGATGAATGCGGAAACCCAAGAAAATGAAACGTGAGCTGTGGAAGAGGTAAATTTCCGAATGATGATGAGTGAGCAAGGCAATTTGATAGCTGATACAGACAGAGAAAGCCAATCAAGAAGAATGCGAATGCCCACCCAATGAGGATACAAGCTGCGAAAGAGGAGATGAATTTGAGATTGCAAAATGAGAAAGCAAGACAAGTAATTGCCGATACTCCCAGAGAATTCCTCCCCCTCTAGGAGAAATGAATGCCAAGAATAAGGAAGCAAGCTGGGATCAAAGTGCATGCTCGAGAAGAAACCAAAAACCTCCCTGAATACTCGAAAGAGTCCGCTTGAATACATCTTTGGACGTTTCATTCAAGAATGAGGCCTGGGTGGTGGTGGTTACTGCCACAAGCATAAGCGGATCTTCCTCAACTCAAACTCGTGTCCTTTTAAAAAAATATTCCAATGTTTTTGAATAATTATTTAATTTCATCATACTTTACAATATGCGCTTAAGAGGAGGACGATGATGTATATATTATTAAAGTTGCCTTATTTTCCTTATAATTCAATTCAATGATTTATAGCCAAGATTACGACTTCAATATAGCTATCTTTCACCGACTCAAAGCTTGATGATAATTTGATCCTTTATAGACTACGACCTCTCCTTGATGATATTTCCCTTTCCCTCAGGTGTTGACGATCCTGCAACCACTTGAGAAAAGAATAGGGTTAGACCGTTCTTGATATCATTAATAAAATAAAAAAAAACTCTTCAACACTTTCACTATGAACATATATAAGGAAATCTTCCATAATTACAGTTATAACCAATAAATTAAAAATTCTTTCCCAATTTCACATTCTCATGAGAGGTAACATCACAACGAACATAACAACCATAATTACATTGTCATATTCTGGTTCAAGTCAAAAAGGGATGTAACACATATACAATTTCATTATCTCAACCCTTTGTTGAAATGTGAGCTGAACACATACTCCATTCTCTTTAACAATGATGCGTAGGAGGTGTGCGTTAACTCTCTTAGTGCTGCCATAGTAGTCAAGGATGCAAAATGGCATTTCTATAGGTGAGCCCCTCTTGAATTTACAGTTATATTGGCATCTAATCTTGTTGCAAGTTGCCACAAAGAGGTGTTTTTATTAAATGGGATTTTGACAAACTTTTCCACAATCTTGGAAGGCCAATTGAAATTCATGGCACTCCCAACAAAACTACCACTTTGAGTGCTTCCTTCAGCTTTCCTTTCTCCTTTACCATTTCTATTGCCAAATTTTTGGATTCCCCAACATAGCAAACTCCTCCTTATAGTTACTTAAACTAATGGAACTCATATTGGCATTGGAAAAAAAAGTGAAAATTATTTTTCACTATATAAAATAAGTGCTCAAGGCACAAGGATTTTTGTCTGTTTTTCATATTTTAGGTCACTAGAAGTGCAAAAGTAGAGAATACACAAAAGGAGCAATTCTTCAAGTTATCTGACTCTAAAGACATTATATGATTAGCCCATTGCAACTAAGAGTTAAAAACAATTGCTAGTTGTACAAACACAAGGATATTCTTTCTGTTTTTCTTACTTTAGGTTACCAAGGTGCAAAACAGAGGACACACATTAGTTGCAATCATTCTTTGGGCTATCTAAGACTCAATACATTATTTGATTTGGCCATTGCAACTAAAAATTAAAATTGATCACTAGTTGTACAAACCCAAGGATTTTCCTTATGTTTTTCTTACTTTAGGTTGCACAAGGTGCAGAAGTAGAGGATACACAAAAGTCCCAATCCTTCGTCGAGTCATCTAAGAGTTCCAAGACATTATTTGGTTATAGACCATTGCAACTATAAGTTAAAAACAATCACTTGTTTTACAAACACGAGATTTTCTTTCTATTTTTTCTTACTTTGAGTTGCATGATGAAGTCATGGATATCTAGAAGTTGCAACACCAGTTAGTATTATTTAATCTATAGCATTTATAAGAATTAAAGAAAAACAGCTTCTTGAGTGATTTTCATTTAGTTTGAACTTTGAAGTAGAAATTGGAAAATGGGAAGATGATTGGGAACCTACCTCAAGGAGTTGATGTTGTTGTTGTTCTTCTTCCTCTTTTCCTCTTCTTCTCTTTTGGTGATTGCAAAAGAGCACTGGCTAAGGTCTTTACAGGTTTTGTAGGTTGAGGGCCTTGGTGATCCCTCTTCACTCTTTTAGGATTAGGTTTAGATTTAGCTTTTTGATTTTTTTCCAGTGTTCTTAAAATTAAAATTTCCTTTTTTCATACTGACATCTAGGATGTGCTTACATTCTTTGGACAGCCGAGTTGTGTTTGGATGCCCCTAGGCCATCCATGGGATGATAGGGTGTCCTTGGGTGCCTCCCCAAAAGAGGGACAGCCTCTGGTTGGGGCCTAGGTGCTGGGGACAGTTGGGTGATGTTTTGTATCTGATCCGGTGCCCACGGGACATCCCTGTTCTGGGGACACTTGTCAAACCTCAGGTTACACTACTAATACCTTCCCACATCTTTAGAGTCAGCTGATTCTGGATTTCAACTTTACTCCCAAGGTGCTTATTGGTAGCAGTGGTAATGAATTTGGGGGTTACATTGATGGTAGTAACCTTGGTAAAGAAATTGTTATGTCCCTAGTTAGTGCCATTATCCTTCAAATCTTATCACCCCAAATCTTCCAAGGCAAGGTCATGTCACCTTCTGAAGGATCCTCCCCATTATTCACAAGGTTTTTCAACATTGCCAAAGCTCTTTTGCCATCCTTAGCTTTCTGAGTTCCTTCCTTGCTCTTTTCTTTCTTCTCAGCATTACAACAATGCCTTTTCGAAGAGGATTTGTGTCATAACCAGAGCAAAAGGAGGAAAACTGGAGTCCATTTTATCAGGGAGCCAACTTATCACACACTGGTTTTACATATCAGTTGCAGATCCAAATGGTGAGTGAAATAAGCAGATAAAATTTTACATATCAGTTTATTCTGAACTGTCATTGCTAACTCTTCAATAGAGGCTCCAGTTCTGATCTTTCCAGTATTTGTTGTCCCATTTTGCCCTAAAACAGATATTATCATCAGAGGTGTGCCCTGATATTGATGTTGAAAGTGATTTATAGACATCTGGTCAGGGACTGCTCCAGCATGGAGTATGTTTCTTCTCTTCTGCCATTGCTAGAGCTTGAATAGCAGAAAAAGACACTGCATGGAGAGCCTCAAGAACAGAAATGCATATTGCAAGTAGAAAAATGGTCGTGGGAAAAATGAACAGGATGAAGAAATTTGTAAGGCCTGCCCCTCCTTAATAATGATGGCCTTCACCCTGCCAAGCCATCTATCAAAGCGAATTGCATAATGAAATCTTTCCCATACAGGATTATGAAGGCCTCTACTCTTGTTCATCATTGGGAAAATATGATTAAAAAACAGTCAATTTGAAATCTGGCTAGGCCTAGGTAATTAGTGATAAATAAAAGGCCATTCAGACACAAGTTTTATAATACTACCAAATAATTGATGAATGGCTAGAGCCTGTCCCATTCTTCTGATTTAAACGTGAACACTAAAAATAGGTGAATGCAGGACACCCACATTTTTCAACAGGTCCATGGGTGGGTTTACCTCTCTTAGGCAATGCTTGAAGCTGAATGAAGTTAATTTTGGGATGAAGTCTCAGGCATTCTTAATGATTATCTTTAGTTTTCTATCTAGGGTTTTAGTCTATGGTCATAGCATTAATTATAATTAGTAATTAAGAACATTATTAGTATGGACATCCTGTATTATTCCATTTCACCCAATTTATGATGTCTGAAGTTATTGCTTTCTTGTTCATGTATTAATAATTTAATACAACTGTTAATACTGCTGCTCATAAAAAAATTATTCTTGACATAGCAAAAGGAGGCTTCCATATTGCATCTCATAGACAAAAAGAAAGTACCAAGTCCCAAAGGGTTCTTCTCTAATTAATCTTGAAACTTCTGGAGGCGAAATGTGAGGATTGACAGGGGTTGATATGTACTTCTATAAATATTTTTCTTGATGAAAGCTTCTGTAGCACAACACCTGTTCTTTTAGTACTGCATCACAGCTGTAAAGTTTGCCAAGTTCCTTTTCATCTCCTAGACACTTCATGATGTTGATCCATTTTTCTTTCCTTCATTATTTTGTTTTGTAATGTTTGCATGCCTTTCAATGATTTTAGCCTCATGCTTTCACTTAGGCTTTCGAGAATGTTTTCCATTGAACAAACCCTAAGATGTAAATTTGCTTAACAAGGGCTTGATTATAAATTTTAGATAATTAGAACTATCTAAACAAAACTTTGATTCCAAAACTGCAGAATGTTCCTATGCAAATTTGATTTGAAGGGAAAAAACCATTTAACCATTGTCAATTACTTTTGAACTTGCAAGTGAGGTACATACAGTATCTTGTTTCTTTTGTATGGTTTTTGCTTCTCTGGCATGATATAGATGTCGAAATTGTTGATGTTATAGCAGCTATGGGCTGCACTTCCTTTGCACAAATTCCAAGGAGAAGATCATGAATTAAATAAGTAGCCTTCGGCTATTTAATTCATGACTACAACTTTTATTAAATGGAGTAGGCCGACCCTATATGATTCGCATTTACTATTTGTTGCATGGGCCGACCCTAATTGTATTTATCATTATTTATGTTTTTCCTAAAGGGGCCGACCTAACTTGAAGAGGCGCCTCTCTTGTATTTATACAAGGTCTTCTTGTCATTGTTCATCATCCATTCAATTCAAACAAGTTCGCAATTAAGAGCAGAGCAGAATTCGCACTTTCATAGCAGCAGATTTGATTCAAGGAAGATATCATATTCATTACATAGTTTGCATCTAGAAGAAGGGCGATTTCTTTGTATCAAGTATTGGCCGTTGTTGGGCCTAAGTTGTAAGCAGATTTCTGCTCTTGTTCTACTTTATATAAGAGATTCATTTGCTGGGTTTTTCTCCCTCAAGAGGAGGGTTTTCCCAGGGTATCTTATTGTGTTCATTGTCTTATGTGTTGCAATATTATTAAGTGCTTTCATTGTTTAATCTGATCTAAGAAACACTAACAGAAATGGCAATTCCTACTTCCTTTTCGTTTTGACTGCCTTGTTGCTTTTATAAGTTGATAATCAATAATGTCAATTGAAGAAACTTTGAGTAGTATGGAGCTAAGAAATAAAAAAGACTAAATCACTTTTTGTGCTTATGGTGAATATAACTATGTCTCTAAAATGGTTATTGCTTTTTACTACCATACTCAACATACTAGCCTTATTAGGTAAGTCAATGCTAGCATTAATATTGTATTCATTTACTTTGTTTTTATTATTTTCCCTTGAACTATTATGAGTAGTATGGATCTCAAAATTTATTGTGTTCATATGGTTGATTTGAGACTTGTTTCAAAATGCCAAAGGATTTAATTGAGAACATAAAGTTTCATCAAGAATCCTAAAAATGCTCTGATTACCATGCCGGTTGAATACAAGAACCTAAAAGATTTAGATAATAGTGACGGGAAATCCCCAAGGAATATATTGAGAACACAATTACATTAGGAAACCTAATATTGCTTTGATTTCCATCCTGATGGAATGGTTGGACTAACCACATAAGTTCTTCTAAAACACCTTGGACATGGTTCTCTAATATTTCAAGGCAATCCCTTTCATTATAGAAGATTTAGATAATTGTGACAGACAGACCTTTTTTGAGCCTTTCTATTTCATGGCATTTGGCTAAGATAGTGGTATTCTTAAATGAGCTCTCTTTTAGCAATTGGATTTTTGAATTTTTCAATAAGATACATTTATAAATTATTGAAAATGGGAAGGATCCTGTATGTCTCTAAGGGATGACTAATAAGGAGTAACCAAACCTGGATAATAAGAATATAATGTCTCGTTTAATTCCTAATGTTTGCAGTCTATGTTTCAAAATAAATCAACAAAGATAATTAATATTACACCAAATTGGCATAAAGATTAAGTTGTTAAGAATGGTCAATAAGGAAGGTAGATAAGGAAGATAGATCTAGAAGGAAAAGAGATGGGAAAGAATTATTATGACTGATTACAAGTAATAGACAGCAGCACTAGCAAATTAACTTATTTAAAATAAAATTATTATTATTATTATTTTTTTAATAAAGTCCAATCCTATACCTCGGGTCAGTGGAGCAGGCCATTGACACACTTGTAACAGATCCCCTTAGCCAATGTTAACGGATCCATGGGAGGTGGTTAAGCCATGTTGCAAACCTGAGTGCTGCGCTGCACAACACAAGAAGACCATGGGCGCACACCTTGCAACAATTCCCCTCTGCGCAAGCAAGGGGTTCGAGCCTGTGACCTTTGGCTCTGATACCAATTGTTGGCCCCATGGTTGCTGTTGCACCAAAAGGTCGACCTGTTAATGCCTGATACAACCGCCAGAGTTAACGGATCCACAGGAAGCGGTTAAGCCATGTTGTGAACTCGAGCGTTGCGTTGCACAGCACAAGGAGACCAAGGGCGCACACCTTGCAACATTATTCTCCAAATGCAGTGATGAAGAGTTGTACCTATTGAGGTGAAGAGGTACTCAAACTTTAGATATAAAAGGGAGAGCATTTCATTTGAGAAAGACATCCATAACATCATTCAATTGAGAATAAAACCTTATGTGACTTTGCAAGTAAATTCAATTATGTTCTCAAGAGTAGTGATGATGTGAGAAAGGATGTGACTCTTTATGTGAAAGGTTGTAAAGGGAAAACATTTCCTTGTGGAGAAATCATCAATTGGAATGAATGAATCAATAAATTTGGAAATAAATTATTATTCTCAAAAGGCAACAACAAAGGGTGGTGACTTATTTATTATGAAGGGTGGTGAGTCATTTATTGTGAAGGGTGTCGACTCTTTCAAGAAATGGATATAAATGGCAAGTCAGTTCATCGACATTCAATCAAGCAATCATCGCTCATCCATCTATCAAGAAGTCAAGCAATCATCAATCCTCTATCCATCAAGAAATCAAGCAATCATCACTCATCTATCCATCAAGAAAGCCATCAATCATCACTCATCTTTCCATCAAGAAATCAAAGGATCAATCAATTCATAATTTAATCGTCAAGTCGTTCTAGCATCAAATCATTCATGTATCAATCATCAATTCGTTCAAGTATAAAATCATTCAAGCGTCTTTTAAACATTAACTTGTCAATTGATAAATATCAATAAACTCACAATCAATGCAACATATCAATCAGGCAAGAAATAAGAGAAATAAGAATAAGAAATATAAGACATCTCTTGGGAAAAGAGATTGAGAACAACCATATTGATAATATTCTGAAATAAATTGGTGGCAGCCAATTAAGACTAAAATTATCATTCCATCAAGAAGTATTTATTTTGAAATATGCTAGCAAATTCCTTTAGCAATCTATTTTGAATTACAAAAGTGTTTGCAAATAGGGAGGTCGATCAACCTTCTGAGTCACGAGATGTTGTAGGGCTAGGAATTCTTAATATCTAGCACGCCACCCTGAGAGGGATGAATCAGAGGTTCTGCCATACTCGTGGGCCGAGAGGCCTAAATATTGCTCTTGGGTTTGATTGAAGAGGACAACCTTCATGCATCTTATCAAGCACGCCATCTCGAGATGGATGGAATGGACGTTTTGCCATACTCGTGGTTTGGGAGGCCTAAATGGTGCTCTTGGGCTTGATTGAGGAGGATGGCTAGCCTCCAAGGTGGACTGAGGGATGGAATGGATCTAGATTAATTCCATCCTCTTGCAATATGAAATGTACACCCTTAATTTTTCCTTGAATTTAACACAATGAACTAGCATCAAACCACTGATTAGCGTTAGCTCCAAAACCAAATCAGCTTGTAAAGTAACCCTCACCAAGAATGTTCACCAAGATCCCAGTATCGGCGAGGTGATAGCATATGGTTTGGGGATCGTTAGGAATAATCTGAACTGAAAGTACAATTCATCTGCTAAGCAGGCATCCACAAGCGGTGGGAATACTCCAGTTATTCAGTGGGTGAGATTATTACAAATTATTAAGGCGGCAAGCCAGCCATGTAACCACATTTCCACTTGAACACTGGGGGGTATATAGTCCTCACAACCACTTATTTTCGTGAGGGGAATACAACAATAATGAAAGATGATTTATTAAACTCAACCACTCAATTGTGGGAGTATAAAATAAACTAAAATTGCAGCAATATAAACAATAGCTGTTAGTACTACTAATCAACTTTACAAACGATGAATTACAACTGCAAACAAAGAGATGAACTTCCAAATTCTGTCAATGGTTAGAGTAATCAACCTCTAACATTTACAATACCAAAATGATATAGAAATGAAGCACAAATCAGCAATATGATGAAAATATGTAAGTCTGATCAGAAACAGCATTAACAGAAAATCAGACCAGCAACATTAAAACTCATTGTAATGGACGTATCTCCTCCAAAACAGCTTGGAAAGCTTCCAAACCACAGTCGAATAACAGTTAGAAGCAAGGCCTCCAATCTCCAAGGAGAAAACGAGCCAAAAACAACAACCACAGAAAGACACGAACTCCAAGGCAGTCAGGCAGAATGGTACGGCCTCCAAGAAGGGTTGACCTTCTCCCAAAAATTAAATACTCAGTAATAAAATCTGAAAACTTCCAAAAAGAGGTGCCCTCCATAGTAGAGCAGCATGAGCAATTACCCAGAATGGAATAAAAATCTATGGCGAAGTTACGAATAGAAATTCGCTTCAGCCATGTAGAAACCAGCAACATAGAAATAGGCTATACATTAGCAACCTGTCCAAAAACATTTGAATTGAAGCCCCATCTGCACCTTTGTGTGAAGTACAGTCATATAGAACCACCTAGGAAGCCATAGTTTCAGGCCCGAAGGATGGATTGAATTTGCTAAGCTTTCCCTTAGCTAGGTTTTGGATTCAGTCCAACAACATAACTTTATTTCAAAATTCAAGCATGAGAATGAAAGAGAAAGCCATCAATAAATAAGCTTCAATAAAGGAGATGAATCAACTGTAACTCCAATAGAAAACTCTTCAACTTCCCAAAGGGACGCCCATCTCCAGAAAACACTTTTTAAAATATAATATTTAAAACTCTTCATTCCCTTTTCCAAGTCGTCCCACTTTGAGGAGAAATAGAACATTTAATAAAATATTAAATGCATCAACCAAGGCGTCCACTTTATGGCCCCAACTTAAGAACAACTTGAAGTCATCAAGCCTAGGCGTGGGGTACAACTTCAAAACATAAATTTAACTAAGTATGAAACTTAGTCCAATGAGAAAGCCAAGACCAATGCCAAAATGGGAAACTGAGAGATTGCCAAAAATAGGATAATGATCTAAACAATGCTGCTGATGAAGATACTGCCAAAATAGACTTACTAATAATAACCAATGCTAAAAATAGTAAGTTTACATCAAAACAATAGAAAGCCAAGCTGAGCAGGAAACACTGGAAATCCTAATTTGCTCATCTGAATAGCCTACAAATTTCCGGAAATAGGCTATCAGTCCACAACGAGGTCATCATTGAAAAGGGGACAATATACAATACAAGGGCTACCACCCTTGAGATTGCGGTTTGCAAGCATTTCTAGTGAATTCCTAATATGGTTAACTATAGGAATATGCCTTGGAATAATCATTAATGATGTTTAGGTTTTTTGAATTCAAATATTAATGAGGCTATGAACTATAGATCTAAATATCACAATGTTTTAGCTACGAAGTATTTTTCTCATTACTATAATATTTTATGTATTAATTTGAATATTACCTTAAAGTTGATACTTGTTATTACTAATATCAGTTTTTAGTGATTAGTATTGTTTTGCAGAATTAAAATTAGGAACTTCCCAAAAGGGGACATCACAAAGAACTATTTTTTCCTCCTATATTGTTGTGATCCTTACTCCTAATGCTAATTAGTAATTACAGGTTATTTTCTAAATTAGTCTGTTAATGATATAACTTTAGAGATGGATTTATGTTGTATCATTTTTATGTTTAATGCCAATTGTATTCTACCTGTTAATCATTCTCTAGGTCCAATGTGTATATGTTTTGCACATATATCTAACCCTGTGAAATGCTAAATAATGATGCTGTCATTTCATGGTTATTTTATATTTGAATTCCATGCATTTTTCCTTTGCAAACCTTGGACGCTCATTTTTTCATCTTTTATTTGTTTTTGTGCTTTTATTCCTACACAAAGGTAAAAAAGTAGATACAAATAATCACTTTTGTTAACATTTGCTTTTTTGGACAGGTTTCGAGGTTTTTTTTGGAAGGCTGCAAGGATAGGTACTTTAATAGTTAATAATATGCAAACATTTTCCTTCTTTCTAAGTTCAAAGAGGCACGGTTGTGTTTCTTGTGGAGATTAGTTTGATTTGCTTCCTTTTAGGACATTTTTTGATATTGCAGTTGTGTATCATAGCATCAAATGTGCTATTGGCATCCTCAAGATTGCTGGTACTTTGGATTCATTGCTGATTTTTCATCTCATTGATAATTTTTTTTGATTATAATATTGGGTTCTATTATGGGGCTCCATCCAAATGCAATACTAGCATAACAAGTAATAACTATACAGCAAACAGAACTCTTGTTTAAAATTCCCATAACATATACATCACACAATGCTCAGACAATAAAAAACCTGCATTAACAGCCAAACCAGGCATAGCAAGGGATAAGAAGGGAGCTGAAGAAGAAAAACAGACATAAATACCTTAAAGCAGCCATGTCACCAACACATCCAAACATCTCATTACAGCTCAGAAATGCCGCATCGAGACACACCCACACCGCCTGGCTCAGACCTCCATTGATCATAAGCCTGATTTGGGACTCCATTTCTTGAAACAAGGATCGTCTTAACCATAGCCGGACATGCAATTACAGGGACTTCCAAACCAGCAATATGGGTGCCCTTAATGAGTTAAGTGTGCCTCACAAAATGAGATAAATAATTGTTGTGGCGTGACACAACCATATGCTTAATAAGCATTTTGAAGTCTTTATACAAGTCCATTAGAATATCCACATCCCAGCTCAATACTTGTATATTGAAATATACCCCCTTAGTTTTTTCCAATTTTTCACACAAACTTTCACCCGTTAGCGTTAGCCCAATGTATTGATAAGCAAACTGGAAGCAACCGTTCACTTTCTGATCACCTCTGATCCCAGAGTGGGCAAGGTGAGAGCATACGGTGTAAGGGGATTTGAATACAATATCAATGCTGGAAGTACAAATGAGCTATTGGCGGCAAGCCAACCAATAGAGAAAAGTAAATACTTGGCGGCAAAGCCAGTCACTTTCACTTTTCAGCGGACAACAAGAAAGTAAAGTAAAGTAAAGAACTTTGTGGCATAGCCAGCCACTTCCACTTTTTAGTGGGCAACAAGAAATGAAAAAAAACTCAACCACTTCTTCAGCGGGAGTGTAATACAAAATAACTGAAAGTGGAAAGCTGATTAGTACTACTATATCAGCATTACAAAATGGAGTCTAATTCAATATATCATGAGATAATCAAAGCAATATGAGTGCCCAACTATCAGATATGCCTCCCTACAACATTACAATGATCAGGCATCATGAGAATATGAAAGAACAATGAAATACCAGGTCTGATATGCTGCAACAGCAGTCTGATATGACAGGGCAGCGAACTGGAAAACTCAAGCAGCCATCAAGAAAACATCATAACTTCCTCCAAACACCTTGGAATGATCCCAAATCTGTTGCAATGGATGAAGCAAGACTAGGCATCCAACCTCCAATTGAGAAACTCCCTGAAATTGGCAACCAAACTCTGACATGAATCCGAAGGCAACACTGGCAAATTGTACGACCTCCCAACAAGGGTGACCATCAAGGAAAAATCAAGCACTCTGCCAAAAATCATGAAAATTTAGGCAAAGGGGCACCTAGGAGTGAGGAAAATAATGAGCCAATGCCCACAAAATATTATCAACTCTTCAAGACAGCGTGAACATGAATGTGCTTCAGCCCTTCACAAACCAACAACTAGAAAAGTGATAAAAACATTCCAAAATGATCATCAAAGAAAACTAACTCATACCCACACCAAAATGTCAAAAAAATCAAAACCCACAAGATCAAAAAACATGAAAGAAGCCATCACCAATGAAGCTCAATCTGCAACCTATGAATGAAGAAGCATCCATTGTTTAGCTAGGAGTTATCTTGCAAACTCAAAACTAAAGAAGAACGAGGAGGTGTATCAACCTCGAAGCAAGAGTCTGAAATGATTTCAGCAACACTTTGTTATGATAAAAATGGATAACCAAATGAGGAAAAGAGGCATATAAATAACCTCCAGACCCAGAAGTTCAAACTTCAAATTCCCTTCAAAAAGGGACGCCACATTCTTGGGTTAATATTATAATCTTTTAAAAACCTTGACTTGTCATTTTAGGCGTCCAACTTGTCTTAGCAATAATAAACTTTTTAAAATGCAATAATCCTCCAATATTGGGTCCACATAAGAGGCCCACATTTTAAAAACAACTTAAGTTATAAAGCCTAGGCATGGGGGCCAAAAAACAACATTAGAAAATAACATAACTTAAGTTATTAAACTTTCCTTTTTGAGCTCCAAGAATGTTGGAGAAGCTTCTACCAAGATTGCATTGCCACATTGCCAGAAATAGTAACTGAGTGTTGAACTATTGCCAAACCACATTGCCAGAAATAGCACTTACTAAAAATAGTATATTGCTAAAAATAGTGACTCCAAACACCATTTGAGCACATTTCGGGTAGCTGTTATAACTTACTAAAAATAGTAAGTCCAGAAATAGTGTCTGATGAAAATGCATGTGACAGCCCACCAAAACTCTCTAAAAACCTAGAAAGACCCATAAACCTTTTTGGCAAACTCTCACAACAAGCCCCCGAAAAGCTGACAAGAAACCTCCAAGAATTTAGGAAACCTTATAAATGGGCTATTGGCCACTGAAAAACATAGGGCTAAAAAAGGGGACATTACATATATCCTCCTAAGAGGCCCCTCCTGAAGAATCCTCATGTTTACCCTCGTCCAGCACCAAGCCTTGTGACTCTCCAATGATAAGCTCCATATCATCTCCCTCCTTGAAAGTTAAAAGCTCTTAAATACATTGCTTGACCTTTGTGTTGGCAATAGCCATCCCATTTTTTTCTTTGAAATCTGCTAAAATGGAGGTGCGAGAACAACTGACGCCTGTATCAGCAATACAATTTGGACCAAGAACTACTTTCACCAACCTAAGCAAAGGCACATTTGGGTAATGGAATATTTTCTTTAATCAATGATCAGAAACCTCCCCTTTATGAAGGGGATCACACACAGCACCTGTAACCTGATCTGCCATAATTAAACTTGCCAAAAATAACCAAACACAGATTGCCAAATCTGACCCTGACCATAAGCAACTCAACACACTGAAATAATAAACAAACAAGGGTCTTCCATCTTGATAACACCGAAGCTCACCTTGCTCTGGATTTGCATAATGATAAAATCATAACAAACCATACCATGAAAACTTACATGTGCAATATAGCACTTTCGATATCAAAGCAATTTGTGGGCAAGAGTGGAGATTTTATTCAATCAATACTCTCTAGTCTAGGTGGACATTCCTTTTCTATGATGTTTATAAGTCCTTCCCAATGTCTTTACTTTCTAATGAGGAGAAGTTTGAGAGAGCTGAGCCATGATTGGCGAACAGAACAATGCTGAATTTGTACTGAATCAAATTTACTTAGCCATATAGGAGCTTCTTCTAAAAGAGCATGAAGCTGTCAATTGGACAATATTTTCTTTATTGCTATTAGGATTCAACCGTGTAGTTTTTCGAGTCAAACTCATTGACCCATGTTTCATGAGTAGTGTTTCACAAGAAGCCATCTCTCATGGTAATGAATGGTCCACTTAGCACCCATTGCATCTAGGTGATGGTTACATAGGTGAAGCAGTGGGCCTTCCCAGGAGGTCACCCATCCCAATACTACTCTAACTCAAGCGCGCTTAACTATGGAATTTTCCCCAAGGTTAAGCCCACTTAGCTTGCAACCCCATTTGCAAAACCTTCAGCAAGTGTTGTGCCTTATGAACCATTCATTATAGAGCCCCTTTAGCTCATCAATTGATAAGTAGGAGGTATTTTCCACAGCGTGTCAAATTATGATATTGCTATTAGGATTAAACCATGTAGTTTTTCGAGTCAAACTCGATGACCCATGTTTCATGAGTAGTGGTTCACAAGACGCCATCTCTCATGATAATGAATGGTCCACTTAGCACTCATTGCATCTAGGTGATGCTCACAGAGGTGAAGCATTGGGCCTTCCCGGGAGGTCACCCATCCTAGTACTATTCCAACTCAAGTGCGCTTAACCATGGAGTTTTCCTTAAGGTAAAGCTCTTGAGACAATATGAATCTAAACATTAATGCTGAGAGACTGCACAGTGCAAGACCATCATACTGATCTAAATGCGGGAATTGGCCATTTTAGTTGCTGTGGTGTAGGAACTAGAAATGGAACAAGACAGGAGGTTCAACTCTGGAATTTGTGAATCCAATGTGGAAAATGTTCTGATTCAGCTATTGCCCTGAGCCAAGAAAACATTGAACACCTCAAGCGCCACAATTGAAAACTTGGTCAATCACATATCTGCAGGTCACCAACTGTGTTTATATTTACAAAACCATCTTTACCCAATGACGGGCAGTGGAAGCAACATCATCAGAAAACTAGAGCAAGTCCTTTAAGAGGCAACCTTGAGGAAGATAAAAATAGATGAGAAAAATGGCAACTTTTTACTAGAATTTCAACGATAAAGCAAATAAACAAAATTCAGACCAATACCCTGTGAATGTTACACCCAAAATTCAAACCAACATCCTACAAAGATACTCCACCACAGAATTAAATCCGAGTGTCAAAGGCTGCACAAAGATTCTTAACCAATTAAAAGAAAAGGCTGTTTAAAAACATTTTGCCTTATCTGCTTATGATCAAAATAATATGCTAAATTTCCTCAAAATATTGAATTAGATATACAGACCCCCACTATGATTCCATTTTTTTTACTCAATCCACTGTCATAGTGATTTGCAGGAGAGTACTGTACCCAAAAACAAACAAATCAAAGGGCAAGTTTGCAATTTCAATTCCACAAATAAGAATTAGTGGACAGGAACTCTACCCATTGTGTCTATGCTATGTAACTTGCTATTACATTGGCCAATACATCCTTTTGTTCCTTGTTGCTAAATAGAGTTTGAGGAAAGATTCTACCCTTATATTTGTTCAAACACAATTGTAGAGCATTCTACTTTGATACAATGTCTATGGAAATTCTTTTTAGCATCTTGTGCTCCAATACACACCAAACAACTACTGTATTGCAATTGAATGTTCTGAACATGCCATTTAATGCATACAAGATCTCAATCCTACATTTTTGCCAGCTTGAGTGTTGATATTGATGTCGACTTATGACCATTAATTTTTATGCACCTCAAGCTTGGCAGCTATTGTTTCACCATTTCTGTGAATTAAATATTGGTGATGCTTCAAAGTCTAATTTGACTACTGCAGGTGCTGGTGACATTCTTAGTATCAAGGGAGTGGTGGCCTTTCCCAATGCAATAATTTAAAACAGCAATATATAATGTTGTCAATTTTGGAATAGTACATGGATAAAATTTTGCAATTGGCAATCAGCCATCTTCAGTCAAATGATATGCCACCCCAGCCACAATGGAGATATTGTCAATTAATACATGATGTGTGTAATCTTAAAAATCATTTGGATTGCTGCATGCTTACTCATTCTTGTTGCCATACTAACAGTTGGCATATCAGCTATAGCTAATATCTATTCACACCTCCTTCCTGGACTTACTCTAATCAGAAAACTGCGATAGTTTCCTATACTTCCCCGCATGGTACCTGATCTGGAATGCCAAAAAAATATATTTCCCTTGTTAGAAAGGCTCTATTTTCCACATATCGTGCCAAATATGATGGTTTAACTTAAAAAAAGAATGAGATATAATACTGTAGATAGAGGAGAGGGGTCAGTGCTTCATGCATTAAATCCAAACATGCTTTATCTTTATTTAAAGTGTTCATGAATTGATTTTGAATTGTGAAATATCTTTCAACTGTCAACCAACTTATGCTTACCAACCGATTCATAACTGCCAACCAACACATAACTACCAACCAACTCATAATTTACCCTTTAGCCCATAACTATCATGTCTCTTACATATGTTTATATTATTTTGCAGTAGAATTTTAGCTCTTGGCCTTTATATTGTAACATGTGTTGCTTATCATCTTCACTGTTCTTCACCATAACTGAAAGTCCAGAAGCCATCTACACTTGCTTTTGATGCTAATCACAGGTTGCAGATGTTAAATTCTCCGTGGCAGCTGGACCGATTTCTTGATGATCCATTTTTGAATTTTATCTGAGTTCTATCAGTAATATTTTGAACTCTCAACAGTTTAGGCATTAATTTTGGGGCCAAAATTGGCAAATCCAGCACCTCCAAAAGCAGCATTAATGCCATCAGCATTCCATCAGATATATGGATGAGTTAGTAAGAGTCCAATTAGTAAACATCGCTCTTTTTTGGTTTCCCTGGATTGGTATATCCTATTTTTTCCATTAGTTTCTGGGTTTTTATCCATCATTTTAATAATCTTTTTAGTGAGTTTTACTAAGAAAAAAAGAAGATACAATTGAAGAATATTCATGATGAATTTATTACATGTACCAAAACAAAACTTTTCAATGCTAGAATCAATTTTTACCCTAAGTTACTGTTTTGAGTATGGGTGCAGATATGGGTACAGCGGTACAGCAATTTTTTTCCTTGGGTGCGGGTACAGGAATATATGTATATAACATGTTCAAAATTATAAATTTAATTATAAGAACAATGATACTCATAAGACATGATTGCTAATAAATAGAATATTTAAATACCTCATATTCATAATTTGCAAAAATGAAAATACTCAAGTCTCAAAATGTCATTACGCAATGAAAATTCAAATTACAATCAATATTTATTAGTCTTCATATTCGTCTTCATCAAATGCTTCAAGGTCCTAGTCAACTCTTGGTTCAATTTCATTTGAACCACAATCAATTGGATTGCCACCCCATCTAGGTGTGTCAAGTGCAGCAGTTGCCTCATCTATAGAGACCAAGGCAAGTTGTGCAACTTTAGCATCTAAATCAGCACACTTGGGTTAGATCCCAATTCTTTGTCACACCCTCATTGTATTTAGGTTTCTTATGTGACAAGAGACGAAGGTTGGAGTGTATATAGACCAAATCCTCTGCCTTTTTTGCACCCAAACGGTTGTGCTTGACTGAGTGGATGAAGGAGTATGTACTCCAATTCTGCTCAGCTAAAGAAGAACTTGCAACTTGTTGAGTGTGCATACAATATTTAGTATTTAATTTTATAAATTCAAAACTTTAAGTATAAATTAAAAAATTATATTATTATAAAATAAATATATAATATATAGCATAATATTGTCAAATGAAAAACGAAAAAATAAATAAATAAAAGGATACATACTTGGGAGAGTATTTTAATTGCAAGAGGCTGCAAGTAAATGGAGCCTTGACCATGTAGATACCATCACTCATCAGCACTTTTCCTATATTTGTCTAGAAGAGTGGAAATATCATGATGTTTTGAAGATATGAAGTGGCCAAACTTGCTCAAGACAATACTTTGGTTATCTTCATCTGAAAATATCTTTCTAAATGCAGCCTATAGCCAGCAGCAACCTCCCCATCCCTATATGGTGGCACCCTCCTTGGCAATGAAAGTACCTCGTTGCTATAATACTTTGGTGACAAAGCAAATGCTAAGAGATGTAAAGGGCATCTTTTTCCAATAGTAAACAATAATCTTTTGCACAGTTTTGAAAAATGTTTGCGTTCGGTCATGTTCCTTGGCTTCTATTATTGATCTTATTTTCTCCACCATGGAATCCACGCCTTCATAAATTTCACCCAAACATGGGTAATCAGTATCAGCATACCTAATCATGCTCATGATGGGCTCGGTGAAATTCAAAACATAATCCACACGAGCTCACCACTCATCATCTAAGATCAATGCTTTTACTTTTTGGGCTCTTTCTATGCTTGACTGCCTCCATAGACTCCACAAACTGTTGATGACCATAGAACTCAATGCCTCTCGTACCTTCACAAGTCATCTTAAGACGATTGTGTGAGATGCAAATTGAGTTTTGGCAACCTAACAAGGTATAAATACATGTTACAAATCCACAATAAAAAATTAAAATTAAAAAATTAAAAAATATATTAAAAAATCAAATTTTAAATTACCTTCAACAACTCCAACTTGGAGAAGGTTCTGAAGATGCCTTTTGACATATGATGGTTAGTCACAAACATTTGGATCTCCTCACCCTTTTTGTAGATTTATTTGACCCACTCAATTTGTTTGCCAATCTTTTGCAATATCAAATTGAGTGAGTGGACTGCACATGGTGTCCAAAAAATGTGACTATATGTACCCTCCACTAAAAACCCAACTGCCCTACATTTTTTAGCATTATCTAGTATGACTTGGACAACAAACCCCACCATTTCAATGGATTCTATGAGGATATTGGCAATAAAACTTGCATCTTTTATTTGCCCCTCACAATCCACTGCCTTCAAAAACATTGTCCCTTTAGGGGACACTGCTATACCATTGATCAATGGTTTATTTTTGCAATCTTTCCATCCATTAGAAATGATGAACACACCTTTTTCAGGCCATGTATCCTTGATTACTTTCAATGATGCCTCTATTGAAGCTTTCTCCTTTGCCAATAAGCTAGTTAGCACCTTTTCATACCCAAGACTAACATAATTAGAAGTTGTATTGAATATAGATGTCACCATTTCCCGTCAATAAGGTGATCTAACAAGGTTGAAAGGAAGCCCATTGCCATAAATGCAACGAGCAATGCTTTGATTTGCAATCTCCCTCGCTTCATTTTGAAGGCATTCTCCAATGGGCCTCTTTTTTGTGAAATCGAAACATTATCTCCTTCAGAAGATGGTGGCATTGGCATGTAAGGATGTAGGCCAGCGGGTTGTGATAAGATAGTAGGTCTTTGCAAGCTTCTCTTGGCAAGAGGATGTGCAATAGCCTTTGATTTGTTACATAACATGTTAGCCTCATCTAGCCTGGGGCAAACTTTTATTTCTCGTAAAGGAATTGCACATAAGTGAGCTGCCACTCGAAAGTATGAGCTCTTATATTGAGTTCCACATTGGCTACAATGCCAGACATAACCCCCACCACTAGGAATTTGTTGAATCATTGTCATATGTCGCTAAAGAGGTGACGATGCATCTTCTATTGACTCTCTGCATCTGAACCAATTGAACTAGAACTATTGGCCATTTTGCATGAACCTAAAATTTAAAAAAAAAACATTACAAATTAACAACATAACAACTAGTTTAATTTTGTTTTTTTGGCATTATAACCCCTTATTATGCATAAAAAGTTTAAAAAAAATTCAAAACTTACCCAAAAAACTAAAAAAATAACTTGAAAAATCTTCAAAAAAGTTATTGAAAACTTGAAAAAAATGAAAGATTCACTCACCTTTGATGGTTAGATCTTCTTTGTGCAACTATTTCTTCTCTGTTGATGTAGGTCTAACTCCTCCGTAGCTCTCACCTTCGAAAAAAATGACACTGACCTTCAAAATCCAACAATGGCAGCTTGGAGGAAAAAAATGTTGTTTGTGGTCTTTTGTGTTTGTTAAATGAGTTAAAATACATATTACATCTCACTTTTAGGGTGAGCAAGGCATTCTAAGGTGTTTTTAATGTTTGAAACGTTGAATTTTTAAATTATTTTTGCCTTCGAATTACGGCCTTGTTGTGGGTTCTCTTGGGTTCGTCCGAATACATCCAGGGTATGCCCAAGGTTCTGCTTGGGTGGTTCGGGTTCCTTGTGGGTCCTTCTATGAAGGACCCACAGGGAACTCGGGGCGCTTGAGTGAAACCCTGAGCGTACCCAAGGCTGGACCCACCTTGAACCTGTAGCCACCCAGGTACAGGGGGTAATGCAGATGCCGACAACTTAGTTTTTACCTTGACCTAAAGGAGCCTTAGCCAGATATTTCCTAGCTAGCTTTGGATTGTCCTCTTTTTGAAACGAAACTTGCAATGTCCCTTTCTAGAACATTTCTTATTTTTGCCTTTAAAACAATATTTCTAATTCTAAAATGATAATTGCATTTATATTTATAATATAACATAGTCAAAATCATGAATTTTATTAATATATTCAGATTTTTTCACTTTGACATTTTTGAAAACAATCTTATCTCGATTTTCTACTATGTTTCTTCTTCCAATTTGTAGCAATTTTTCCTTAAATGTTTGTCCTTGATATCTAGACAAGTTATAGGTCTTTGCCCAATAACTTGATAGGAGAAATTAAGTGTTTTTGTCCTTGAATCTCTTAATTTTCCTTGGATGGATTTTGTCCTCTTTGGTTGCCATATTTACTTGCAAAGTCACATAATACTTATTCCCTATTGATTGCTCTGTCCTCATTAAATGATCTCCCTTATATATCTTATTGTTTCATGAGATACAACCCTTCATACACCCTTTGACTTTTGATAACTATAATTTTAATTTTAATTTGATCATTCTTTAAACCCAATCACATATATCTTAGTTTAGGTGCCATTTTTTAATTTCCTTCAATGACCTTCCTTGCGACTAGTTTATGTATTAGCAAATTACCTTCTTGTCTTGGGCGAATGTCTTATAAATCTGAACATGTCATGTTTCAGGTTGTTGAGCAAATTTCTCAAAATATAAATTGGCTTATTTTGAAACGGGACATTACAATCCGCCCTTCCCAAAGATCGCTTGTCCTCAAGCAATGTTGGTTCAACTCTTAGTTTTTCAAGCTGAATCATTTTGCCAAGACCCGGATCCCAAATCAACCTTGGAGATTTGTAACTCCTGGACAGCGATCCTCCTTGTGATGTAATTAGTTTTTCAACCCGATTGCCAATATAGTTCTTTAATGTCATAAGGTTAATACCATCCTCTTAAGTATGGGGACAATTTATTGTCCAGTATTCTTCTAGCTTGTGTGCTTGTATTTTCCAATAGCTCTCAACAATGAAACCAAGAGTTGCAAATTGGCAAGGTTTGTAATTTAAGATAAGCTTTCTCTCATCCTCAAAGAGAAGAAACAAAAATACATTTTTGCAATAGCATAGTTTGAAACTAGGTAAAGGAATTATCAATCCGAGGATCAATTTTCTTTGTGTTATCAACTGCATTTACAAAGAATTGTTTTGGTTGGACCAACATTTGCACAGTGTCATGGATATCTCTTTGAGTCAAAGCAAAAGGGCGAGCTTCCCATATATTAAGATGGGAATTCGAAAGAAGCATGACATACATCTATGACCTTAAATACAATGTCCTTTTCTGAAATGATTTTATATTCTTTTGGTCCACTTTGAGGTTCTCACATGCTGCAACTAATCCAATTAGAGAGTTTCTAGAAATATCAGAGTTCTTCCCGCATTTCATTTTCACTATGGATCTTGGATAATGAATACAAAATCTTGATTGTCATTGTTGACATCCAAAATGAGAGCAAAAAATTTGCATCCTCTATCATGATGAATTATGGAAGTGTTGTGAATACCAAGATCCCACTCCTTTGTGCAAAGCCGATTTTGTATTCAAGTAAAGGGATCTAGGTGTCCTTCACTACAGGTTATATCTTTTACTTCAATTAGCATCAAGCTCAGTGGTGTGACTATGTCTATTTTCACTTCAAGTGTTGTGGGATGACAACATGGTGAATGCATCTGTTGTTCTTCAATGCCCATGTTGGTCTTTCCAAGAGGTAAACCAAAAGCCTCATTCTCATGACTACAAACTAACCCATCAACAAGCCCATCGATCTTGGAACTAGGGAGTTTGAATGTCCCCCGGTTAACTTCCATGTAGTCGGTATGTATCATCATGGAGTTTTCTTGATAAATGTGCAATTCCTCCTCATGGGGGTCAATTTTAGACAAATCATTCCTCATAATAACATAACTACTATTTTACACATCATCATCACATGGTTGGTCCAATTGTTTCCATACCTTGCAAATTATATTTACATGGATCAATTACTTCCATACCTGAAAATTGGATGGAAGTTTCTTGGACACCATTTGCAATTATTGACTCCTCTTCGACACACAATATTGGCTCTTCTTCTTCTTTGGTTTTAGCAACTTCTTGTTATTTTGATTCTAACTTCTCTTCTGCTGTAATTAATGATTCTCTTGGATCTTGCTCCTTGATCTCCTCCTTAGCCATTTTTCTTATGTATTCATATATTCCTCTTTTGTTGGGAAATCGGTACTCGAGTGCCTCCAAGTACTCATCAAAGGGAACACAAACTTTTGCATGATTTGACAAACTTTGATATCAGTTAATAATTTTAGGGGCCTCAAGTTGTACAATAATTCTTGCATAAGATCCATGTTTTCTTCCTTTTGTAGACCTTCAAGTCTTTTTGACTAGAATGTATCCAACATTTTAGTTTTATCTCACAGGCTGGCAGGATCAAAGCTCTGATACCATTTGTAATGTCCCTTGCTAGAATATTTCTTATTTTTTCCTTTAAAACAATATTTCTAATTCTAAAATGATAATTGCATTTACATTTATAAATATAACTTAATCAAAATCATGAATTTTATTATAATATTCAGATTTTTTCACTTTGACATAATTTTGAAAATAATCTTATCTTGATTTTCTGCTATGTTTCTTCTTCCAATTTGCAGCTATTTTTCCTTAAATATTTGTTCTTGATATCTAGACAAGTTATGGGTTTTCGTCCAATAACTTGATAGGAGAAATTAAGGGTTTTGGTCCTTAAATCTCTTAATTTTCCTTGGAGGGTTTTCATCCTATTTGGCTGTAATATTTACTTGTAGAGTTACATAATATTTATTCCCAAGTGATTGATCCCTCTTCTCATTAAATGATCTCCCTTATATATCTTATTGCTTCATGAGACACAACCGTTCATACACCCTTTGACTTTTGATAAACTATAATTTTAGTTTTAATTTAATCATTCTTTAAACCCAATCGCAGATATTTTAGTTTAATTGCCAATTTTAAATCTCCTTTAATTACCTTCCTTGTGACTAGTTTATATATTAGTGGTTTACCTTCTTGTCTTGGGTCAAATGTCTTATAAGTCTTAACATGCCATGTTTCGGGTTGCTGAGCACATTTCTCAAAATGTAAATTGGCTTATTTTGAAACAGGATATTACAAAACCAGAGAGTTTTCCCATTGTTTTAGACTTTAGTACATACTAACCTAAAATTAGTAAACAAAAAAATAATGTAATGCTCTTGCAATTGAAAATATTCTCACTGAATATTTTACATATGCCAAACTGAAACCTTCTGATTGTAGAATTTGTATCTGCTTAGGTCATAAAGAGTGTTGGACAAGATATGGCTAAACCTTTGAGATATGATCATAACATCAGACTCTGAAGTTATACCCTTTTGGTCAAGCTTGTCATGACTCTGATCATCCATTGCCCTACTTTTGCCATAGAAAGGAAGTAAATAGACAAGAGTGACATTTATGAGAATACCCTAACACGCTTGGTCTTTCAAGCTGTCACCATCAATTGTGCTTCCTATTGCTCTTGATGCTGTCAATGATTTACATCCATTTTCACAGCTCTAACTTCCAATTGCATGGTCTGTTACATCTGAGTGTAGAACTGATAACACTGTCAGTTTCTATCCAAACTCACTTATGGAACTGTCAAAGGAGAACAAAGATCTAATATATTCAAAGGCATGGCATGGATATTGATTAAGATTAAGGGGAAGGTTTCTGAAGATGGTGAATAGAACATTCATACAAATGAAAATAAATCCTTTTGAGATGTCAGCCAGCATTGATATTCCAAGCAATACACTAAAGACATCTGTGCTCAAGGATGGTGATCCAGATCCCATCATAAGAACCCATCTATACTTGACAATACCTTCCATACTAATTCAGATAATTAAAAGGAGTTGTCCTTTTTCACCTCCCTCAATAGTAAATACAGCTTAAAAATAATCTTCTTTATACATAGGTTTTCTGTTGATATTATGTACAATATGTTCCATCCTAAGAGGTCAGGTGACAGGAGCAGATCTGCGAGAGTGAGAACAATTGCATCTATTTACTTGTTGACATCTAAACCATACTTGTAATGAATCCTCTGCATGTTGTTGTTGTTAAGGAATAAAATTTAAACAATTTTATAGTAGCCATCTCTATGTTCAATGCATCATTTTGTGTGTAGGACCTCTAAATCGCCAATGCTGCATGCTTCTCTAGAAGCAATTATATTGGCAAACAGAAAACTACGATCAATATGTTCAATACTAGAGGTCAGGTGACAGGAGCAGATCTGTGAGAGTGAGAACAATTGCATCTATTTACTTGTTGACATCTAAACCATACTGTACATCTATTATGTACAATTGCAGATCTGTGAGAGTGAGAACAATTGCATCTATTTACTTGTTGACATCTAAACCATACTTGTAATGAATCCTCTGCATGTTATTGTTGTTAAGGAATAAAATTTAAACAATTTTATAGTAGCCATCCCTATGTTCAATGCATCATTTTGTGTGTAGGACCTCTAAATGGCCAATTCTGCATGCTTCTCTAGAAGCATTTATATTGGCAAACAGAAAACTATGATCAATTGGGAAACTAAACAATTTAATGTCACAGGGCCATACAGGGGAGGACCTCATAGTTAAGCACCATATGGTTAGGGTCGAATAAGTACTATGACCACCAAATAATGCACATAAAAGTACAACTAATAAGATTATTTTATGGTTAAAGTATCATTTTTGTTTGATGTACTCAATTGGAAGGAAACATACATTTTGAGGCAATTTTCTTTAGCATATTTGAAATGTGCTAAAACTTAAGGTATTCCTAAACTTGTTAATAACATGATCCACTTGTTATACATCTTACGTGTCATCTTATGATTGGCTCTTGTTATATGTATTAAATGTATGGTCTTAGTCACTTTTTATTTAAAAATTGGAACCAGTAATCAACATGTCCTGTCTTAGCTATTGGTCCACGCTCAACTTTAGGGTCCTTTCCCCTACCATGATACACATTTTTTAAAGAGACAGAAATAACAAATAAAGAAAAGAAAGACAATATTAGAAAGCCAGCTCTTCTAAAAGGTTATTTGTTTGCCTATTTTTGCAAATGCTTATTTTGATGAACTGCCTCTCCTAAAATATTGAAATGTCATTTCTGCACATGTTGCAACCCATTGTATCTGGTAATTCTGATTAGAAATTCAATGCATTTTGCTTATCCAGTCCTTTTGGCAATGTAGCATGAAGGACTGTAAACTTTGAATTGATTATTCTATATTCAGCTGTGTATTTGTTTTAATTTATTACTTGATAAGCAGGTGAGCGATTGAGCCCTTGGGTGGCTGCAGGATGCTTTACTATGGGCTTGGCTATAATGTTTTTTTGAAATTTAGATCTAGTTAAAAAGACAGGAGATTCTATGGCACTACCCTTCAAGTTCTAATTGACGAAAAAAGGTTGGTTGTTCCAACATAACTTTCATGTTCGATGTAGCATACCTTGCAGCCTATAATTGGTAACTTTTTGTTGGAGATACTGTGATGAGTAACTCCTACATATGCACGTTGCATATGTTCTCATTTGCAAGTTTGGTTATACAAAGAAGGTGAGCTCTGATATTCTTTTTAGGCTAGGTTGCCTTGAAATCTACTCTATTAAGATTTCAAAGTTTGTGATTGGTCAGTCCAATTTTTTCAGAAAGACATTTCATAAATTTGGTTTGGGTTTGTAGATGTCAAGAAAAGTGACATCGTAAACAATTGGGTTTTAAATGGAATTATTATTTGATAAGAAATCATATGGCCAGTAAATATGATTATGATTCAATCAGAAATCCTAAAGCATGCAAATATTTATTTCTTTCATCTGTACAATTTTGTTGGATGTGTGTTTATCTTGCTAATGACTATTTTCATATTATTGATCTAATATTGAAATCTATTGATATTTGATGTTAAAGTTAGAGAGCACACACCACTAATATTTCAATTATATGCGCAGAACTATACCTATCAAGAGTCCTATATTTGTACTTTGAATACTCGTTATAATTCGAACATCACCATCCACAAAGAGATTTCTACTCCTATATTAGTACTTTAAATACTTATTATAATTCAAACATTTCACCATCCACAGAGATTTCCAAGGGTTGCATTTCAAAATTCTGCTTCTCATGGACTGAAAACCTCACGTTCATTAGTGCAAAAACTTTTGAAAATGGAGAGCACAAAGCTCAAACAAATTAATCAATCAATCATCTTTGACATTTTATTCAATACAAGATGGATTTATAAAGCCTTTCACATACCAAGTACCCAAACCACCTGACAATTAACACAAAACTAACATTATTAAATAATAAATAGTAATACCTATTTAATAAATTAGCATTAACAGGTTAATTTATTATTTATTATCTCACATGCAAATATTAAACTATGTTATGCACTAATTCCTATCATTCCCCCCTTTAGTGCAAACATGGGTGGAACTGCATTGACAGTTGGCCTTGGTTGGTCGTTGCTGTTAGGGTTTGCACACCCTCAACACAAAATCTCCTGTTTTTCATTGATAATGAATCTGTTGACAATGTGACCAAATACAAAGAATCTTTATAACTCCTACAAACTTTAATTTTTTTATCTATAAATCCTAAAAGTTCCTATTTTAATTTTTCACATTGGCAAGAAGGATGTGGACAAATGTAGTGGATTTTGATCTTACCCTGCCTTCTGCATTCACTTGAAAATTTCTGATGTCTTTTTACAAACCCAGTGGTTGCAAAGACTGTAAATGTGGTATTCCATGCAACCCATTTATTTTGTATAATTTCAAATAGTTCACGTGCCTTGTCTATGCTTCCACATTTTGCAACTGCAAACGTAACTGTCCAAGCATGGTTGAAGTGGAGTCCACTTTCTGCCAATCTTTTGTCCATACAACTGTCTTTCTATATGCAAAAACTCCTCTGATTCTGCCAACGTTACAGGGAATTCACACCGTGGACATAATGATATCTAAATTCTTTTACATCCTTTGTGATCATCCCAGCCTTATATGCTACAAACTTTGACAGTGATGCAGATGATGAATGGATTACTTTTGAATCCTCAATACCTGAATCATTTTGGTAGAAAATAGTTCTCAATTGAGAGACATGATGCAAAGTCCAAAATTTCTTTGTCAGTTGTAAAATCCTTCGAGTTGACAAATTGCCAAGGAGAGAATAGGATTTGCGTTTGTTTTTTATGATTAAACTCAAAACAAATTTGATCAGTACAACGAGGCTTCTTTGTTGGTGATGAATCCCAAGAACATTGTTTCTCAAATTAAGGAGCATAATTTAATCTTTATTTGCTTTCTCCATCTGCATTTTATCCATCCTCACTGCACAACCACGGATTACAGATAGCTCTCATACCACATGATGGTAAAGAACACAAGACCTGAAAATTAAAATGCATTGTAGTCAAACATCCCAGACAAGTTATTTGATACAGATAAGAGTTTGATAGATTAAGTCGATCATCAGCTGTAACTGGGATTTGTGCCCTAGAAACGTGCTCAGTGCTGCCCATGATTTTGATGCACAAAGTTTGCAAGTCATGGTCTTCAAATTTTCTAGCAACTCATAATTTTTTGCCAGTCACGACTACTCACAACTTTCCTCATGACACTTGTGCGACTCTCTTCTGCTGCATCCTAATTTTTACAGGGCCTTCTTTCTGGTCGTGATCCTTTTTCTGCAATACATTGACTCCTTCAAACTCCACATGACATTACACGCAGAAACAATGTTTATTAGTCACCATAATGTTCAAGATTTCATAGGCGAAATCGGAATGTACATTTGTTAAAATTTGGTATGAAACTGGGAACAAGATGGAGAGTAGAAGACAGAATAGTGTGTAAGAAGAGAAGAGAATGCAGATGGATGATGAATGCCAGCAAGTTTGCATGTGGCATGCACTGTAAACTTGTTGGCAAAAATGCAAGAACAGTGACTGGGCAAAACAATGGTTGTTGCACTTGTCTGCACCGCATAGCTATTGTGTGAGGGATAATCAAATGGAGGACGAATACAGAGGTCTTGTAGGAAACCTGCTATGATACTACATCGAAAATGGAGAGCACAAAGCTCAAACAAATTAATTGATCAATCACGTTCAACATTTTATTCATACAATATGACTTTATAAAGCCTTTCAACTTACCAACTACCTAAAGCTTCCGAAAACTAACTCAAAACTAACATTATCAAATCCTAATACCTATTTAATAAATTTAACATTAACATGTTAATTTGTTATTTATTCTCGCACACTGAAATATTAAACTATGTTATGCATTAATAATTTCGTTCCAAACTTTTAACCATTATTTCCTGCAACTAATGTAAGGATTTAAGTTTCATTTATTTTGCTGTTGGGCTCATGCAGATGTTATTATCAGGCGGACTGCACTCTTTGTAATCCATTTTTAGTAGTTTTAATTTTCTTTTAATCCGTAATGTTTTGAGCTTTACTTATTAGACACGTTGAAGAAGGTTTGTTACATTGTCACGCAAGTTTAATATAATATGATGATATGTTTTTTTGTTTTCCCTGTTTTTTTCTTGTCAATTGCTTGTGATCATGTGTATGTCGGCATTGCATTTTAACTTATTGAATTCCCCAAAAATCTGAAATTGAATGACTATTGAAGTTTTCATATTTGCATTATACATGAAGTAACAAAAGGGAAAAAAAGTAAAACACTTTACTTGCCACAATTATGGTAGATATAATATTTTAAAATCTGACGGAACAAACTACAGGAGAACAACATTACTTAGCCCAATTATGGTAGATGTTGCATATTTTCTCCTCTATCCTCTTGTGGGCCAGGTGAAGTACGTGTGCTAAGCGATCTTTCCTTTCTCATGTCACATGCATTTTTTTTTCATGCCTTAAAAGAAGGCATGCCCGGCTATATTTTGTTTTCTAATATCTTTCCTTTCTCATGTCACATGCATATAATCAAAAGCCTAGTTAATAATATTAACTTAAGCAATAGTCCTCAACTATGAATGAGATCATTCATCACAAACATAGATAATAGAGCATCTTTTCAATTGAAACAAATGTTGCAATGTGATAAAATTAGTTGTAAGTTGGGTTGCACAAGGAGCATCTCTTTTGTATAATTCAAGGACTCAATCATGGTTTTACATACAGATGGGGTTACCATAGTACACATCAGACTTATTAAAAAAGTTTGGGTGAAACATGGATGATTGATGCTTCTTCATAAGAACTCTACTTGCAACGAGATGATTTGTAGAACATTAGCCTCTCCCATGTGGAAAAAATTACCAACTATAGAAGAAACAAGAACATTTAATATCTTGTTTCTCATTTTTTTCCCATCATACATGATGGTGCAACCTTTCTTTTGTCATAAGTGATTCTTACTAAAGCGTAGGCGAGTCTATTGGGGACCTGCCATCTATGAAAGCAAAGCCATCCCTGCCAACGTTCCCTACCAAAGCCAAGATAATTGTATGAGATTTTTGGAAATGAGAAATCAGTATAGAATCGTCGATTGTGTGAGGAGAGTAGCTCACCATTTTGAATGACTGTGATCATAAATGAGGATCAAGGGCGGATTGAACACTAAACATATCTGCCAGATTTGCTGCAAGGAATGATTTAGGTTATTTTGGATAATTATCAATATTGGGTATAAATGATGTTGATTCATATTTATAGGTAATATTGTCGTGTCGAATTATTGCATCTAACATTTAATATAAATGTAATAATGATATTTGTGGTAGGGGAGAGGATCCAGTAGTTGAGCACCCTAACTTCACGCTTCTCAAAATCCTATGTGGAAATTTCAGATCACTCCCAATTTTTTACAACAGTTTACTTGACAAGTCCCTTGCTTATAACTAAGGTTTCAGGGCCATATCATCAAATATGATTCCACATCAGCATGCTTTTTGTCAAGGTGTCCAAAAAGGCCCCCCAAAAAAGTGAGACTCATAGTTGTGCACTAAATCATGTTTTATTGGTGCGTTGATGTGGCATCATGTGATTTGTTATTTTTTAGATCTAAGGAATACATTTCATTCAATTATGGGTAGTCATCATGAACACTAACAACTTTAAAGTCACAACTATTGATCAAATATTGTTAAAAATATTGGGCATTAAACCAACAACTGCTATAACTATTGGAACATGCTCAGGTACTGGGTCCTCTGGGTCCTCTCCCCTATTGTTTATATAAATTATTCGAGAGTAATAAGAAAAAAATAAAATTGTATTTTTATTTTTTTCTTCCTTTTGTGAACTATTATTTGGCAATAAAATTTCAAGCAGACCATCACACAATATATAAGAAGTTTGAAATTTCACATAGACAACAAAGATCCCTTTTCACATATTATTGAAGTACTATGTAGCCTCCTACTTTCATGGACCTTAAAGATCTCTTTCACGCATTGTTAAATATTTAGAAAGGATTATATTTTTCCATGTATTGATGGGTGTATCAAAAGGGCAGGTATATCAAGACAATTGATATATAGGCCATGCAAGTATATTGAAAGGGAGAAACAATGAATCCTCATATTTTGTAAAATAACTTCAAATGCTCCCAAAATAATACTTCTAGACTCTTAATTGTTGAGAGACTATAAATGTTCAACTTAAAAAACAAAAGTTGAGACCCAACTTCAGTTTGTGGACCTATAAAATATAGTTGTGGGTATTTTCACAAGGCATGCAACATGTGCCAATGAGAAACAACATTTTGATAAGGTTAATCAAAAGGCCAAACTCATGATCTTGCTTGCTGTTATAGATGAGGTGCAACCTCATAACAAAACAACCAACATAACAAAATACACATGAGATAGATTGAAAATAGTGTATGAAACAAAGTGTTAGAATAAAAAGATTTCACCTCCAAAGTTAGTTACATGGTTTATAAATGTAAAGTGGTGAGAAGTCGGAGGGATTTTTGAGGAGTGAAAAAGTTCAAAAAATCTCTATGTATCAAAGGGAACAATTTCAAATGACTCTCTTGTACCAATTATCTTGAGAGCACCACCCCCTTCCTTTCAAGTGTTTGTTCCTTGTTTGAATGTAGCTAGTAAAAATTCTATGTTTGAAAAATTGGTGAATATACCTCACTAGGAAGAACCAATTCATGATGAAACTACTAACACCATAGACAATTTGACCCTCACATCACAATAAGGGTGAAAAAAACTTGTACTTTAAAGTAGTCCACCCAAATAATAATAAGAAACTAAATTTGCATCTTAGGTGAAGTGTTTCATTTGTGTAAAAAAGGGGCATGCACTTCAAGTTTGTTGATACAACTCCTTTGCCATAGGAGAATCTAGGCAATAGAAGTCGCAACAAAATTCAAAAGTGGACATCAAGAAGAATCCTTGATGGAAGAATAAATCTCAAAAGCAACAATATAGTGTTGCTTCTACATAGGATTGTGATAGAGAGGACTATTTGTATATTGCACAAACAAATGCATCCTCTTTAGATCAATTGGTGTGGTATGTTGATTTTGGTAACTCTAGAAATATAATTGGTGAAAAACAATGATTTATCAATTTGACCACTTTTAATCAATATGGGTAGGTTTTATTGGGAGACGATACTAACAAAATTAAGTGCATTAGTGATATTTCTCTACTACTCTAGACCCAAAAATTTCAACTAATGAAGGTTTTGTTTGTTCTAGAGCTCAATAAGAACCTTTTTTTAGTAAGTTATTTAAGCACATCTTGAAAGTTGAATTTGATCATCAAGATGGTGAGATACTTTCTCTCATTCAAAACAAGTCTCAAAATATACAAGTAATTGCTTGCACATTAGGAGTATAGATTATTTGAAGGAAAATGTGATTTGAAGACATTTGACCACTTCATATATGCATAAAAAAAACTATCACAAAGAGGTGTAATTGTACCATCATGGAAATTGTACATAGCATGCTAAAATATGCAAATTTGGTTCATACATTTTGGCAAGAAGTCATTCACACAACATAATATTTTCTAAATAGAGCACCCACAAAATTTCTTCATATCATCACTCCTCAAGAAGCTTGGACTAGAAACAAGCTCTCCAATTTTACATCTCAAATGTGTTTGGGTATAGAAAATTCATGCACATCCTCAAGGTGCAAATAAATAACTTGGATGAGATATCTTTGAAGTGTATCTTTCTTAGGTATAGCTTGTAGTTGAAAGGATATTAGCTCACAAATTTTGCATGAAGAAAACACACTTCAACAAAGGTGTCTTTGATGAGGAGAGTGGTTGCAACACAATTTTCTCACTATCTAGTTCACCATATCAAATGTAAAAATATTTGGAGGTGAAAAATAAGAATTAGAGGACATTAATCATGAAAAAGGAAAAATGGTGGAAATTTATTTGGGATAGAAAAAACTCCACCCTCATCCTCTCTTTCTATGCACAAGCTACTTAAGTGGTATAACAACATCATGAAGGATGCAATGTTCAACATAGTTTCATACGTGTCTACTTAAGGGCCAAGGAATTGTAGCAGGACACATGGGGAAGTCAACTTGGATCTAATATGTACATTTCTTTAGAACTCAAAACCAAATTAATGAAATAATCTTAAGTCAAAGTCATGAAAATATACCAAGGATGCTTAGTAACAAGTGTTCATGAAGAATAATACACAAGAAATTATTGATCTACTACAAAGGAAATCAATTAGATGCAAATGAGTTCAAGATAAAGTACAAAGAAAATGGATGTATTATCTATAATGTTGTAAATTGCATCCTATGCAATTTCACATCTCATGAGCCTCCCCTTTAGATAAATTGAAGACAATAATGCAATGTTCCTTTTATCCAACTTTAATTTAAGCCTTAATTGCTTAACCCATTCATTTCCTATCGTTAAGGTGGATTTATGTCTCAAACGAACGCATGCCACATAGATGTTTGCGCGTCGCGTGAATGTCCCAAATAGATTCCCAATTTCAGTAGCCATTGAAAGCTACATTTCTCGCCTATCAGCAAACACAAGCCTTTGCTAGCTCACAAACACACTGGGATGAATCTTGCATGCATACACCTCCCTAAAACACTTCATTTTACATCTCTCTCGAAACAAGAAGAAGGATTTTCACAAGCTTTTCATTCTTTCTTGCTCTTTCTTTACCACAAATTCTTTACCTCCATTCCACCATCTCCATTTCATCTTCTTGCTCTCACAACCATACTGCATTGAAGCTTTGGTATTATCAACATATCTCTCTCAAGCTTGGAGATTGCATCCTCTCCCTTTCGACATTCTCATCTTGCTAAAGGAGGGTAACTGTGATTTTTTCATTGCATTGTCTTTTAATCTAGTTAGTATATTGTTCTAGCATGTTTATTTCTTCTTCTATCATGTCTATTTTATTTCTCTCTATCCTGTCTAGCTGTCCATGGAGGTGGAAACACCAAAGCAAGGATTTGACTAAAGCAAATCCCTAAACAACCCCAACATTTTCCCTTGGTCTTATGTGCACAGGTATTTCTTTGCTGGAGGCTTCATCTCTAGTTTCTCTATGAGTATTTTCTTCCTTTCCTCTCGCTTACCATCCATCTTTCATTTAGTTTAAATTACTTAAATTTTTGTTATTCTATGTCTTTTTCCCTTATTTTAAGAGCTTTCAGTTATCAAAACTGTTAGTAGCCACTTTGCTATTTTCTGAGACATTCTCAGTTTTTGGTCCATACGAGATGCCAGCGCATCATGGGGACGTCTATGCGTCGTGCTGTCATCCTTAGCTGGGAGCTCATCAATTTTCCCAGAAGACCTATGTGACCTTTCATTTTTTGGAACTCTCACCTTTTAATTCTGAGTAAAACATAAACATACACTCTTCATCATTTTATCTTGTCACCTGAGTTGGGTCTTTTGAGGCAGCTGAGGAATATTTTCTCCTTGTGACCTTTTCATCTTGAGAATAGCAAATCCCTTCTACATTTTTGTGAACTTGACGTGAATGCGTCTTTTCTCTAGTCTTTGTCGATTTTTTTCTCTTGTCTGGAGGCTTGTTGGATCGAGAGTTGTGATACTCTTATGAGTTTCACGACCTAGTCTACAACTTCTGGACATGTTGTAAGAAGAAGCATTCGACGTTCAAACATGAGTTCAAGACATTAATTTAGTCCAACTCGTCAAGCTCTTGATTTTGAGCAATTCACCACGGGTTTACCATATTGTTATACACCTCCTTTAATTTCTGTTAATGTGCCTACATATGTTCAAATAAGTTCTCAGCCTAGTACTCCATTAAGATCTCCTTCTCTTGTAGACCATGATGTTGATCTAAAGATTCCTTTTGAGCGACTCCAATCTCTAGAGAAAATATTGAAGGATTTTGAGGACTTCCTTAATTAAGACTCTCAGTACGTACAAGCTGCCCCTGTTATCGCCAGTCAGAGAAACATGGCTATTTCAAACCATAAGGGTGTAGATGTTATGCGTTCTTTGAGAGATTTAGTGGAATCCCATGTTCCTAAAAGATCTTCATCTTCAACTCAACTTGACACTCAATCAGGTGTAATAGTTACACAATTGAATGTGTCGATGCCCTTTGCATCGGTAAACATGGATGACGCTGTTCCTACATCTACTCTACTCTTTTCTAGCGCTTCTACTAGCACTATGTATGTGCCCCTCAGCCATCTTGGTGTTTCAGTTTCTCATATGCCCTTGGGGTATACCATTCCATCCTCTCTTATCCAAACTTCCACTGTTCATGTTTCTGCAATTCATACTTCTGCTGCAATGGCTAATCCACCTCCCCCACTATATAATCCCATTTTAAATACCCTATTGCAAAATATGGGTCAGATGCAATCACAGTTAGCTAGCTTATCCACCACCACCTCTCATTCTACTTTGCAACCTTATTATCATCACAATCCTTTGGCCCTGAATATTTTGAATGTCCCTATCCCCCAAGGGTTGGAGGTTCTGAAATTCGATAAGTACAATGAAAGGTGATCTGCAGACTCACATCTCGTCATTCACTGTTATGTGCATTGATTTCCTTTATCAGGATGAGTTGCTAGCTAAGATGTTTCCACGGTCCGTTAAGGACACTACATTGGAATGGTTTTGCTCCTTCTTTGACAACTCTATTTTCACTTTTGAGCAATTAATCAACCAGTTCTTGCAACAGTTCCAAGCTATTATTAGGGTAAAGGTCACATTCACTGACCTCTTTCACTATAAGCAGGGAGGTCACAAGAAAGTGACTGATTTTACTAAGATGATGATGCAGTATGAGGGTTCCTCCTCGTCTCGCCGTCTCGATAATTGAACAACAATGTCTATTTTGGGAGAGTCTAAAAGGAATAAAGCAGTAGCGAATGTTGTCTCCATCCCTACTGAAAAGAATGTTGTGGGATGTAATAGAATATTTACAAAGTTAGCTGAATCTTATGCTAGTATTATTAAAAAATATTTTAATTACTCTTCCAAAAATCAGACCGCTTCCTGATGATAAGCCATACCCTAGTTGGTATGAAACACAAAAGTTTTGTCAGTATCACTAAGTCCCAGGTCATGACACTGAACATTGTGTGCATCTTCGACATGTAATCCAAGACCACATAGATAGCAGTGCCATCCAAATTTATGATAGGAAGAAAAAATCAAACAAATCTGTGGCTAAGGCTAATAGCTAGTTACACATTACATAGATCCATTTCCATCCCATTTTGCTAATTTAATTATGGCTACTTCTACATATTCAAAATTTGGTCATTACGAGTATGTGAACATGGTCTCATTTACTCCTATTCCTCCTATGAGTCGTATGGATAAGGTTCCTGACATAAATTTTACACCACATGACTTCCCCCTTAATAGGAATCACTCTCCTCTTTACATCCCCGCTTAGGTCAATGGTAACATCATAGCTGGTGTTATGGTTGACCTTGCCAGCACGGTTAATGTTATCTTGGAGGAGATGCTCTTTATTATTGATTTGCATAAGGAGAAATACGAGGAATTGAAGGCTATGATTTGCACTCATGATGGCCTTTCTGTACCACCTATTGGTTCCATTTCTTTGATAGTCCTAGTTGGACCTAAGTCTATTGATGTTCCATTTGTTGTGATTCTTGAATTTGACCTATTCAGAGTGAGACTAGGCATTCTATGACTAGTTTCCATGAATAAAGCCGCGTCAGTAGTCCAAAAGTGTTTGAAGCTCATAATTCACACTATTTATGACACTGGGTACAAATCACTTGTGTCATGTGGGGGATTTTCGTTAGATCATTTTTGGCCTACTTTGGTTGGACCTTTACTGCCCTGTGGAGATTTATTCTACATGGCTTATTTTAAGTACAAGACTGGAGTTTCAACCCCTAATGCTGTCTTTCCTCCATATCATGCTATTTCTATGAAGGAATCTATGTATGCTCAACAATGTGCTTTATCTTCTGTGCCTTCCTCCTTGAGGGATATAAACAAGCACACTCCCACATATAGACCTCCTTTTGTTGAGATGCCACAACTTCTAGTGGTGTCATCTATTCCTTCCATTGTGCCTAACACAAGTAAAGGAAAGGCGCCCAAGTTGGTGAAATCTAAGCCTTGAGTTTTCCAACTCCCGGTTTTGCCTATGATCCCTCTCCCTACCTTGTATGGTAAGGGGAAGCATGCAACTAGCATTAGTTCTTCTTGTGTTGCTCCTACCTCTTAGCTCATAAGGCATCCTCTTGTCCCTCCACTTGCTTCCAAAGTAGAGAAAGGAAAGGAGCCCATAGTCGAGACTCAGATCTTTGTTTTTGTGGTACCTCCTGTTCCCCCTAAGGAGCTTATTCTTCCACAGTAATGGCCTTGAGGATTACTCCTCTGATGGAGCAGGAGACCCCAAAGTCTGCATAGGATTCTATTCTTGGTATTCATAACTATCAGAACCAAATTGTGCATGAGCGTAAGCATTGCAAACGGGCATTGGCCTGGATGTGTGATGCCTTGTAGAAGACCAAGGGTGAGCCTTCTATCTCTATTTTTGCTTCTGTCTCTGATTCTATTGGTTCTATTTTTGTTCCTGTTTTGTTTCTATTGCTTCAGTTTTGCTTCTGGATTCCTCGATGGATCCTGATGAACCTTACCCTAAGCGGGTGCAAGTTTTCGTTGCTCCCTCTTTAGAGCCTCCTTTGATCACTTCTTTACCTGATCTTCCTCCTTTTCTTGAGCCTATGGATATGCTTCACATGAAGGTCATATCTACTACGACTCCTTCTGCTTCTTCTTTTGACATGAGGGTTTTGTATCCTCTTCTTAAGCGAAAATTAGAGCACGAACTCGTTCTAAAGGACGGTCATAAAAGGTATTCTTCATCTTCACCACCTCATTCTAGTTTGGTTTGTTCCATTCTTGTGGTGGAGGAGTCGCCTTCCCCAGAGTTTGTCACCATCCCTCTTCTGGAGGTCGGCAATGACTCCTTGGTTTCTCAGCCTCCTTCTATTCAGTCATTTTACTCCTCCAGAGAAGTGCATGTGGGACTTGTTGTAAGATATTCCTACTCTGTCATCCATCTTTATTAGATACATGATGTTAACCTCACATGAGATCCTAGATAAGGATGTTTAGGCGGCCTTGTCCCTGGCGCTTGCTGCATGCGAGTCGTCCGACACTGCTATCACTATCCTCCCTCCCTTTATGATGATCTAGATTGTGAGTAGGATGACTTGTTAGAGGTGCTTGATTAGAGAAATACCTCTTCTTATCTTTAGATTAGATTTTTGTGTTTGTTTGTGTTCCCCCATACTTATTTGTTTATGTTTTTGCTCTCCCCTAGAGGACCCTTGATACCCTTGTAGGTACTTGGATACAAGATAGAAAATCTATTGTAAATTCTTCTATATGTTTCATCATTCTTCTATTTGTCGTAAATTATTCTATATGTTTCATCATTCTTCTATTTGTCGTAAATTCTTCTATATGTTTCACCATTCTTCTATTTGTTGTAAATTAACTCTTTTCACACCGGGGATGATGCAAAGCATCAGGGAATTTAGACCTCTTCCATGTTGACCTGCATTTTTATTTATCTTCATGTGCTCTTCTCGTTCCAATCTATTTGGGGGGTGATGACAATTCATATAATTTACACTATATATATACATTTATTATCAGTTTTGAACCTGAATACTTGGATCTCCCTATGCTTTCAATCTCTTTATCTCAACTTTTTCTTGATGTGAATTATATATGTTATCCCTCATGTGATAACATTCCATGAATACATCTCGCTATGTATGTCATGACACAATGTCTCTCTCTCTCTCTCTCTCTATGTCTATCTTTCTTCTCCTTTGAATGACTTGTGCTCCTCTATGTAGCACATATCATTCTAAGGCGGGGATACCATATCAAGCTATTCTTATTTTTCTGAAATATTTCTTAATGTCTTAAAAATCTCAATGTCTTATGATCTCATCATCTAGCTTGGGGGCAACCTGACTAGACTTATCTGTCTTGCAACGTAGTTTGCAACAACCATAAGCTTATCAAATTTTCATATGGTATCTAGCATAACATAGCTTGCTAGCCTACTTATCAATGCTGTCTTTATATTTGATCAGATTTATCATGTCTATTTTTTGCTTTTTTCACCTAACGTGTTTGTCTGCAACTAACATGTTTGTGGTGAATTTGTAGTTAGCTTTGCAAGATAGAAGACCCATGTCCTCTTCATGTCCTAGCTCATTTTTACAATTGCATGTATAGGTTCGAAGACCTATGTCCTCTTCATCCTAGGTATATTCTGTTCAACCTCTTTCTCTCTCTACTTTAGCTCACATTTGCTAGAATGCATATGCTTGCAAAAGTGGGGGAAAAATGTAATGTTGTAAATTGCATCCTATGCAATTTCACATCCCATGATCCTCCTCTTTAGATAAATTAAAGATAATAATGTAATTTTCCTTTTATCCAACTTTAATTTAATCCTTAATTTCTTAATCCGTTCAATTCCTCTTGTTAAGGCAGATTTATGTCTTGGACAAACAAGCATTGTGTAGACGTCTATGTGTCGCGTGAATGTCCCAAATAGATTCCCAACTACAGTAGCCGTTGAACGTTACGTTTCTCACTTATCAATGAATGTAACACCTCTGCTAGCTTAAAGACGTGCTGGGATGACTTCTGCATGCATAAACCTCCCTAAAACACTTCATTATACATCTCTCTCAAAACAATAAGAAGGATTTTCATAAGTTTTTCATTATTTCTTACTCTTTCTTCATAATAAAAGCTTCTTTACCTCCATTCCACCATCTCCATTGCATCTTCTTTCTCTCACAACCATACTAAATTGAAGCTTTGGTATTATTAGCATATCTCTCTCAAGCTTGGAGATTGCAACCTCTCCCTTTCGACACTCTCATCTTTCTAAAGGAGGGTAACTGTGATTTCTTCATTGCATTGTCTTTTAATATAGTTAGCATATTGTTCTAGCATATTTATTTCTTCTTCTATCACGTCTATTTTATTTCTCTCTATCTTGTTTGGTTGTTCGTGGAGGTGGAAACACCAAAGCATGGATTTGACTAAGGAAAATCCCTAAACAACCCCAACATTTTTTCCTTGGTCTTATTTGAGCAAGTATTGAAGATATTTCTTTGTTGGAGGCTTCAGCTTTTGGTCCTCTATGAGTATTTTCTTCCTTTCCTCTCACTTATCATCCATCTTTCATTTAGTTTAAATAACTTTAGTTTCTATTATTCTCTATCGTTTTCTCGTATTTTAAGAGTTATCTTTTGTTGCACCCCACTTGTGTAGTTACTATTTACTATTACTACATAGGGTAACTATGAATGTAATAAGAATTTTGGAGATGAATAAATTGTGCTCGTACCTTTTTATCAATATGAATGTTATCTCATTTGATGTTCTCATTTGAAGTTATCTCAGTTGATGTTATTTCATGGGGAAATATTGCATATATGTGAATAAATGGTTATTGAATTATTATTCTAACTTTGGAGATGTTTTATGTATACTGCATATATTGTGAGAAATTAATTGCCCTGTGCATGTGTTAGTGGATGCGGGTATATGTTCCATTCCTCTAAGTGGAGGGAAAGTATCACTCAGGAGAAGATCTTGGTCGGGTAATCGGTAAAAGTAAACTATCTGAGCATATACTTACACCACATTAGAATGATTGAGTTGAGTCAGTTTGTGGGTAGTTGGTAAGTCAACCTTGGTTGATATGTCTGCATTTGAGAGTTTTGTTTACTAGTGCATGCATTATGGGGTGATTTTATCTATTGGGCTTTTGAGATCTTTCTTGTACTATAACGATTATATTGACAAGTGGGATGTATGTAGAAGTATGAGTATATATATGCACATACATGTCAATGGGATCTAACGTCATGTATATGCACATGTATAGATGTACCGCATGTAAGCACTTATCAATATGATGGCGATTGTGTATGGCTAAATGTGAATTGGATGTGAACATATATATATATATATATATATATATATATATGTATAGTATATACATGTATCCATATGTATATGTATATCAATACATGCGTACTTTGCCGAATGGACACACTCATACAAATGCATCAATATAGATATACCTACATATACGTGTACATAGAGGCATATACATTTATACATATATATATGCATACATTCAATATAATGGGTTTATTATTTATATAGTACTTTTCCTGTACTATTATATATATATATATATATATATATATATAAATATATATAATATATATATATATATATATATATATATATATATATATATATATATATAAATGTAAATATATATATATAAATGTAAATATATATATATGTAAATATATATTAACAGTTATATACATATATATAAATACATGATGGTATTTAAATATATATATATGTATATAATATATAATATATATTTAACATATTATTTATGTTAATGGAAACCAACTATCTTTGTTTAGATAAAAGCTGATCTATCAAGGCTTATTATAGTCAATAAAGACTATGATATTGGTGGTCCATTATAGTCATTTTAGACTATGTTTTAAAAGGTTGACAAAATAACTTATGACTGTTATTTGAAGTCAATTATCATTCAAAATATCATGCGATATTTAGACATATGTATTATGTTTAATGTTGTTGTCTTATGTCAATATTAATGCATGGATTGGATCGATGCCTCAGATAAGAGTAACCTTGACTATGTAAAAACATCTTTAAGCCTTAGTCGACTCATCATCTAAAAGCAGATCGATGGAGGTTTGCTGTTGTAAAATGGTAGTTGACTATTTCAATTTGCAATAAAATCGTGCCAAATAAGAAGACGAGAAAATGGAATTGGTGCCACCTTTTAAATCAAGTTGTTGTAGATGTCTATTTTATGGAACAATTCGAATTGACCATATGCAACTTTGAATAAGTCTTTTGGCTACTATCAATAAGAAAGTCGACCTGTAGGTGATTATGCTGAGTATTAGCTTAAGAATTCGCCACCTTTCTGCTGTGTTTCATGTATTGCTTTGCATGGAGCTTGCTGTCCAATAACATGCCTAAACTGTAGGATGCGAGGTGATCAAATTGCTCTATAAATAGCCGAGCCATTTCATTTGGAAGGGACACATTCTTCCACAAGATTATATATCTTTTGCAATTCCTATTTTTGCATTATTTCTAGCCATACTTTGTTTTACATTGAGAGAGAGTAAGGAAGTGAGTTCATTTAGTTTGTGAGGAAGTTTATTTTGAGAGGAGTAAGCTATCAACTTGAGAGATAGATTTTATTAGTGACATTCTTGAGAAGCAGTTTACCAGGCTTGTTGCTATTGGAAAGGGTTGCATTGTTTCCATTTGATTGGATAAGCGATAACAGGCATGGGGATGTCTTCTTTGTTATTTTACTGTTGAATGATGTGTCTTGCATGCATGATTGAAATGCCTTTTCCAATGTGTATAGTAGAGATATTTGAGTGTCTTGAAAAAGAAAATAAAGCTTATGTGTTGTTTTCATATGGTGATTGTAAGTACTTCATAATAGGAGATGAGTGTTTATCATAGGTATTATATAATAGGTATGATTGAACATGATAGACACATATGGTACACTTAGCTAAGTTATTGATTTAACAAGGACAACTTGTGTTAACTCCTAGGATAGATAATCTAGTATGAGAGGGAGTTTGTGCACTAATTGTAAGTAAGTTTAATTCCAAGTATGTAGGTTATCTTTGGGATGATAGAATATCCAATGATGGAAATACCGGGCTTGTGTACTTACTAGATAAGAAGAATTATTCCAAGAAGATTAATATGGTGATAGGTTATCTTTGGGATGATGGACTAACCATTGAAGGAAATACCTATGCATAACTTAAGATAGCCTTAAGTCAAATCGACCCTGAGTAGTGTATGTGATAGATGACCCTCAGTATAAAATATTGAATGGAAGACTTTGGCCAAAGTAGTGGGAATTTACGAAGACCACTAAAAATGTGTACGTCGAGACTCCATTGTTAGTTCATCATAGTCCAATATTACATGCTAGTTCGAGATTGTGGGATTACAAGGTTCTAGTTATCTAGGACACAACACTATGGTTGGTTGGTTGTTGTTATCAGTTACTCAGCCAATCTCTTCATCGAAGGGAAGGGCCATCTATCAAATGATAGATGTGCGGGGGATCACATTATGAGTCCGTGGTTGGTAGAAAAGCACTTGAGTGATGCTTCTCCTCCACAATAGGTGAACAAAAACCAGGATTTGAAAGGAAGGATCTTGGACCATCTTGTAGCTATTTGTTCTAAAGCTCATGGAGCTATGTATGTAAATGTATGTTTTCTTGTATTGTTGTACTTTACAAAATTGTTGAAAAGAAATGAAATTCTTGTTGATTATGTTATACATCTTGATTGAAAATTATCTATACGAAAAGTTTTTTTTTTATTGCAATGGCTTGTTACTTAGTTAATTTACTCTGGTGAAAAATTAGAAATTTTTACTTCATTGAAGGGTTAGTATGTTACATGTGGTATTGGAGCTACTGGGTTTAGCTCTGGAACCTATGAAATTGTCATTCTTACCATCCAACATTATCTAATGTTGTGAATTCTTATGCTAGGATGGTGCGTCTCAGATTAACGACTCGAAAGCTACTAATCGGAAACGAGTGCTACCTCAAGGCCAAGAAGGAAAAGGAAGCCATTGTTAGAACCATAGAGGGAAGCAACTACAAAAATGCCATCTGGTTGAGTGACATCGAAACCTTTAGTCACACACTTTCTCGGATCAATGATGTGAAGAGGAAGATGAAGATGGAGGCTATGTACAACTACCTACCAACCATCTCTCCTGAAAAGTCAGAGTCATTACTGCTTTCTAGGGATATGCCCTTAGAAGAAAGTGATAGTCCGACATTCATTTTTAGGGATCCTAGAGTTCTACCAATGGATGAAGTAATAGTAATTTCTTCGAGTAACGAGTCCAAGGGATATGTACCACAGACACCACCAAATGAGAAATGGTCTCATGAACAAATGTCTACGAAAAGTGTAGAATACATTGTTGATGAACACCATATTGACATTGCTTCTCGTAATTATGTATCAGATGATAAATCCGAAGGTTATCCTTTTTGGGATAGGTACAAACAAATGAGATATGAACATAAAGATAGGGAACAACAACTATCTTAGTCTGTAGGTTATACTCCTTTAAGTTATGTGTCAGAGAGTGAATCCGAAGGATACTCTCCACTCGACTATCTGAATAGTCACTCCATGTAATCGAAAGGATATTGAAATCCTCATGAAATGAATAAAATTATGTTTTTATTAGAAAAAGAGTGTGTGCTTAGTCTTATGTAGAATTCTTTGTCTGCAAATGAATGCCATTTTTAATGTTTTCCATAAGATAATTGATAACATGGTTTAGTCTAACATGGATAAACATTCAGGTAAAGACCAATAAAGGATGGTGAGAACACAAAGTAATCTCGGTGGAAGTCAAGAGGTTGGACAAGGAACCATTGGAGTTGAGGCTAGGCTTGACCAAATCTTGGCAAGGTTGGCTAACCTTGAACAAGAAAGAGTTAAGGATACGGTAGAAAAGGAAGTACCTGTTAATGAGCATGAAGGATAAAACTCTTCCCATGGGCATAATGAAACCTATAATAATGAGAAGGAAAAATCACCTACGCCATCTATTGAAAGGAATAAGAAGCTTGTGGCTTCCGAATTGTCTAGGGACATGAAGAAGGTTATTCCACCCAAGTTTGATGGTAGTGTTGGAGGTGAAGAGGCTGAAGTGTGGCTTGTCCAAATGGAAAATTATTTTGAAATACAAAACTATGATGAGGTTACTAAAGCCACATGGGGTGCATATCAGTTAGTAGGAGTAGCCTCTAATTGGTGGATGAACAAGAAGTTGACATGGGGAGAATTTGCGGAGATTTTTCGCAAAAGGTGGCTACCACAACTTTACTATGACCAAAAACTCTCAGATATCCAAGGTTTGAAACAAGGTAACATGATAGTCAACGAATATTGGAAGAAGTTCACCCGACTTTTGCGCTATGTTCCCATTTATCACAAGGATGAGCACTTCCGTATTGAGAAATTTATAATGGGACTTAATAGTCAAATTGGAGGAGAAGTGGATATGCACGGTCCAACAACAATGGATCTTGTATATGAGAAAGCAATTAAGTAGGAGAAAAATCTTAGGGCTAACTCCACTCGTCAGGAAAGAAGGGAGCAAAAGAAGGATGTGGAAGTTCCTGACAAGATAGCTCCAAAGAAGGGGGAACTAGTGCAAAATGTGTCAAGGAAAAAGGGAAAGAGATTTTGTAGTAATGGAAAGGAGTCTAGAAGAGAGCGTAAAAGGAATGGTTCTAGCATGGGTAATACCAACAAGGCTAATGAAAATATCAACAAGTTTGGAGAAACCATAGGGAAAAGAGGGTCGGCTACGAGATGTTTTATATGTAGAGGGGATCACTTTGCTAGTGAGTGCCCTAATAAAACTTCTGGATCAAGACCATATGGTAATCCATTACCCACCCAACAAGCAATGTTTCAGCATAAGATACATGCACCAATGGATGATCGTCAGACAGTGTACCAAGTAACTCTAGTTGAAATGAGAAGTATTTTATTTGGCTTACCTATTTCCGTTCTTATTGATACTGGTGCAACCGAGAATTTCATTTCACCTAGAATAGCTAAACAATTATCTAGGAAGGCGGGACACATGGCAATGTCTTGGGATGTAGAGTATGCAAACCAGATAAGAGCAAAGGTGGATCAATGTCTATTCAAGGCTAGGATAGAACTACCTAGTTTTTCTATAGAAGTAAACCTTTATGTCACACCTCTAGGATCATATGACGTTATCCTAGGTATGAATTGGTTGTGGAAACATAGGGCTAAGGTAGATTTCCATGCAAAAACTATATAATGCCTAGATTTTGGAAATCAAGTTAAATTCCAAGGGATACCTAGAGAGGTTAGGATTTGACAAATCATGGCAATGCAACTTATAAGAGCTAAGAAGAAAGGGTGTAAAATATTTGCTGTAAAGATTGAAGAACTTGGGAAGGATAGTGATGATGAAGATTTCCAAAGTTTGTAGGAACTAGAAGATGGTGAAATACATGAAACTGGAAAATCAGATATGGAGAAATATTCAATGTTGAGAAAGTTTTCGGATGTGTTTCCAGATGAGCTATCGGGATTACATTCAAAAATAATATTTGACTTCTCTATTGATATTGTTTCAGGGTCAAAACCTATTTCCAAGGTACCCTATAGGATGATAACCATTGAACTTATGGAACTTAAGACTCAATTGGATGAATTGTTGTTGAAAGGACTGATAAGACCAAGTGTATCACCTTGGGGAGCACCAGTTATCTTTGTCAAAAAGAAGGATGGTACCTTGCATTTGTGCATCGATTATCGTATGCTTAACAAAGCTATAGTTAAGAACAAGTATCCATTGCCACACTTTGACAACCTTTTTGATCAAATGAGAGGAGCTTCCATATTCTCTAAAATAGATATGAGATCTAGGTATCACCAATTGAGAATTAAGGATGAAGATATCTTTAAAACTACTTTCAAAACTAGATATGGACACTATGAGCTCACCGTTTTACCCTTCGGTTTAACAAATGCACTTGCAACATTCATGAACTTAATGAATAGTGTATTTAGGGATTACCTTGACAAATTTGTATTCGTATTTGTAGATGATATTTTGATTTACTCTAGAAATGAGGAAGAACATTGCAAGCATTTAGAAATGGTCCTACAACGTTTAAGAGAACATAGATTGTATGGTAAAATTTCCAAGTGTACATTCTGTCAAAAGAGGGTACATTATTTAGGTCATGTAATCTCAGTAGATGGAATTGTTGTGGATTAGGCTAAGATGAAGGCATTACTTGAGTGGCCTATACCTAAGAATGTGTCGGAAGTAAGAAGTTTCATGGGTTTAGCAGGGTATTATCGAAAGTTTGTTGCAAAATTTTCTAAGATCTCTTTCCCAATTACTTCTTTACAAAAGAAAGGAAAGAGATTTGAATGGACTGAGAAGTGTCAAAAAGATTTTGACCTACTCAAAGAGAAATTAACCACCATCGCACCGATATTAAAAGTACTAGATCTTGAGGGTAACTTTATGGTTATCACAGATGCATGTGGAGAAGGGTTAGGAGGTGTATTAATGCAAGATGGGAAAATAATTGCTTATGAATCTAGGAAGCTGAAACCATATGAGATGAGTTATGCATCGCATGATTTAGAATTGGTAGCTGTGGTTCACACATTACAGATGTGGAGACACTGTTTATTAGGAAAACCCTTTGAGTTGAAAACTGACCATAATGGGTTAAAGTACCTTTTTACTCAACCTAATTCGAATACTAGACAAAGAAGATGGTTAGAGTTAATAGTTGACTATGATTTTAATATCAATTATATTAAGGGAAAAGAAAATCAGGTTGCCGACACATTAAGTCAAAGATGACACATTGCTTCTATAGTAACAATTCAAACCAATTTTAAGGGGCAAGTACTCCAAAAGTGCAAGGAGGATGAGTATTACTTGCAAGTCAAGCAAGCAACTGCTGATAATCCACAAGATTCTAGGTATGAAGGTTTTCAATTTGAACCTGATGGATTACTTAGATACAAGGGTAGAATGTATGTACCCGATGTTAAGGAATTAAGAAATCTGGTATGAAAGGAAATACATGAAACACCATATTCTGGACATCCTGGAGTGACAAAAATGATGGCTGATGTAAAACCATTATACTTCTGGAAAGGAATGAAAGGAGATGCCACTAGTTTTGTGGCTAGGTGTCTTGAGTGTCAGAGGGTGAAAGATGAGCATCATCATCCTGCAGAATTGTTATACCCACACGATATACCAGAGAGGAAGTGGCAAGTCATAAGTATGGACTTTGTGCAAGGATTGCCTATGTCAAGGAATAAGCACAATGCCATTCTTGTGGTTGTAGATAAGCTTACCAAAACAACACATTTTATATCGGGAATCTAATTGATGGAGCACCTGTCATGGAAAGAAAATTTGTGCAAGAAGTATTTAGGTTGCATGGGATTCCTGAGAAGATTATCTTAGATAGGGATGCATGAGTCACTTCTAGGTTTTGGCAAACCTTGTTTACTGCACTAGGACTAAGTTGAATATTAGCTCAACATATCATCTGGAAACTGATGGGAAAACTGAAAGGGTAAATCAACTATTGAAAGACCTACTTGGGATGTATTGCATGGATCAACAGTACAAGTGGGAAGATTACTTACCCTTAGTTGAATTTGCTTACAACAACTCTTATCATTCTACAATTAAGATGTTCCTTTCGAAGCTTTGTATGGCCGAAAGTGTCGAAATACTATATGTTGGGATAAACTTGAGGATCAAGTGAGTCTTGGGCACAAGATGTTGGTTGAAATGGATGAAAAAGTAAAATTTGTCAAGCAAAGGTTAGCTGAAGTTAAGGAGAGATAGAGAAGCTAAGTTGATGCTAAGAGAGTGCCCTGTAATTTTGCCTTAGGTGACAAAGTAATGTTGAGAGTAAAACCTCACAAAAGCTCCATTAAATTTGGAAAGTCTTCTAAGTTATCCCCGTGTTATGTTGGAACTTTTGAGATTCTAGAGGAAGTGAATCTAGTAGCTTATTGAATCACGTTGCCACTAGCTCTTACCAGAATGCATAACGTCTTTCATGTGTCCTACCTTAAAAAGCACATACCAGGGGATAATCATGTAATTGATTCCAAACTCTTTTATAGGTATGAGACCCCAGAGTAGTAACTCTTGAGCTCGTCAAGGTTCTAGGAACACGTAAGCTATGCTTACGTAACAAAGAGGTCTTGCAGTGCAAAGTCTAGTGGGACCAATACACAAAAGACTCAAATACTTGCGATGACTATGCAAAAATTCAACAGAAGTTTCCTCATATTCTTAATGCTTTTTAGAATGTTTGAACAAGTGTTGTTAGTTGTTATGTTTTAATAATACCTAAAGTCATCGGGGATGATGATTCATAAGGGGGGAGTATGTTACACCCCACTTGTGTAGTTACTATTTACTATTACTACATAGGATAAATATGAATGTAATGTGAATTCTAGAGATGAATAAATTATGCTTGTACCTTGTTATCAATATGAATGTTATCTTATTTGATGTTATCTCATTTGAAGTTATCTCAGTTGATGTTATTTCATGGGGAAATATTGCATATATGTGAATAAATGGTTATTGAATTATTATTCTAACTTTGGAGATGTTTTATGTATACTGCATATGTTGTGAACAATTAACTACCGCATGCATGCATTAGTGGATGCAGGTATATGTTCCATTCCTCAAGGCAGATGGAAGTATCACTCAGGAGAAGATATTGGTTGGGTAACCGGTAAAAGTAAACTATCTGAGCATATACACACATCATATTAGAATGATTGAGTTGAGTCAGTTTGTGGGTAGTTGGTAAGTCAACCTTAGCTGATATGTCTGCATTTGAGAGTTTTATTTATTACTGCATGCATTATGGGGTGATTTTATCTATTGGGCTTTTGAGATCTTTCTTGTACTAAACGATTATATTGACAAGTGGGATGTACATAGAAGTATATTATATATATGCACATACATGTCAATGGGATCTAACGATATGTATATGCACATGTATAGATGTACCACACATAAGCACTTATCAATATGATGGTGATTGTGTATGGCTATATGTGAATTGGATGTGAACATACATACATACACACATACATATATGTATAGTATATACACGTATCCATATGTATATTTATATTGATACATGTGTACGTTGGCGAATGGACACACTCATACAAATGCATCGATATAGATATACCTACATATACATGTACATAGAGGCATACACATACATACATATATACATATATATATATATATATATCAAGTGTATGCTTACATTATTGTTCTATGATATATATATGTAAATATATATTAACAGTTATATACATATATATAAATACACGATGGTATTTAAATATATATGTATATGATATATATATATATATATAAATAATATATATTTAACATATTATTTATGTTAATGGAAACCGACTATCTTTATTTAGATAGAAGCCAATTTATCAAGGTTTATTATAGTCGATAAAGACTATGATATTGGTGGTCGATTATAGAAATTTTAGACCATGTTTTAAAAGGCCAACAAAATAACTTATGATTGTTATTTCAAGCCGATTATCATTCAAAATATCACCCGATATTAAGACATCTGTATTGTGTTTAATGTTGTTGGCTTATGTCGATATTAATGCATGGACTGGGTTGATGCCTTGGATAAGAGTAACCTTGACTTTGTCAAAACATCTTTAAGCTTTAGTCAACTCATCATCTAAAAGCGGATCGATGGAGGCTTGCTATTGTAAAATGCTAGTTGACTGTTTCAATTTGCAATGAAACCACACCAAACAAGAAGATGAGAAATTAGAATTGGCACCACCTTTGAAATGAAGTTGTTGTAGATGTCTATTTCATAGAACAATTCGAATTGAGTATATGCATATTTGAATAAGTCTTTTGGTTGCTGTCAATAAGAAAGTCAACCTGTAGGTGATTATGCCGAGTATTAGCTTAAGAAGTCACCACCTTTTTGCTGTGTTTCATGTGTTTTGCTTTGCATGGAGCTTGCTGTCCAATAACATGCCTAAATTGTAGGATATGACTTCATCAAACTGATCTATAAATAGTTGAGCCATTTCATTTGGAAGGGACGCATTCTTCCATAAGATTATATATCTTTTGCAATTCCTATTTTTGCATTATTTCTAGCCATACTTTGTTTTACATTGAGAGAGAGTAAGGAAGTGAGTTCATTTATTTTGTGAAGAAGATTTATTTTGAGAGGAGTAAGCTATCAACTTGAGAGATAGTGTTTATTAGTGACATTCTTGAGAAGCTGTTTACCAAGCTTGTTGCGGTTGGAAAGGGCTGCATTGTTGCCATTTGATTGGATAAGGGATAATAGGCATGGTGATCTCTTCTTCTTTGTTATTTTACTGTTGAATGATGTGTCTTGCATGCATGATTGAAATGTATTTTCCAATGTGTATATTAGAGATATTTGAGTGTCTTGAAAAGGAAAATGAAACTTATGTGTTATTTTCATATGGTGCTTGTAATTAATCCATAATAGGAGATGAGTGTTTATCATAGGTATTATATACTAGGTATGATTGAACATGATAGGCACATATGGTACACTTAGCTAAGTTATTGATTTAACTAGGAAAGATTGTGTTAACTCCCAAGATAGATAATATAGTATGGGAGGGAGTTTGTGCACTACTTGTAAGTAAGTTTAATTCCAAGTATGTAGGTTATCTCTGGGATGATAGACTATCCAATGAAGGAAATGTCGGGCTTGTGTACTTACTAGTTAAGAAGAATTATTCCAAGTAGATTAATATGGTGATATGTTATCTCTGGGACGATGGACTATCCATTGAAGGAAATACCTATGCGTAGCTTAAGATAGACTTAAGTCAAATCGACCCTGAGTAGTGTATGTGATAGATGACCGTCAGTAGAAAATATTGAATGAAAGACTTTGGCCAAAGTAGTGGGAATGTCCAAAGACTCCATTGAAAAGTGTGTATACCGAGACTCCACTATCAGTTCACCATAGTCTAGTATTACATGCTAGTTCGAGATTGTGGGATTACAAGGTTCTAGTTATGTAGGACACAACACTATGCTCAGTTGGTTGTCATTATCGGTTACTCTACCAATCTCTTCATCGAAGGGAAGGACCATCTATCGAATGATAGATGCATGAGGGATCGCATTATGAGTCCATGGTTGATGGAAAAGCACTTGAGTGATGCTTCTCCTCCACAACAAGCGACAAAAGAACCAAGATTTTAAAGGGAGGATCCTAGACCATCTTGCACTATTTGTTCTAAAGCTCATGGATCTATGTATGTAAATGTATGTTTTCTTGTATTTTTGTACTTTAAAAAATTGTTGAAAATAAATGGAATTCTTGTTGTATTATGTTATGCATCTTGATTGAAAATTATCGATATGAAAATAATTTATTTTATTCTAATGGCTTGTTAATTAGTTAATTTACTTGAATGGTGAAAAATTAGAAATTTTTACTTCATTGAAGGGTTAGTATGTTACATCTATTATCAAAATTGTTAGTAGCCACTTTGCTATTTTTTGAGATATTCTCAGTTTTTGATCCGTATGAGACACCAACACACCATAGGGACATCCACACACCATGCTATCATTCTTGGTTGAGATCTCATCAGTTTTCCCAGAAGACCTCTGTGACCTGCTCTTTCAATTTTTGGAACTCTCGCCTTTTAATTATGCATAAAACATAAACAAACACTCTTCATCATTTTATCTTGTTACCTGAGTTGGGTTTTTTTAGGTAGTTGAGGGCTATTTTCTCTTTGTGACCTCGTCATATCGAGAATAGAAAATCCCCTCCTCTACATTGAAAAGTACAAGGATCAACTTGTAGCAAAGGGCTATGATTATAAGAAAGGAATTAATTATGAAGACAAATTTTCTCACACAAAAAAGATCAAGACCATTAAAATGATTTTGGCTAAGTTGGTATCTCAATTTGGTTGGAAAGTACATCAAATGGATGCGAAGATAACTTTCCTAGATGCATATCTCAAGAATGAAGTCTATATGCTCCAATCTAAGGGATAGATTACACAATGTTAGAATCAAAAGTTGTGCTTACTTATAGAATCTCTCTACACTTTAAAATAGGCTCTTAGAGCTTGGTACATCAAGATTGATGAACATATATGTTTTGCCCTGCATAACCATCCCATTTTCTTCTCAGACGAAATGGGTCCCCCTCGTTGCCTTGGTGCCTTTTCCCTTTTTTGTCTCTCTTGTTTTTCCTTGCCCTTTGTGTTTTTGTTTTTGGCTCTGGGTGTTGTCTTTTTCTTCCTTTTATTTTTTTGTTTTCTTCCCCCCTTTGTTTTAGAATCGGGTATCAAACTGGAACCAGAACCTTGAAGCTTTGTAAGGTTCATGTTCTTGGTTCTGACCTGACTTTGATTTCCACTTTCTTGTCTTTGTTATGTTTCTGTTGTCTATTTTAGAATTAGATATCGAAACATAATCAAAACCTTGAACCTTTGTAAGGTTCATGTTCTTGGTTCCGACCCAATCTTGATTTTATGAGTTCCTTTTTTCTTGTGCCTAATCGGGTTCGGATCTTAGATTAGAACTAAAACATTGCTCTTTTTGAAGGTTCATGTTTCAAGTTTAGTTCTGATCCCGATTTTTGCCTTACCTTCTTTGCGATGGTTCATGTTCCGAGTTCGATTTTGACTCCAACTTCCAACCTACCTGCATTAATATCAGGTCTCTTCACACACACGAAACTGATATATAATCATATATCCTCCACACTTTGTCTCACAATTGCATTCAATTTTCATGAGTAGAGCTAGGGTGATTGATAGGTGGAGCACAAATTCGAGCTAGGAGAGTCTTTGATCTACCTTGGTTATCGTGCCTTCACATTTTTGAGGTAGGGTTTGTGCTTTCATTGTCGTGCTATTTTTCTTTCTTTCCCATTCATATTTTTGGGTTGGTTCGCTATTTCATTTGCTTATGTTTTCTATTCGTTCGTCTTTCTTTCTTTTCTTGTTTTCTTGGTTTGTTTGCCTTTTGGTTTTTCTTGTTTTCTTTCTCTTCTTTGTGTTTTTGTTCGCATTTGGTTTTGTTGCGTTTCATGGGTGGGATTCCTCATTTCCTCATGCCCTAGGTTGCCTAGGGTTTTCATACGACTTGGCCGACCCTTCTAAATTTTGAAAATCTCAAACCCACGCCAATCTTTATAGAGTTTCAAACCCTTGATCTACCCCCACATCCAATCCCTAAAGTGATGAAATTATCTAAGTCTGGGTTTGGCCTTTAGGAAATTTCCAATGCCTGAGTTCATCTCGATCCCGATTCCCAAGAGTCTGATGACATGGATGCACAAGATAATCAAGCATGTGAAGGATGACACATTTAAAATCCTAAACAAGGTAGGAATACTAGGTAGTGCTACTAAACAAATGCTAGTATATAAGCATTATCCTCATATAACAACTAGGGAAGATTTGAATCACTACAAGAGAGTTAATGATGCATTCCCCATAAAGCTGGTGAGGACCATCGAAGGGGATAAAGTGAAGAGAATCTATATGGATGCACATAGTGTAATTAATTATTATGGGTTCTAGTACATCCAATTTATAAAGTTCACCTACATTAGGGTAGAAATATTTATGGGTTAACCTTACATGATGCCCAGGTACCCAACATACAAGATAGTGTTGTTGGAATTCTCAAGGAAAATAATGAAATCTTATGATGCTTTCTTTCAAGATCATAGAAAAGGACAGATAAAGTTCCCCATATATATGGTAAAATATGAATGCAATTGAATTAAACATGTTGGAGTAGTAGAAAAATAATTGTAAATTTATGGATTACAGGTGTTCAATTTGGCAAGGCCAAAGTATGACCTAGCAGGGAGACTACACAAACAAATTAATAGGATAATCACCCACAAAAATCATATGGAGGATTATTGGAATGATTACAAGGATGAACATGAAATAAGAAAAAGAAGATCATATCAAAGGTTGGCCTTGGTTCAAATGAAGACCCTTGGAATGCATGATGTTCCACCATAATTAAAAGAAGAAGATGGAGATGTATTGAATCCAATGTATGAGGTAGATCAAATATTCGATCAAACCATTCAAGACCTTGTCTGGAAAGAACCCGAGACAACATCCCTAGAAGTTATAACAAAACCTGTTATAGAATCCAACCAAATATGGATTGACAGATATATTCAAATGATCAGATCAAGGGGAGTTGCAATCACTTACCCAAAAGACAAGAAAAGAAAGAAAAATGTCATAGAAGAACAAGGCTATGCTGATTGTATGGGAAAGAAGAGAAGAATCATGGAAGATAGAGCTATTGAATATGATAAAGAAAGAACTACTAAAACACCAAGTGGTTTTGATAATAAGTCAACTAGAAGACCTTGATAAGGAGATACGAGCAATGTCAACTAATTTTATTGAAAGACCTAGAATTAAATATTGTGGAGCTTCATTATCATCTTTATTACCATAGGAAAAAATTGTATCACTAGAGGAGACAATTTGTAGGTGATATATACAAGAATGAGAGGATTAATTTCTGAATTAGCTACAACCATGTTCACTTCTCCTCCTTTAGTAGGAACATCTATAATGATGCAAACCATGGGGGAAATAAACTCATCTACTGAAGAGGAGGGAGAGATGACAGTAGACAATATTTTGAAAGAAAGAGAGATGTTAAATAAACTGATATAAGATATTTGACAGAAGAAATAACAAGACCTAGTGCCTCTACCTATAGCTGCAAATGAACAAAGATAAGATGTTCCTTGGATTGTTTCAAAGGATTTAGAAATAATAACACCTCCACCTAAAGAAGAGGAAGAGAATTCCCCAATATCTAAAGGAGTAAAAAAATTAATAGTAAGTGCAACACCTCCAGTTTAATTTGAACCAAAATTTGAAGAACCATAAGATCTATTTCTACCCAAAAACAAGAGGAGATGAATTGTTGCATGAGGAACCAATTAATGTTGAGATGGTTGAAGACCAGTCTCAACATCAAAGCAACCATCTCAACATCAAAAGAGTAATGTTGATAATACATAAGAACATATAGTACATTCTCAACAAAATGAAGGATCAACTAAAGACAAATATTCTTCACCCATTGAAGTTATAAATGAAGAAAATCAAGACACTAAAAAGGAAATTCCTTAGAATCTCATGAACAGGTAGTGCATGAGGAGAAGGAAGAAGGATTAAGTGAGGGTAAATTAAAAGAAAAAGAAGATGTCGAGAAACAGGAGGTGAGTGAAAGATCACCTCAACATGAATCTCTCTTTGAAGAAGTCCCATAAAATGAAGAAAATGGAGAAAGGGATAGTACACCACAAAAGGGAAATTTTGAAGAAAGAGAAGATCAAGTAATGGAAGAAGGTCCTAAGGAATTATGATCAATTGATGCTATACCTAATTAGTTTTCTAGGTAATTACAACCACCAATGCAAGTACAACTAGTACCTGTAGACCTCAAGAACATTATGCAAGAGGCATATACCCCAAAGCCTAAGGCTAAAGCCAAGATTAGGCATGCGATAAGTACAGATGGAGGAAATATTATACATGTTTTATAACCTATAGGAGATAAAAGAAAAAAGTGGAGTCACCACTTGGGATTATCAAGTGTCAACCATTAATCTAGGGTATACTTCATGGGAGTAGGACATTGAAGAAATGAGAATTAATCTAGAAACAACTACTGACCTCTTGAGGATGGATAAACAAAATAAGAAATAATTAAAGGAGTGCCTAGCTCTACTACATAGCTTCCTCAAAGTAGTTGCTCAACCAAGCCGATCCCTGATAGTATTGCCTTCAAATCTAATGATAATATCCAAAGAACAAGTGGACACAATTGAAAATGTGAATCACGAAGTGAATGTGCTTAACAAATGGATGGATGAAATGATGAAATAAAAAGAAGAAACCATAAGGGAAGCCATTTGGAAACATAAAGAAGTTGACCATTGGTTTAAGAAGGTAATCAAACTAATGGTTAGTTATAATAATTTCCTAGAATAGAATGATATAGAGTTGTAGAGGGTGGTGATCATCTAGAAGATTGAAAATGAACAACTATTGCAGGAAAAGGTAACTACAAAGGAAGATATCCTGAAGGTAAAGACTCAAGGATTATAGTTGAATTGAGAAAGAGAGTCTATGTGATAGTGTAAAGAAGAGATGAAAAATATCATCAAGATGATTGAGAGAATGATGCATAACGATTTGGGGCTCATTGATTCTCTTACTCAAGAAGTAAGTGTTCAATATAATCTAGGGCAAGGAGATGTTGAAGTAAAAAAAATTAGAGCCGTAATTGGGAAGGTAATGAGTAACCTTGTATCTTGCTTGAGTAAAGAAGCAATAGAAGATGTAATAAGAGGAAGAAACTTGATTATGAGATAGAAGAGAGATATAGAGGAAATGAATAATGAAATTAAGAATATTTTAAAAATATATGCTTAGGAAATGTTTAAGTGGAACCTTTCACAAAATGTGGCTAGGGACGATCTGAATAGAGTTCTACTAGAATTTAATGAGTACAAATTCAAGAAAGGACAAGATGTGCTTATTGAAGAAGCAATTGAGAGCGAATACAAAATTTTTGTTCCACCTTTACGTATGATGAGTAATTAATATTTAAAGTTTTGTAGAAATCTTAAGGGATATTGGAAGAAGTGAATGGGAAGATGAAGACCCAATTCCAGATCCAGATGCGGGAAAATAACTTGATGAAAGAACTCATACAATAAGTTGTATGAATTTTAGAGTATGAACATGATTAGTTTTGAGTAAATATGATAGAAAGAACAACAAAGGATAAAGATAGAATGGCAAAGAGTTGACCAAATTTGGATACCGAAGCTTGAATTGAAGGTTTGCCACAAAGATTTTGTCAACCACAAGGATACATGACTACTATCCATAATTTTGAAGTGTTAGTGAACCATCAGTGATGACAAAGTCAAGAAGATATAAATTTGATTGTCTTCTTAAATTATTTTCTGATAGTCCATGTGTAGAAGATTTTTTTTCTTGCCACGTGTTTGATGTTGATTCACTTATTTTTATTTGCTATGTGCGATGTTGTAACTAACTTCTATACTAATTTTTTCAAAGCCAGGAGGTTATATTTTATTAAAGATAAAAAATTGTTGAGATGATAGAGATTGAATTAGAACATCACCAATTTAAATTCTATTTCATGTTTTCTATTCATTTTAGCAAAGACTTGTGCATATTATAGAGGTTTGTAGCGTTGAATCAAAATTGTCATTCTTGATTGTAAATATTGCATGACTATAAGCTGTTTACCTAGGTGAACTAATCAAAATTTTACGCCATTTTTGGGTGCATTTTGAAGCTCTCATCGGTGAATAATTAAATTATTTAAACTCTTGCATTATTTTGTATGTAGCTGTGAGATATTCTGGTGAAATACAAATAGTTTCTACTTTTGTTTACTTGTCTTTCAATGTTTATGTGTGTAATATCTAAAGAAATTAAATTTCTTAGGCTCTTTCCTCTCTTCTCTTAATCTTTTACAATTTCTTTTGGATGAAGTAGTTGCAAGTAATGTGGAAAGTGATGGATGCATAATTTATCAAGATTAATAGAATCACTTGCTAGCTGCAAGCATACATCTCCAAGTACTTATAAGTCCCCATGTGAAAACAACAATTAAACAACGAACCTTGAGTGAACCTAGTGAGTCAAGACCTGACATTATTGAGCCTTGGGATAGCTGATTCCTAACCGAATTAGTGGCTCTTTCAAGATATATGGGTTCCGTTGTTAAATAAATTTATCTATATGTTGTGTGAGTAACATCCTCATCAACAATTATATAAAACCAATTGGTTTTACTTGCAAGGCCATCCATAAGAAGAGATTTTAAAGACCTAGAGGTCCTCACAAGAGTTGCTATGGAAATCTCTCAAATAATTTCATGGAACCAATGGGTAAACCAGGTTGCTTTTGTATATTAAACGAAAATGATCTACCATAAATTAAAATATATAGACCTAATTGGTATTACCTACAAGGGCATAAAAAATAAGAGATTTTTAAAATCTAGAAAACTAAATGAGAGCAATTGAGGAAATCTCTCAAACAATTTCATGGAATCCATAGGTAAAACCTTGCCTTTGCAATCCTAAACAAAAAATGCTCTACCATAAATTAAAACATATAGACCCAACCCGTTTTACTTGCAAGGACATCCAAAATAAGAGATTTTCAAGATCTAGAGGACTTGATGAGAGTTTTTGAGAAAATCCTTCAAACAATTTCATGAAACCCATGGGTAAATCCTCGCATTTGTAGTATTTAATGAAAATACTCTACCATAAATTAAAACATATAGCCCCAATTGGTTTTACTTGCAAGGCATCCAAAAGAAGATATTTTCAAGACCTAGAGGGCATCATGAGAGCTATTGAGGAAATCTTACAAATAATTTCATGGAACCCACATGTAAACCCTTGCCTTTGCAATATTAAATAAAAATGCTTTACCATTAATTAAAAAATACAAAATTGATTGGTTTCACCTACAAGAACATCTAGAAAAAGACATTTTTAAGACCTAGAGGGCTCCATGAGAGCCTTTGAGAAAACCTCTCAAATAATTTCATGGAAACAGTAGGTAAACTCTTCATTTTGTAGTATTCAACTAAAACGTTTTATCAATTAAAATATGACATGACACGATTAAAGTGGATGGAAAATAAAGTGCCTACAACTCTTTCCTTCTTATCGTTGCAACTATATAATAAAATTAAAATGAATGAAAAATAAAACATAATAACTAAATTTTGAATTTTTTAACATGAATTAAACCCCCCTTTATAAATTTGACTTGTCCCTTGAAGTTGGTGGTGGAGGAAGACACATACTTGATATAATTCTTCGTATAGTAATGTCAAACAAGGAACTCCTTTTGTTTATAGGAAGCATAAATTGTATTGTTACATGTTCCTTTCCATGCATGGCCATTTATCCTTAAAATAACTCTAATATGAAGAGTAGTTGTGATGTTGTTAACGGTTGGCAAAATTAACACTTTGAACCACCAAATTGAATAAATTAAATTCATGAAATATTTCAACTAACAATATGGGCCATTCTTTAATCCTAGATTGTTATTTAAAATCAATGCTACTAATAAATTTTTGAAGTACATTTGACATTGTAACAACTATTATATAAGGCTTTAATTTATGAAGGGGATGGGCTTCGAATTATACCAAAATATATACCAATTAGATTATAATTATGGGAAAGATAATAACAAGTTTATATTAGAAGGATAACTAAATATTATAGATTATAGGGTAAAAATGGTATTTTTTATATTACTCAATAAAATAATTATAAATATATAATTTAAATAAATTGAACATTTATTTATTTTATTTTTTATTTTATGAAATAATGAAATATATTATCATTAAATGTATATATCATTTAAAAAATATATGAAATAAATTTATGTAAAAGATATTAATGTGTTTATTTTATTTATGTCATAAATTTTGCAATCAATAAAGAAATTTTAATTGTATATTTAAATACAAATAAATGATCTTTTGTTGTTTATGGTATAGTATGATGGTTAAATTGTGTCATTATTGTTGTAGTCATCGAGGTTCAAACTTCTGTTGGGCTATTGTGATTGTAAGCATTTTGCCCTTGTTGATTCATTATGCTTGCGGGTTTGAAACTTTACATTGATGCTATTGATATTCATGCCAAATGTCTTAGTTCTCCAAACCCTCACTAGATTGGTGTGTTCGTGGACTTTGTGATCTTGTTGGACTACTCTGCTCACAAGTTTAGACTATTCAAATTAATGTTGTGTGTTCATATTAGAGATGAGGTCCCCTATTTATTCGAAGCAAACTAAATTTTTTCATATTATCAATTAAAAACAATATTTATTTATTTTATATTTTACTTAAAGATATTTTATTATTAAATAATATATGTTATATTTATTATTAAATATCATTGATGCTATAAATTTAAATTAAAAGATAATAATTTTTCTTTCACAATTAAAATATTAAATACTTTTCTTTTATATTATCATTATAAAGCACTTCTAAATATTATTAAATATAAATTCATTTATATTTATTATTTAAAATATTTGTCAATTATAAAAAAAACTAAATTAAATGTTTTTCGATTTACCAACTAATCTAAGTGATACTACTTAGAGCCATGGAAAAAGGAGATCAATGTGAAGGATGCCAAGATTTGCCATAATCATACTTAATTTAATATTGAGTATTTTGAATCAACATTGAGTTATAGACAAATTTTATATGTTTACAAGAACTTAAACCAATTAGTTTAGAATTTAAGAGGAGATCCTATATAATCTCCACTGTCTATAATGAGAATAGTTGGAAAATAAATATTTAGGATGTCATTTAAAAAATTGGTGTAAACAAATTTACTATGAAAAGTAAATCTTAGAAGTTCATTTATCATGAATGGAATATTAGGTTTTTTAAATAAGATTATAATAAAAATGTATTATTGATTTAAATCTATTATAAAGGATAAAAAATTATATCTTGTATTTTTATTTTTATTTTATGTTATTTTAGATGGAAATTTTTGATTTATAATTTTAGTATATAATTTAATTATTTTGATATATTTATTAACTTAAACATTATTTTAGTCTTTAGTTATGACATACCATTTTATTTATGATTCTTTTGATCTAGTTTCCATTACTCCATCTAGTTTGGACAATATCACAATTATGATTTTGTCCTTTAACTAGATTGTTGGTTTGAATATGTCCCCAAAATTTAAATTTATGAATTCAAAGGATAACGATGTTAGAATTTATTCATTACCTATCGTTTGGAGACCAAAAATTTAAATTATGCATTTAGATTTGTGTATATAAAGACATCTTAGAGAATTTGTACATCACTAAGAGCTTATTTTGACAAATCATAAAAAAATATTTCCCACTTTAAGTAATTAGTCATAAATTTTCCTCTATTGGCATCCACAATAGTTGATCTTTCAACAATCAATTATCAACATCCATTATCAAAGCACACATTAAATATACTCTCTCACATAATCAGTCATGAGCTTACAATGAGCTTTGATAATAATCATCAATCAACTCAACAACATTCATTGCCACCATATATTGACATCAATTACCACACTCCTTATCTCTTTTTAAACGTGTTTTTAACTCAATCTTGAAGCTTGAGTAATACACAAGTAAGTCCTTGACATGTAAATAGAGAAAATGCACTTATAGAAAAATAGGTGCAAGTTAAGAAGTAAAAATAGGTCTTAGGATAGAGTCAAAATTTTGGATGTTAAAGAATATTTAGGATGGTATGAGACATTTTAGAGTAGGATTTGGAAGATGAGAAACTAAGGAAAAGTGGTGTTTCTATCTTTTATGTGAAGTAATTAGTTTTTTTTAGAAAAAGCATATTTTAATAATAATCTCTTGATGATAAGAAAAAAAATTGTTAAATAATAAAAATTAGCTAGTGGAATTATAATTTTCTCAAAATATTGAATTCCTTCAATTTTGAGCACATTTTCTTAATCGTAAAGCATAAGTCTATTGCTATTTATGTAAAATAAACAATTTAAATTTCATGTAGTTTTTATTACAAGTGAATTCAATTAAGTTCATAGTTTCTTTAGACTATGTCTAGAAAAAATGATAATTTTGTGATAGTATTTAAGAATCTAACAAGAGATCATAAGACTAAATAAGTTAAATTTAGGGTAACAACATGTCTAAGAGATCTATTGATGTGTGATTTAACACACCATGTTGGAAAAATAGATGTTCTTATACTTGGAAGGTGTTAACCTCAAATATTATTTGTTTAATTTTCAAGTTTCAGGTTTCTTAAAATGACTAAATATGAGAGTGTTTGATAGTCTTATTCAAAGGGCTCCAGTGGAATTCAAAAGGCCATTATTAAAATATAATGATTAAACAATGTAAAACCAATTGCATGCATCATATAAAGTACTTTCAATCACATTTATATTCATATTTATGAATGTGTTCTAAATTTAATTTTTAGATTTTACATAATCTGTTTCAACATCAATTTAAAAGGACATATAATGTAAAAATTTATTTTAGCATATGAACTTTAAAATAAGAATTACAAAGCATGAAACGTTGCACAAACACTTTATTTTTTCTTCCTTTTGTATAAATAAATTCATCATTTTACCAATTTATAAAATTATAACACTAAAAATAAAAAATAAATCAAAATTGTAGCTAATTAACATATTTTAACAATGAGATAAAAATTATAGAAAAGAAGGGGAGAATAAGAAGGTAAGAAAGCCTAAATTTTTTTTATTAATATAAGCAGCAAAATTGGGTTCTAAACCTTAACATAAAAAGCCCCTAGAGAAGATTAAAAGGTCCACATGCCACAAACAACACTTTAATAGCATAATAAAAGCAGATTTCAAATGTTAAAACAAAAACTAAAAAAAAAAGTAGAGAGAGAAGTAGTATAATCAAACACTTTATCCTAATCCTCCTTGAGGAATTTGAAAAATTCTCTACCACCAGCATTGGTGCTAGCTCCTTTCTTACTCTCATGAATTTTAAAATATTCATCTAGCAAGGAACACAATGTGGGCTTTGAGTGATGCATTAATTTCAAAGAGAAGAAAGAGATGAATCTCAACTTACCTTCAAGCTGATCAACTCTATTCTTTAGGGGTACAACATCAGTAGTAGTTTAAATGCACTTGGGGCAAGTATCTTGGTTAGGTTGGACAACAAGGTGGTTTCTGAATCCTCCAAATCTGACATAAGCACATTCATCTTTTGGAATAGGCCCAAGCCCTTATTTACAACATCCACCTCCTAACATAAAAAAATTAGTGTTGTGATTTTTTTGAAATGTGCGTAGGTAGGAAGAACGGGAACGACTCTCTGCGACGGCCCGAGGGCTCTGCTCCGGTTCGGCTCGCTTCGTCTTCTCTCGATGTGGCTGGGGGGGTGGACGTTGCTGGTGTGTGCTCGCCTGGGGGTTCCGGTGTGGGCTCTCTCTCCTCTGGTGCTAGGGATGGAGTCCCTTCTGTGTTCCCTTTGGCTGGCTCTCCGACCTGTGGTGCTGTCGGCAGTGTTCTTGGGGTGGAGGTGCATGCTGTTCCTTCTGCTAGGGGCTCTCGTCTCTCCCCTGCCTCGGTGCTTGCTAGTGGGTGTGCTCCTCCTACTACTGGGTGTTCTGCGGGAAAGGCTAAGTCCTTTTCTGAAGCTGCTAGAGTTGGTGCTCGGCCTCCTCAGAGGTCTATTCCTTGTGCCTGGGACTCCTCGGTGGTGGTTTGTGGGCCTGAGATTGTAGAGAATGAGGAGTACTACTTGAAAATGGGTGTGGTCTGTAGGTTCAATGGTCTATGGCCATTCCTCCTAGACCTCCATGCTTGGGTGAAGGCATCTTGGAAGCCTTTGGTTGTTGGGGAAATCGAGCTCTACCCTAGTGCTAGGGGCTTCTTTATTGCAACCTTTGGCTCCCCTCGTGAGCGAAGCTGTGTTCTGGATAGAGGATGGATGTGGGGTATTCATTCCCTGTCCATTAGGCCTTGGGCTCGCTCATTCAACCCCCTTACAGAATCGTTGAATATCGGACTTGTTTGGGTTCGATTGCCTAAACTTCCTCTCCAGTTCTGGGAGGAATCTTGCTTCGAAGCCATCGGCAATACCATTGGCCATTTCTTGATGGTGGATTCTACAACTAGGGAGTTTGGACACACCACGGTCACTCGATTGCTTGTTGATCTGGACATCTCTAAACCTCGTCATGAGGATGTTGTTTTGCTGGTGGAGGATAGACCTTGGAAGCAACTCTTGGACTACGAGGGCCTCCCCTTTTGGTGTAGAAGATGCTTCTCGGTGGGTCACTTGGCCTCTGCTTTCCCTCATGCCCGTCGCAAGGGCACTGCGACTTGGTGGACTGATGCTCTCCTTGATCACCTCATGGTGGGTTCTTCTTTGGAGGTTTTTGTTGCTCTCCTGGAACTCTCTTCTTTGGTTCCTCCTATGGACTGTTCTGCTGACACTGTTGTGCCAGACCCTTCTGCTGACACTTCTGGGCTTGTCCCTACTCCTGCTGTCGATGCTCTATCTGTCCCTGCACTCACTGTCAGTGCTTTGTTTGACCTTGTTTTCCCTTTGTTGGGTGCCTCTTCTGAGCCGCTTGTTGATCCATTCTCGGCTACCTTGTTGCCGATGCCCTCGTTGCTCAGTGGTCTTGTGGTGGCTGAGGTGGAGTCGATCCTCTCACCGTTCTCCTTGTTTCCTATTTTCGAGCCTCCTTGGTCGGTTGTTCTTCGGAAGAAGAAGTCTGTGTCTGCTTCTAGGTCTCGGGCTCATGGAGCTAACTCTGAACCCTCTATTTCGGGGGTTGCTTAATCTCTTTGATTTTCCACAGGTGTCTATCAACTGTTTCTGGTTGTTCCTATAGTTCAATCTCTATTTTGAACTATGCTTTTCTTTGGCCCCTTGGGCTCTTTGTGAAGGGTACGACACCCTGAAAATGCTACTTATCTTTTCAAAAACATCCACCTCCTCCTCCTCATTATCCTTGTTATTTTCTTCTTCATTCTCATCCCTATCCATTGAGTCACTAGAAATTTCATCAATTCTAAATCTAGGAGTCATGCGAATGGAAATCCTGTTAGACCACCTAACATTCAGTCTTAGGCTCTTTTTCTCCTTCAAGGTTACATGCACCCTTTTTTTAGTCTCTTCTCTATCTCTAGTGTTAGTTTAATCATCCTCGTCCAAGTTATATGTATTAGCTTCCTTGACAAATAAATGAACATATGTTTTATTTTCTTTTTGCTTGTGGGATTTTTGGTCCCCATATTGCCCTGCTTACTTGAAGAAGGGTTCTTACTAGGGCTATTCTTCAGATCACATAGGCTCCCCAAAACTAAATTCTAGGTAGAAGAGCAGAGGGTTTTTGGGGATTTAGAATGAGGGGTAGTTTTAGCCTGTAATGTCCCTATTTTTAGCACTACACCTTTCAAGGATTGATGGCCTTTTCTCGATGCGTTGTCGACAGGTCAGAGGCAGAATTAGGGTTTCCGACTGTTTGGTGGGTTCTCTTGAAGATTCAGGGTTCTGCTTGTTGGAATTTGGGTGTTTGGATTGCGGATTCTTTCTGGGTTTTCAGAGAGCTTTGCAGTGGTATGTTTTTCTTGGCATTCTGAGCACCTTCAGGAATTTACTATTTTTAGTAAATTCTATTTTTAGCAGTGGTCCAGTCAGCATCAGCTCAGTCAACTTTCCTCTTCTGGCAGTTCATTGGGTAATTCCGATTTTTGGCTTAAGGGGTTCATTTTGGAGAAATAAGTTATTTTAAGTCAATAATGTTTTATTTTATAAAATAACCCCTTGTCCTAGTAATATGACTTAAAAGTTGTTTTAAAGAAGGGGACTTGGAGGGTGGTCATCACATGATGATTTATTTTGATCTTTCTAAAGTCTAAATGCTCAAGTGAAATTGGACGCCTATTTTATGAAGAAATGATTTTAAATAAAGTCAAATTTAGCCTTCGAAAAGGGGTCACCCAAACTTGGAGGGAAAAGAAGTCAAATTCAAAAGGGAATTAGGGCGCATCTTCTAGAAGTTTCTGGAGAGCCTTATCAAGTCTATATAAGGAGGCAGTTGCTCTTCATTTCTTATCTTATATTTGGAATATTGTTATGCTGCCGAAATGGTGCTGGGTTGCTTCGAGGAATGAATGCCTCCTAGCCTTGGCTCGACTTCTTGCTTGAAAGACAACAACTAGTGGAGAGTTAAATTGTAGTTGAGTGAGATTTGTAGTGAGATTTTGCATTGCAGAAGTTGTTTTGCATTTGTAGTTCGGTTTCTTGCATTTTAATCAAATCTAGAGTTGCTGATTTTTGTATTGCAGATTGAAGTTTATACTCATAAGTCTTTGGGCGAATTTATTTTGGTTCTGGGTAGTTTACCCATGCATTTGCTAGCCTTGGGCGCCCCTCTATGCCAAGTTGCAGTTTTTTTAGAGGTGTCTTGGATTTTATCTTGTTGGTAGAACATTTCTTGAGGCTGAACCATTCTGTTTTGCCTGGCAAGTGTTTAGAAAAAAAAATACTTCAATTTTTCAGCTGTTTCTTTGTCTAGTCTTCATTGCCATCAACCTAGCTTTCTTTTGCATCAAGTCTCATGTCATTCTAGCAAGTATTGAGTGAGTTGTGAGCATTTTAGTGGATTCTAGGGTTGCTGGTTATGCATATTACGTTGCTGTTTTGTTATATCAGTCTTGAGTAATTTGTATTTTGGTGAAGAGTTGTATCTGGAAGGTCATAATTAACCTTGGAATGATCATATCTATTATTGCAGCAGTGGAGAGCTTCTAATCTTGTTTATTGCAGGCATCTTCTGATATTTTGTAAGCTGAACAGTAGTACTGTCAGCATTTCTCTTAATCTTACTTTACATTCTGAAGCTGCATTGTATTTCTGTATATCTCCGCCATATGGTCGCCTCATTTCCACTCTGGAATTGGGTAGCACATACTTGGTGTTGAGTTTACTTTCAGCATAGTTAGCATCTCCGTCATATGGTAGCTCCCATTCCATCTTGGTTTGGAAAGCACATTCTTGACGTTGAGTTCCTTTCTGTATTTAGAGAAGAAGATCCTCTGACCATATGCTCGCCATCATCGGCGCCATCCTTGGTTAGAGTTGCTTTTTGCATAAGCAGTTTAATTCAGATCCTCTGACCAATGCTCACACCTTGCCCACATCGGGATCCTGGTGTACATTCTGGTTAGAGTTGCTTTCTGCACGTTTTGGTTTATCTTCTAACCTTAACGGGTGCATTGTTTGAAATCTGTTAATTGAAAAAAAAAAAAAAAAAATTGGTTTGGAATATTTCATAGCCTCATCTAGGGAGGTAACAGGAGTGACAAATTATACAAAGTAGAAATCTTCTTTTTTTCTTTGTTGAGAGGTGCCTCATAATTCCCCATATTGGAGTTTGTATTGTTCTTCACTAGGGAATTGACATGCGAGGAGTATTAAATAAGATAAATTCTTATGGGTTTTGGTGGGAAAAGGGCTAGATAGAAATGACAGAGCTAGAAGATGAGACCTTGATGGAGAGGGATAGGGCTTTTCAGGGTTTTAGAAGTTGCATACATGGATTTCTTCACCAAGGACTCCAATGAGGATAAAAAATAGAAAGGAAATATTATGATAGCTTTATTCATGAAGTGATTAAGGAGGTGTAATTGATAAAAATAAAATCACTTGAATCTTCCTTTGAGAGTAACATATTTCATGAGAAGAAAACATATCTTATCTCATGACTATGGGAGTTTAGATCTACAAACCCAGTGTGATGTTTCATCAGTGACTCACTCTCCTTGAAGAAGGGGTGCATGCTTTCATTATCCGACACCTTATTGTGTATCTTGAGCTTTTGACCTTTACAAAACATCCTAGTAGCCTAGGTGATAATATCCTCACTAACTTCAAAAGAAATACCTCCCATCCTCACATGGTGCTTATTCCAGGCACTAGAAAATTGAATAGATAAACTCTCATCATGCCCTTTAAGGAATTCAAGGAAATGGAAATCCCCCATTCCAAACAAATATACCAAAGGAGAGGATCATTTTTGAAATCCTCATAGGATCTTGGTTTAGTTATTACCCTATCCTCTACCCTGGATAAAATATCTAGGTGACTGCACTATGAACACTTCCCGAAGATGCCATGATACCCTAATAATAGATAGAGTTGGATGCAAATGTGGTTTCTTGATTTGAAATAGATTTTTTTTAGAGCTAGGGATAAATACTACCACACAAGATGATATATTGCATGTGTAAGTATTTTAAATGAGGATACGTGTCAAAGGAATAAACCTTATTACTTAGCAACATCAAATTTATAAAATAATCTAGCTTGTGCAAAGACCAATTCCTACACCAATCTTTGCCATGTAGGTTTGTAATTAAATCCACACCATCTACCCTTTCAAAAAGATCAAACTATTAATAGTGGCATTTCAACCCCCTATTTTCTTTATTGTTCATTTTGGTGAACCCAACATTTTCTAGAACATTAATTTTTTGATTTGGAGTTCATTAAAATCTTAGATCTAGGTTGCATTGCATCTTGCATTGCATCTTGCATTAGTGAAAGTGCATCTAGGGTTTCTCATATTTGCATTAGTGAAAGTGCATATAGGTTGCATTTTTTCTTTCTTGCATCAATTTATCTCATTGAAAAGTTGAAAAGTGCATTGTCAATCATCCTAATTGCATTTAAGAACATTGTTATTGCATTCAAAATTGAAAAAATTGCATCCAATTGCTTGTCATTAGTTACTTTTTCTTGCATTAATTGACATAGTTTTATGTTTCTAAAAATCAGGTCCCTGAGTAGGCAACCTAGGAATATTTTTATCAATCCAGATTTTGCTATCTTTATGAAAAAAACCTTTACTAGGACTAAAACACCCTTACTAGCGTGTTAGTCCCTCTCTGGGTTTTTACCTTAGAATCCTGAGTTGATTGCATCCTATTTCAGTTTCGGAACCTTCAAATTTCATCAACATGACCAAGATGTCCTTGCTGGCGTCTTAGTCCCTATGGAGTTTAAAGTTGCAGTTTTCAGGGTTTAAATCTACTTTTTTGTGCTTCCTAAGCCTCTTGGTAACATATACTAGAAGTCTGGAAAGTTTCGAGAACATCTATTTTATGCATCTAGGTTTAAAACATCAATTTAGGGCTCTCATTTTTGAAATCATTTCAATTGCAAGCATCATTAGATCTGAAAACGCTCACATTTCTGAAACTTTGCATAATATGGATAAAAGTACTTTTCACTTTTACATATACAATGTTTACATTCATAAAACTTTACATGAGTTTGATAAAAATGCTTTTCATTTTTAGATATACATTGTTTACATTCTTAAAATTTTGTATACATTGGACAAAAGTGTTTTGCATCTTTGGACACACATTGTTTACATTATTAAAGATTGCATGAGATGGTGCTCATTTACTTCAAATCTATGGCCGCTAGTATCTCCTCTTGCCACTGCTGTCATTGGCAGTGATTTCCCTTTTTTCTCGTATTGGCAACATCTAGAGTAGTAAATGTATCACGATCTGCACACCAATAGGACTTTAACTTGATCTTTAATGCTTCACAGGACTGTTCAATGATTCACATCCAGATCTTCATTGAAAATGAGTAGAAGTTACTTCATCAATGATTCTTATTGCCACTTCAAATTGCCAAAAGATCTACCGAGTTAAAGCTCTGTCATTGGGAGGACATTGGCTTCTTTAATTTTTAATTTCTTTTCACGCTAGCATGATTTTTTCCTGCCAATCATGGATTGGTCTTCTCTATATCCTTTTACACAAGTCTCCTTCCACACTTCAACTCTCCATAGGATCCTTCAACTGCCTTTTGTATGCTTCCATTAAACTTTTGTTTTCCATGGGCTTCCAGCTTCTGCCACAATTCTCATGCCTTCACTACAGACTTTAACGCCATACCTTAGAGCACCTTAATCTGCTAGTCTAGGGTTCTTCACAACCACATATTTCCCTCTCTATTGTAGAACTATCACATCCCAAAGATTTTACATGCTCTGATATCAAATGAAGGTAAAATGCTTGATTGATCACTGATATGAATGGATACAATTTATGGAGGATGCATACCACCTTAGATGCGAATGTGGGTGTGACCACCTTAACTAATAAACAATGTGATAATCATATTTACACTAACATCTACTTGTAGGTTAGATATATAAAGTATAAGATTATTACTATTCAAATTCAAGATAATTATTTTTTTATAGATAATGGGGCTAGTAGAAATGGAAGATCTATATGGGATATGGGGATTTATTGCTTAATTATTGATAATTTGTAGATAAATGTATATACATCAATTAAAAAATATCTTACATCAAAAGGACTATTAGACCTTATTATTCCTAGAAAGAATGCTAAAAATATAATAGGTTATAATTGAGAAGAAATACTTTTTCTTGTTACATTCAAATCTAGAACTACAAATGCAAATTTTAATGCAACTTTGACCTTAGGGATTTTATGGGATGAGGAAGTTTATAGAGTTAAAGTGCTTCTAGGAAGAATGATACCTCCTCTTTTAGAATTTGAGATATAATTTGTATAATGCTCTATCTTAGGTATGATTTCGTAATCTTTACATGGATGCAAAATAATCTCAACCTTTAACAAGAAAGTCTATGTAGCTACATGTAGAAATAATGATAATGAATGTGATATAGTAAGATTTCATGTATGCCATTTTTATTTAATTATTTAATGTAGTATCCTTATATCCATGTAGTTCAAATCCTACAATAAGTATACTTAAAAATCCTAAACATAAAGCTACATCCCTTTTACCCATATTGTGAAAGATATAATGGTTAGAGTTTATTATACCATATTAATTATTGAATGTAATATCCTTATATTCATGTAGTTCAAATCCTACAATAAATATACTTTAAAATCCTAAACATAAAGCTACATCCCTTTCACCCATATTGTGAAAGATATAATGGTTAGAGTTTATTGCCCTAAGGTATACATGTCTATGAGGGAATGTTCAATGGACACATAAACCTTAAATTCATTTCTAAATGGTATAGTTATCTATATCCTTGCATTTTTGTATAATTTCAAAGTGATTACACATTTAAAGAATTCTTCATAATATTACTTCATTGAAAATGAGTAAAAGTTACTTCATCAACGATTCTTTTAACCTTTAAGACTAATTTATTTTAAAATCTAGTGACAATATTTAAAAGGGCTATAAAATAGCTTGTACACACAAATATTTATAGCTTTGTTCATCAAATACTACATGTAATAACTTTAAAAAATATATATAAATATGCACTATTTAATCATAAGAATACATATATTTATGCCTATCATCATTTAATAACAAATTTCTTTACTAATATGCAAATTAAAGTTAATGTATAATATCTACATATTTGGTTTTTTTTTTTTTTAGACTATAGGAATTGGGTAGCCCCCCTATAAATTATAGTGTCTAGTAAACTTTTTCTACGTGGCCAGTGACGTTGGCGTGACACACCCTCTGGTACTATGAGAATGGGGGGAGACTAGACCTCGTGACCTCTTGCCTGTAACAAGATGCTTTAACCAATCAAACCAAAACCCTCACCTCAATTTTATTTAAATTAATATTTTTAACATGATTAAATGTAACATTTCATTGTGATCATTTATAACATGAAAACACATTAATGACCTTTTTCCTTATACCAAAGTACAAATAAACTCTTCTCTCATTATGATGTGCTTAAATGAGATCTATCAATGCAAGGTGCTTAAATAAGATTCCTCAATCAGATATCTCAACATGAATTCAACATTATAAGATAAATTCCGATTCAAACAACACACCCACCCCATAAGAAAAAAAAAAGGAATGTAATTTTATCATATCAAGAAACCCAATCTTATTATTCCAGTAGTGTTAAAAACAATTTTATCGTTTATGACACATGCATTGTCTATTCCAATAGTGTAAAAAACAATACTATTGTTTATGACACGTTGCACTTTATATCTTATCAAGAACCCACTTTTAGAAATATAGTAAAACAACGTTAGATTTGATTTTGTGTGAAGAGAACTGAATATATCCAACAGCAACCAAGTCTGCCATGGATAGCCCTATGAAGATAGACCTATTTACTCTATTCGGGATGTTCTGGTACAGCCTTTAAGAGAACAAATACACAAAAATGTCAAGCCTTTGCCAAACTTAGCAAACTACAATAAATATTCGTCCTCTATCACCCGACAACTATCTTTACATCCCACCATCTCATTCAATACCTCTCTTTTCATCCACCCACTAACTTTAACTCCTAGGCCAAATCATCTAACCACATGTCAAGCGATTAAAATCTGATTTTCAAACTCATTAAATGTTATAGATACACAATACTGTCAGTAAGATCTGTTTCTACTCTCATGTTCTTACATTATAGTAAATGCATGACAGCATCCTTTCTTTGCCCTATAAATAACCATCTGTTCTTGGAAGTTCATATTCCAAAGCAGGCTTCTCTAGCTCTATTTTTCCATATTTGTTCTTGACATCTAATGTTGTTGGATACAATGTCTCTGGCCCATATTAACATTGACAATGTTGAGGTGAAGAAGGAGAACAATACAACTTGCGTTCTAGGAGAAGGTGCTCTGGACAAGGCCATTGAAGTCATAGAGTCCTTTGATCTTCCTGGTGGCCTTCTTCCATTAGAGAATGTCTATGAAGCAGGGATCAATGAGGATACTGGTGATGTTTGGATAAAGCAGAAGGCTGATGTGAAACACCACTTCAAGAAGGCTGATAAGCAAGTTCACTATTCACCAGATATATCATGCAAGATGGAGAAGAAAAAGATGAAGAACATCAAGGGTGTCAAGGCCAAGGACATGCTGGTGTGGGTTCCTGTGAATGAGATTTATGTGGATGATAATACCCCCCCTAAGATTCACTTCAAAAGCATTGCTGGGCTGTCAAGGACCTTCCCTGTTGAGTACTATGCCAGAGGGGAATAGATTTGAATTGAACTGCTTGGCTGCCTGATTTCAGAACCAGTTTCTTTCTTGTCTTTGTTATTATTGTTGTTGTTATGTTTTCTTTCTTCTGCATGGAGTTGCATGGAATAAGCAGACTACCAGTTGAGTGGGTCTTTTTCATAATAGTTTCCTACCATAATAAGTTTATTTGTTTTCTGTTTATGCTTCAGAAATGTCTCTGTGTTTGCTCTTGAATGATGTATTTTCATTCAGTGTTCAGCCCAGTTATCACAGTGTTACTCTTCTTAATAAAAACCCGAGTTTTCTCCTTCATTTCACTTGTTCAGTCTGTAGATTTCATTTTATATTTACGTCCAATTGAGAAATGTCAACTTAAACTACATAATATTTACATACACATGCAATCTTCAGAGGCAGCAAAGCATTTACATGTATGGAAAAATTAATTTGGTGACAGGCCTTGAAGATAGGTTGCAGAACATATCTGTTTGGTTTCAAAGTCTATCTAAAAGTTGAAATCCCATTTCCACAGGGTAACCACTTCGTTAAAGATCATTAGGACAAATTCTCGTGGCCTCACTTTTTGCTATCTCTTATCTAAAGATCTCATTAGAGTCGCTGTGATTTTTCCAATCAACATTCACGTGAATGTTTCTGGACTTTTGAGTATCATGTATTATGGAGAGTCCATGATCCACTCAAATACTTTATGAAAATATGCTTTCTGTTAAAGTTCAGTAGGTATACAGTATTTCAACTTATTTCTTGCTTTGGGTATGATTTTATTAAAGGTGGACTTATGTGAAATAATGATGCTATCTCAATTGATGTAGCAGATTGGTATATTCTTAGTTCTTGTTGGCCGTGGAGTGGTATGATCTCATGTGGGAGGTTATTAAAGACATTATTTTTGTAGAGTATCTATTTAGGTGGTTCTGGGAATAGGGAGAGCTGTTTCATTTTGTAGTTGTGCTACCAGGTGATTTGGATACAAGAGGAGGTTTTATTTATTTATTTTTTTTATTTAGTTGATTTTTAGGTATCACGAGGATAAGTAATTTTGGGAAGAGCAACAGCAGTAAGTTTTAAGGTTTACTGTTAGATATAAGAATGTTTTGTACATTCAATTTTGAATATCAAGTTATGTTAAGATTTGTTTCTCATGTTCTAGGTGATGAGACACCATTGAATCTTTCAAGTTTACAGATATTTTAACTCTTGTCAATCTGAACAATGTTCAAATGCTATTTGCAATAAAGGATTTTGGAAGCCCAACTAAGATTTTTCTATTCTAGAAAATGTAACTGCACACACCAAATTGATATAGTTGAGCTTAGATTACTTGATTGATACTAATCTAAGAAAGGAAATGCTTATGTTTTGAAAGGAAATTGTTGAAAGAAAACTATATCATGAAATCCAATGCCTATGTTAATCAAAAGTAAATTACCTAAAGTAAAGAATCTTGTGATATTTGTATACTTTTCTTGAAAAACAACTTGCAAATGATAATCTTTAAAAATAAAAAATAAAATCATTTGAACAATTAACAAACCTGTAAATCAATGAAACATATCTATTAAAACAAATGCCACTTACACTCACAAGATGAAATTCACACATGTAATTAAAAAAATATAGAAAAACATATATATACAAACATTAACTTCATTCTCATTCTCTTAGGTGAGTGACTTGCTCCTCCAAAAGAATGAGAGCATCTAATGCTCACATTTAATTAATCAAAAGCCTATATATATAACACAAATTGCATAACTCATTGTATTAATATCTGCTGAAAAAATACATAAAAATAATTCAAATCTCAAAAATATTTTGCTCATAAATCACCAGTTTCACCTAATATCCCTATCCTCATTTGATAGGTTCATATATATAAGAATTTTTCAAACTCCATTGAGAAATTCCTAAGATTACTCCTACAACCCAACATCATTTTTTTGTACATTTTGGTTTCTCTATTTTATTAGGAATCTAAAACTATAAATGGTTTCCTTCTTTATGAATAAATTATTAATGTTCCAGATAAAGTGGAGAATGACATTCAAAAGTGGTTTTTTTTTATCAACATCCTTCTTTCTATTTTAGGTATGCATTAGTGGCTGCTCTTTTTCTTAATTAATGAATTAGAAGTGGAGTTGAACCAACTTACAATGGTGGAAAGATAGGGATACGTTCTTTCTTCCTAACTAGGTTGTGTCTTTGGGAGTTGTTTGGTATTCAAGGTTACATTTTGAAGTTTTGGAGCTATTTGATATCTTATCTTCATGATGGTCCCAAAGTACTTTAGTGGTTTCCTTCTAGTGTTTTTTGGTATGATTGTCAAAATTGCTTCATTTTATCAAAAAATATAGTTTTCATCCCAACATAATCGTTATTGTATTATCAATAGTTTTTATCTTATATCTATCTCAAATAAGTAATAATAGTATATTAATATTAAATCCACATGGAAGGACATGTAAGAAAGAGAAAATAAAGGTTAAATATGAAAACTAAATGAAGCAATTATAGCCTCATTACTCCTCCATGCCTAAGGTTTTATAGGCACTCCTACAATTTTGATTACAAAGGCCAAGAAGATCCCTATTCTTTACTTTTGTTTAATCCCTCACAAATTGAGCTACAATAATACTCCCTTAGATATGACTCCTAGCAATTTTCCCTTCTCGAGTCAGTGAATCTCAAGTGTTTCTCAACATCAACTCACCATGATTTAACTTTTTTGTCATGTTGATTTGCATAAACATTTTATAGTACAATTGGTAATAGAAGGAGAGGAGGTTTGAACCTCATTCCAATCCATGAATTTGTATGCTCTTTTATGAATTCTTCTATATCTTTGGTCCTTCTCAGAGACCAAATTAAATTTTTAGGGGAAATGATTTTCCCTTCTTTTTAGGTGTATTAGCATATCATTATACCTATTTGAATATGTTGAATGGGTTGGTCATACTTTGTTCTAAATGGGAATTCGTAGGGTTCATATGTTTGATTAAAATTTTTAGTATATTTATTTTGTATGATTGGAGTAGAGAGTAGTGTTGGTGAATGTTTTTGCAAATGTTTTAGGTTTAGACTTTTGGTGTCTCATCGGTAACCCTACTAATTTTTCTCATTCATTATATTTTTTTGTCCTCTCTTGTCATGCAATTTGATTTTGTAGAAGTGATATAAATATACAAATTCGTCCTTGTCTTACACAAATATTCACCACAAAACCTATAACATGTCATAAGAGAAGCTTGTTGAAAAACTCATACAATAAATTCTTTTAATATGAAAAGCTCATAAACTTGTAAAAAATTATCACCGTTTTTCAAAATCATGTGACATGGTACATGAAATATTTAATAGCTTTATCTTAAAAATAATTCCCTTAAGAACATGTTGTATACCTTGTATGGTTTCTTGCAAGCCAATAGAGCTTCCCTTGTATTACAAGATTCTAGCAAAAACCTTTTTTCTCAGTTAGAAATTGTATTGTTAGCTACAATCAATTTATAACACTCTTTCTAAATCTTTTCTTGAAAGGCAATCAGAGTGCTTTCCAAATTCTTGACCAATAACTCTATTTTCTTTATCTCACAAAGATAACTACTTAAAAGCTGCTCTATTTTTTTTTTCTCCTTCATTTCACTTGTTCAGTCTGTACATTTCATTTTATATTAAGGTGCAATTGAGAAATGTCAACTTAAACTACATAAAATTTACATACACATACAATCTTCAAAGGCAGCAAAAATATTTACATGTATGGAAAAATTAATTTGGTGCCAGATAAATTGCAGAATATTTCTGTTCGGTTGCAAAATCTTTCTAAAAGTTGAAATCTCACTTCCACAGGGAAACCACTTGGTTAAAGATCCTTAGGACAAATTCTCGTGGCCACACTTTTTGCTATCTCTTATCTGAAGATCTCATTAAAGTTGCTGTGATTTTTTTAATCAACATTCACGTGAATGTTTCTGGACTTTTTGAGTATCATTTATTAAGAAGAGTCCATGATCCACTCAAAACTTTATAAAAATATGCTTTCTGTTGAAGTTCATTAGATATACAGTATTTCAATTTATTTCTTGCTTTGGGTATGATTTTATTAAAGGTGGACTTATGTGAAATGATGATGCTATCTCAATTGATGTAGCAGATTGGTATATTCTTGGTTCTTGTTGGCCCTAGGAGTGGTATGATCTTATGTAGGTTATTAAAGCATTCATGCAAGCATCTATTTAGGCAGTTCTGGGAATAAGGAGAGCTGTTTTATTTTGCAGTCGTACTATTAGGTGGTTTGGGTGTAAGAGGAGATTTCTTTTTGTTAATTGTAAGTATGGTGAGGAAAAGTGATAAGTTTCAAGAATTAGTGTCAGAGATAAATATATGTTATAAATTTATTTTTGAATATCAATTTATGTTAAGATTTGTTTCTCGTGTTTTGGGTAATGAGACATTGTTGAATCTCTCACTTTAATAGATGATTTATCTCTTGTCAACCTAGGTAGTGTCCAAAGGCTATTTGCACTAAAGGATTTTGGAAGTCCAACTAAGAATTTTCTATTAAAGGGAATGCAATTGTACACACCAAATTGAAATAGTTAGAGTTTAGATTACTTGATTGATACTAATCTAAGAAAGGAAATGCCTATGCTTTGAAAGGAAATTGTTGAATGGAAATTATTTTATGAAATCCAATGCTTATGTTAATCAGAAATAAATTATCTTAAGTAAAGAATTTTGTAATAATTTTATGCTCTTCTTGATGCCAATGCTTTGAAAGGAAATTGTTGAATGGAAATTATTTTATGAAATCCAATGCTTATGTTAATCAGAAATAAATTATCTTAAGTAAAGAATTTTGTAATATTTTTATGCTCTTCTTGAAAAATAACTCGCCAATGATAACATTTAAAAGAAATTAAAAAGTAAAATCACTTGAACAACTAACAAACCTTCAAATGAAGAGAACTGGTCACCTAACTCGCCTAAAATTGGCTTACTTCATTGTTTTTTTTTTGAATATGTGCGTCGACGGGAGAAATTTCGCAAACAGCTCTACTCCACAACGACCCGATGGTTTGGCTGCGACTGTGGCTGGGGAGGTGGTCTCAGCTGGGGTCCATGTGCGCCCGTCTGGGGGTTCCTCATGCAATTTGGGCTTTGTCCCTGCTGGTCTAGGTGGGGATGGCGTTCTGTCTGAGCTTCTGTTGACTGGCTCTACGTTGGTTCCGGCCTCCTCTGGGCTTTGTGCGGTAGGGAGTGGTGTTTCGGCTTCTATGCTTTGTGCGGAGGGGTGTGCTGTCCCTGGTCTTCCCACTGGGGACTCCCGTCCTTCCCCTGCCTCGGTGCCTATGAATGGTCCTGTTGGTGGGTGTGCTGCCTCTAGTCTTCCTGTTGCTAGGTGTTCTGCGGGGAAGGCAAAATCCTTTTCTGATGCTGCTAGGGTATGTGCTTGGCCTCCCCTGAGGTCTATTCCTTGTGCCCAGGACTCCCCGGTGGTGGTTTGTGGTCCTGAGATAATAGAAAATGAGGAGTATTATCTGAAAACGGGTGTGGTCTGCAGATTCAATGGTTTGTGGCCATCCCTCTCGAACCTCCATGACTAGGTGGAGGCTTCCTTGAAGCCTTTGGTTGTTGGGGAAATTAAGCTCTACCCTAGCACTAGGGGCTTCTTTATTGCTACCTTTGGCTCCCCTCGTGAGTGAAACTGTGTTCTGGACAGAGGATGGATGTGAGGTATTCATTCTCTGTCCATCAGGCCCTGGTCTCGTTCTTTCAACCCCCTTATGGAGCCGTTGAACACCAGACCTGTTTGGGTCCGTCTGCCAAACCTTCCTCTCCAGTTCTGGGAGGAATCATGCTTTGAGGCCATTGGAAATACCATTGGTCGATTCTTAATGGTGGATTCTACTACTAAGGAGTTTGGGCACACCACGGTCGCTTAGATGTTAGTTGATCCGGACATCTCCAAACCTCTCCATGGGGATGTTGTTTTGTTGGTGGAGGATAGACCATGGAAGCAACTCTTAGACTACGAGGGTCTCCCCTTTCGGTGTAGGAGATTCTTTTCGGTGGGTCACTTGGCCTTTGCTTGCCCTCATGCCCGCCATAAGGGCGCTGCGACTTGGTGGATAGATTCTCTCCTGGATCACCTCATAGTGGGTTCTTCTTCAGAGGTTTCTTCTGTGGTGTTCGACCCTCATGTTGTTGCTCCTCTTCTGGACCTCTCTTCTTTGGAACCACCTTTGGACCACTTTGGTGACACTGTTGTGCCTGACCCTGCACTTGTTGTCGCTGCTCTATCAGACCCTGCCCACCCTTTGTGGGGAGCCTTTACTGTTCCACTTGTTGATTCGATCTCGACTACCTTGCTGTCGACTCCCTCGCTGCTTGGTGGTCCTGTGGTGGCTGAGGTGGAGTTGCTCCTCTCGCCATTCTCTTCGTTTCTTGTTTCTAAGCTTCCCTGGTCGGTTGTTCTTCGAAAGAAGAAATCTGTGTCTGCTTCTCGGTCTCGGGCTCGTGGAGCCAACTTTGAACCCTCTGTGTATGAGGTTTCTTAATTTCTTTATTTTCCACAACTGTTTGTCAGATGTTTCTGGTTGTACCTATAGTTCAAACTCTGGTTTGAACTATGTTTTTCTTTGGCCCCTTGGGCCCTTTGTGAAGCGTATGACACCCTGAAAAATGCTGCTTACCATTTCAAAAACAAACCTTCAAATTAATGAAACATGCCTATTAAAACAAATGACACTTATAATATTCCTCTCCATTTTTGGGAGGAATCTTGCTATGAAGCTATTGGCAATACCATTGAATGCTTATTAATGGTTGATTCTGCGACTAGGGAGCTAGGGCATATTATGGTGGCTCGATTGTTGGTGGATTTGGACATCTCCAAACCTCTCCATGGTGATGTAGTCTTACTGGTGGAGGACAGAACTTGGAAGCAACTCTTGGACTATGAGGGTCTCCCCTTTCGGTGTAGGAAATGCTTCTCGGTGGGTCACTTAGCCTCTGCTTTCCCTCTGGCCCATTGCAAAGGCGCTACGACTTGGTGGAAGGATGCTCTCTCGGATCATCTCACGATGGGTTCTCCTCCTTCGGGAGTTTCTTCTGCGGAGGTTGACCCTATCATTTCTTCTCAGGAACTTACCCCTGCTCCTCTTCTAGTGGTCCCTCTCGTGGCGCAATTGATGGTGTTTGCTGATGCTGTATTGTCTGTGCCTGCTGGTGTCTATGTGCCGTCGAAACCTTCTGCTGTTGATGCTAAGCCTGAACCTGTCAGTCCTTCGTTATTCGATGCTGCTGGACCTTTGTTAGCTCCTGTCTCTGTTGTTTCGCTATTGGCTCCCTCGTTGCGTGGTGGCTGCTCTGGATCTGCTCCCCTCACCTCGCTCGTTGGTTCTCGAGTCTGAGCTTTCCTGGTCGGTTGTGTTGCAAAAGAAGAAGGGTCTCCCCAAATCTGTTGCCTCTTCTAGGCCTCGGGTTTGGGGAGTCAGTTTAGACCCCTCTGTTTTGGGAGTTGTCTAATTTTTGTTTTTCTACAGCTGTTGGTTAGCTGTTTCTGTTTGTACTTCTAGTTCAAGTTTTGTTTGAACTATGCTTTCCTTTGGCCTTTTTGTCTTTTTGTGTAAAGGGTACAACACCCTGTAAATGTTTCTTATCTTTTCAAAAACAAATGACACTTATGCTCACAATGTAAAATTCACACATGTAACTAAAAAGATACAGAAAAACATATCTATAGAAATATCAACTTCATTCTCCTTCTCCTAGGTGAGTGATTTTCTCCTCCAAAAGAATGAAAGAATTTAATGATCACATTAAATTACTCAAAAGCCTATATATATAACACAAATGGCATAACTCATTGTATTCATGTTTGCTAACAAATACATAAAAATAATTCAAATCTCAACAATCTTTTTCTCATAAAATCACTAGTTTCACCTAATATCCCAATCCCCGTTCGATAGGTTCATATATGTAAGAATTTTCCAAATTCCATTAAGAAATTCTTAAGATCACTCTTTCAACCCAACATCATGTTTTTGCATGTTTTGGTTTCTCTATTTTATGAGGAATCTAAAACCATGACTACAATCAAATATTAAAGGAAACGATTTCCTTCTTTATGAATGAGTTAATATTGTGTCATAGAAAGTGGAGAATGACATTCAAAAGTATTTTTTTTTTATCGACACCCTTCTTTCTATTTTAGATATGCATTAGTGGCCACTCTTTCTCTTAATTAAAGAACTGGAAATGGAGTTGAAACACTACAATGGTGGAAAGATGGGGATATCCTCTTTCTTCCTAACTAGGTTGTGTCCTCAAGAGTTGTTTGGTATCCAAGGTTACATTTTGAAGTTTTGGAGCTATTTGATATCTTATCTTCATGATGGTTCCAAAGTAATTCAGTGGTTGCCTTCTAGTGTTTTTTTGTATGATTGTCAAAATTTCTCTATTTTATCAAAAATGATAATTTTTATCCCAACATATTTATTAGTATATTTCAATTTTTTTTTTTAATCTTATATCTGTCTTGAATAAGTAATAATAGTATACTACTCTTAAATCTGCATGGAAGGACATTGAAAGAAAGAGAAAAATAAAGTTTACTATGTGAAAACTAAATGCGGCAATTATAGCCACATCACTCCCCCATGCCTAAGGTTTTGTAGGCACTCCAATTTTAAATTCTAGAGGCCAAGAAGAAGATCCCTATTCTTTTCTTTTGTTTAATCCCTCACAAATTGCACTACAATCATATCCTTTAGATATAAGTCCTGGCAATTTTCCCTTCTTGAGATAGTGTATCCCAATGACTCTATTTTGTTATCTCACAAAGATAGCTACTTGAAGCTATTGTATTTCAAATTAATTCTTTGATTCACTTTTAGTTTTCAACAAAATATATGTTTACTTATTTTCTAATTTTTGATGTATTGAAACAAATAAGGTATCTTTGTTGGCAAGCAATTAATTTAGTTTTCTTATTTCCTATTGTTGTTGAGAAATTAAAATATCATCTCTAGAAAATTCAAGTACCAATACAACTCTTGAGTTTTTGAAGGTGATTTTGGCTTGTAAACTTATTCACGTGTCCATTAGGTTATTTTTCCTTTTCTTTAATCTCTAGAGTAGGGTACTTTCTATAGTTAGGAAAGGTTCTTCCTTTATTTCTAAGTTTGTTGAGGAAATATTTGGAGATGATGTGATAGTAGTATAATTTGAGGTAGATTATGCATGGTTTTGAACAACATTGATAGTTGATTGTTCTTTTTTAGAAGTGACCTCTCTAGAGATAGTAGAATACATATGATACACAAATTTGGTGCTACCTACTTCTTTAGATTTGCGGAGGTTTCTTTGTGGCTGCCACTTGTTGTTTCGCTTCCTCTTTAGAATATAAGGCAATTGCTTCTTTTTTCAATGGAATTGCATGGCTCCTTGTTTCCTCAGATGGTTGTTTTGTTTGGGTATCTAAAGAAGGTGGTTGTGAAGTTATATTAGACTCCCTTTCCTTCTATTAATATGCCTAACCTTTGACCTTCTAGAGGAGGCTAGTCTATAATAGCACTAGTGGCTGGTGAGGGTTTTGGAGTTGTTTTTTGTTTCTCTTTTTCTCTCTCAAGAAGCCATTTTTATTCTCCTTTTTATTCATGCAAGAGATAATTATTTTAGATAAAATGAATGAGACCATGATGCTTGAGGGGTACTCCTCTATTGTGCCTATCAATCATTATTTTCAAAAGAGATAAGAGTTATCCAAACAAATTAACCCTCAATTCTTCTTTTTGTGCACCATGGTGGAGGTGGGTCAACGTTCTCATGGTTGGACCAACTACAATGTCATACTGTTCTATGTGAAAAACTTCACTATCCACATAACAATCATTTTCTAGGGTTCAGAGAAGTTGTCATTGTTTATATCCTTGTTATCCCCCTTCTTTACGACAATCAATTGTGACATAGATTCCCCTTCCTCAAAGAAAACCTCGATTAAATCTTTGTATAAAATGAATTTAACTTGAAAAATATCTCACTTTTTTTTTAAAGTTATTCAAAAATATCATATAAGTTTTACCTGATTTTCTTTTTCATGAACCATTGAGAAGGTGTTTATGTTTTACCGTATTTTCTTTTTCATTGACCATTGTTGCAAGTTTTACCTTGATTTTCTGTTTTCTTTGCTATTGTTATCGTTGTAGTAATGTTTTGCTTCTTCTGCATGGGGTTGCATGGAATATGCTAACTGCCATTTGTGCAGGGTCTCTGTTATGATATTCTCATACCGTGTAATAAGTTTATTCGTTCCCTCTCTGTGCTTCAGTAATGTCTTACTGTTTTATCTTCAATGATCTATTTTCATTCAACGTTCAGCCCAGTCATGCACAGTGTTACTCTTATTAAAAACCCAAAATATCTCTTCATTTCAGTTGTTGAGAATGTAGATTTCATTTGAAGATAAACTGCAGAACATATCTGTTTGGTTGCAAAGTCTTTCTAAAAGTTGAAATCTCATTTCCAAAGGGTAACCACTTCGTTAAAGATCTTTTCAACAAATTCTCGTGGCCTCATTTTTTTCTCTCTTATCTAAAGATCTCATTAAAGTCGTCGTGATATTTTTAATTAACATTCACCTGAATGTTTCTGGAACTTTTTTTGAGTGTCATGCATTAAGAAGAGTCCATGATTCACTCAAAACTTTATGAATATATGCTTTCTGTTAAAGTTCAGAAGATATGCAGAATGAGTGTTTTTCTCTCTGGGATTGAAGAGTGTTCTAATTATTATTATTATATTATGTAAAATAACAGTATTTATAAGAAAAGTAAAGTATTAAGTGCTATTTTCTTCTAAGTGATAAGAGGAAAGGAAAATAACAAATATGTAAAAAAAGTTTGATAGAGATGTTATATGGTATTTGTTTTGGAATGATTTGTAAATGTAAAGTTTAATTGGACATTAAAAATAAATTTAAGTTTGGTTAGTGGAGGAATGATATTGTGAGATTTAAGTGGAAATTTTGTATGGAGGCTCATTTTTTTTTAGAACTAAAATTAATAATGAAATAAAATGGGAGGCATTGCTAATCAATATAGATGCAACGAAAGTTCAATTTAAAAAAAAATGGTAGTAGAGAGAAAATTGTTGATAGTGATGGATATTCTTGAGAAATTTGCAATTCTAAATTAACATCTTAATCGTTATGTTGAGGAGTTCCAAGGCTTGGAAATGTATTTTTGCAGATATATGGCTCTCCCAAATTGTCAAAGGCATATAAATTTGGCTAGTAGTTATTTAGCAAACATGGATATATTATAGGAGCACATAATGACTTTATACAATCATATTCCTAACTCTTGGTTTACCTTACTGATCATTTAGTTTTTAGAATCCCTTAATATGTTTTGATTGGTAGGATTATTTTGTGCTTCTAAATGTTGAAGTGCATCCAAAGCAAATACAACCTTTAGTGCAAAGAATGTGATGATTGTATTCATTTTATTTTAATTTATTTTTTCTTTGGGTATGATTTTATTAAAGGTGGAGTTACGTGAATTAACAATGGTATTTCAATTGCTTTAGCAGATTGGTATAATCTTGGCTCTTGTTGGCCATAAGAGTGATTTGATCCAATGTGTGAGGTTATTAAGAACTCATGTGTCATTTTTGTAGAGCGTCTATTTCCTTGGTTCTTGGAATAGGAAGAGTTGGGAATGTAATATTTTGTAGTTGTGCTACTAGGTAATTTATTGCAAGATGAGGTTTCTTTTTGTTGATTGTACACATGGTGAGAAAAAGTAGGTTTGGGAAGAAGAAGGGTGGTATATTTCAAGATTTAGTGTCAAAGAAAAGGATAAAATACACATTTAATTTTGAATTAAAAGCTACATTAATATTTATTTGTTATTTTTGGCCATCATAGGAGTAGATGTCAATATCAAGACAAAATTAGCCATACATGGGGACTTTGTTACCAATCTTGCATGGTTTTTTCTTGATGTTGACATACAGGTCTACTTGAAAAAAATATTTAGTTTGGTACAATAGATCATATTTAGAACAAATATTTGTTTATTCATGAGTGCTTGCAAGGATGTAGGAAAATAATTAGGAGGGAAGTTTGTTAATTCCTTAGAGGCCCTTGTTAGAGAAGCAAAGAGAGATGAAAGAGATTCACTATGAGATGATCTTCTTGAAAGATCCTTTTGTGGTGATATTTGGTGAGAAATCACAATATTAAGGTTTTCCCATAACAATGGCTATGTAGAGGTAAAGAGTGATTCTTTGGCTCTATCGTTTTGTTGGAGCTCATTTCACAGAGCTTGCCATAAAAAATCCTTAACCCATGGATTATGTTTTCCTATTAGAGTTGAGGAATGCCATACCCTCAAGCATAATAAATTTTCTTTGAATGTGGTGATATGGGTAGAGGAAGTGGTGGTAAATAGAGATCAAGTGTTTGCTAGCTAAGGGAAGTTGGAGGTAGTATGAAGGAGGTGTTAGAAATTTAATTTAGTTATTTATTTTTGAGTTTGGTATGGTGTTTTGTTATTATCTATATTGGAGATGATCATTGTATTCTTCTATCATATGATAGGGTTTAGAAGTGATCTATATAGTAATTTGTTTTTCAGTTGGTGAACAATATGTTATTGTAAACATAAATTTTTATAAAGGGATGGGTCCCAATAAAACATTGACTACTTAATCTGAAAATTAATATTAAATGGTATAGAAAAATTAACTTATGACATAGAATAAATAATATTAAGTGGTGTAACAAGTTTAACTCAAAGTGCATGACATAAAAATATTTGGAAGAAATACAAATATTAAATGGAGTATAGTGTGCATGAAAATTTATAAATAAATTTAATAAAAATTATAAATAAATAATATTAAGTTAGGGGTACAAAAAATTCAATTTCAAGAATAGTCTTTGGTAGATCATTTGGTTTGTCCCTCCATCCATTGTCAACAGGGATTTTTTTAGTGGCGAATCTTCACCAATTGGCAAATAGTACATATTGGCCAAGTCAAAATCGGTGAATAAATCGCAACCAACAGGGTGGCCAAATCACCTAGATTTTATCAATTATCAGTCCAATGCATTTCCATTCATCATCGATTTATTTTATGAGGCATATGTAAGTAATGTTTTTGTCATAACAAACTATGCGTTTCAAACAGACCGATTAATATTTTTGCCTAGAATATCGGAAGCATGTATTAAATCACCTACATATTCGCCAATATTATTAAAACAACATTGTGTATCAAGACACGTTTCACCAACATCATTAAATGTTTATTGCGTGTGAGGACCCATTTCGCCAAATAATTGCTTATGAGGACCCATTTTGCCAATAACATTAAAAAATAATTACGTTTGAGGACACATTTCACCAACTACCATGACACCTCCATGCTAATTGTAGGGTCATAATCACCTTGAAAATCACAATATATGTGTTATGTCGAGGTTTGAATTTCCCAACACGTAAATGTATCGTTGTATAATCACACATGATTCGCCAAAATTTTACTATACCATTTAAAAATCCCATGGAATTCGCCAAATATGGATTGATATAAACACAATCAAAACTTTATTTATACTTACACATTTTGTTCAGTTCTGAACTTGTGAGCTCTCGATTCAAAAGTTGGACTTGGAACCTTGATTGTAGGCAAGTTAAAAACTTACAACACAAGCATTCCTGCATTAACGGATAGCAAGTTAGTGAAAACCTAAAGGTAAGTGATCGTTTCTTCATAATGTTATAAGATTTTTTATCTCTTTTCCATTCTTGCTTCAATATTAAAGATGATATTGAGTAGAGAATGTGATCTATATTCTATGTCCTTTAAACAAGAAGACATTTTTTTCTAGCTTTTATTCGAAGTGAAAGATCAAGATGTTGAGCAATAAGTGAAACAAGAGTAAGACTCCTTAGGGTGGTGAAGGGACTAGGAGGTCATTAAAACACCCAAAACATAGTCACCATAAAGTCTTACTTTGGAATTGGCAATGTTTTTGATCCATTCGATCAAGATGGAGCTACATCATCAACCCTTACACCAAATATTAATGAAGAAGGCATTCAAAATACCTCACAAGAATATTATAATGAATTAATTGAGTTAGAGGATGGTAATGACGTAGAAGATGTTCCAAGGGATACCCTGGTTAGCCAAAATGAGATAATTGACTGGGATGAAAATTTTGGCACTGTAGATGATGTTGATATCAAGAAAAGAAAGCCAAATAAAAAAATGGAGTGCGAGTGGGAAATGATAAGGAATTCTTAGATAGATTGGGTGTCAAAGTACCCATTCATTGAACCAATAGAGAATACAAACAAATATGAACCTCCAATAAAATTCAATTGTAAGATTTGTAGTTGTAAATGTAAAAGAGACAAGAAGTTTCAGCTAAAGCTTAACACTATAGAAAAACGTATCGATAAAGTTTATGAAAAAAAAATCATAGACAAAAAGGAAAAATTAGTAGTAAGATGGAAATCAAAAGAAGAGTGTCTTCATGTTAAGTATGCCCCGAAATATAATGAGCATATGAAAAAAATTGTGAAGCTTTCTGCATGTGGAGGTTCAATTGAAGCTCAATTCGGAAGGGTAATGGAAACAACACAACTAGCAAAAACTATTTATATGAGTATTATTTTTCATATTTTGTCTAGAGGGCGTCCTATGATAGACTACCCACAATATAATAATTTATTATTTTTTGGGTGTTCCTCACTTTCCTAGCACACATTGGTTAATAAACATTGGATGGGAATGGACAAGTTATCTTGTTAAGGTGGAAAAACAATATTTACAAGAGAAAATAAAAGAATCAAACTTCATTGCATTATCTTTAGATGAAGTTACTGTGGTAGATAATAATTTTTGGGTATGTATGCATGTGTATAGTGTACACGAACATGTCCACCAACCTCATCTTCTTTGTGTTCATAAAATGAAGGACAATTCAACATCATAAAATATATTTGAACTAGTTAAGAAATATTTGAATGAAATTAGAGGTATGGATGACTTGAAAACTACAAAAAAGTTGGTGTGTGTAGGAGCCAATGGAGCTATAGTAATGCAAGGTCACTGGAGTAGTCTTTGTGTAAATTTACAAAATACTTGTTCACCATAAATGATTAACATTCATTGCATGACTCACAAAATTAATTTATCATTTAGAATTGTAAGAAAGTTTCCTACAGTATCAAAAGTTGAAAATCTAGTCTGTGAGCTATATGCATACTTTTATCGAAGTCCCAAATGTTTTGCGGAATTTTAAAATTTTGTTGAGGGAATAATAGGAGGAAACAAGCTTCTTAAGGATGTTGATACCAAATGGATCCCCTTGCATTGATCAACACAAAAAGTTGTTTTAGAATATTGATCCTTGATTGGAGTAATGTATGAACATCACAACATAGTAGACAAAGTTCTTGACCTCTTACATAGGTTAAGCGATATAGAGACACTCTTAACTTTAGTTGGTCTTCTCCCCATGTTGGATGAAATGAACAATCTTGTGAAGAAAGCCAAAGATAGAACTATGTATATCTATGAATATACCAAACTACATAGAATGACATGCATGAACCTTGATAATCTATATCTAGAGCTAACAAATTATCCATTTCAAAGTCCAAATTTTGTAAGCTACTAGTTAATTAAAGATTTGAATAATCTTGAAAATTATTTACAGTTTAATGCAAGCAATCATTTATGTTTCTTTGTACATGGATTTGAGATACCAATGTACTATTGTACGATGGTCAGGTGCTATATCAAATAAGTACCTATTACAAAGGAAGATTTTAATGACATTGTTAAATTTGTTAGTGTTAATTTAAAGGATATTGCAAGATTTCTTTGCTTAGATATTTATGAATGATTCCCTTGAGAAGAAATAATTGAAGCCATGTCTATTGTGTATCCTCAATTTTGGACTCTAGGCTACCAAGTGAGCCCATAATTTTTTCATAAAAAAATAATTACCTTGGCCAAACACTTTTCGAAAAGTATAGAATATAATGGATAGAAAATAGGAGGAATTATAAATGAAATTAAGCTTAGAGAACAAGCTAAGCATTTTGCAGTAAGTATGATTGACCAATTTGAGTCCATAGAGAATCCCATGGAAGCGAGATCAATAACAAGGGTTTTGAAAACCTTAGGTCAGGGTGAAATATTGTGTGACTCGTTATCATAATATTTCAAAATTTCTTATTTATGTCAAACAATGATATTGGGGTTGATGGAGGATGAGAGATTTTTTAGTGCATTGTTGTTTTTGAAATCAAAGATAAGAAACAAACTAGACAAGAATTTGGAAAATTGCTTGAGGGTGTTTGCAACAAGGTACAATGCTTAAAGTTTTCCTTTTGAAAGGGAATTCACAATCTAGAAGCCCATATGTGAAAAAAGAGGGCTCTACAACACTCCAAACCTTGGTGGCAGTGGAAAAAATGATAGTGACACAAAGAATGTTGATTGACTCGAGTAGTACTCATTATTTCATTAACAAAAATTTGGCTACCCATTTAAATTATTTTATATATTTAGCTCTAGAGTTTCAAGCCTTGATTGTAGATGGATGTACTATTATTTATTCGAGAAAGTTTTATAGCATTAAATTATCCATGGGAAATTATCACCTTGATAGCCTAATGTATGCTATCTCCATGGCTGCATCAGATATTTTTTTGGGAGTACAATGGCTTACTAATTTGAAAACAATTGAGATGAACTTCCAAGAATTATTCATGAGATTTCAATTAGAAGGAAAGATAGTAGAGCTAAGAGGGTTGAAGGAAAAGTCCCCACAAATGGAAAGCTCTCATCAAATGCAAAATTTTCTTAAGAAAGGAGTTGATAAATTTATGGCCCAATTATTTTCTTTAGAAGTCTCTCAATCTAATGCTCCCACCCATCTAGATTTACAAGCAATAATTGATCATCACTTAGTGGTATTTGAAGATATTCTTGAAGGAATTCCTCCTAAGATCATGATCATGCCATACAACTAGTTCTATGGATCCAACCACCCAATATCAGGCCTTACAAGTACCCACATATACAAAAATGTGAGATAGAAAAGATTGTTGAGGAGATGTTAGAGGAAAGAATTATCAGGCATAGCCAAAGTGCTTACTCCTCGCTCGTGGTGATTGTACAAAAAAAGGATGAACCTTGATGTATGTGACTAGACTATAGAGTGCTCAACATGTACACAATCAAAGATAAGTTTCCTATTCCAGTCATTGTTGATTTGATAGATGAATTGAATCGAGCTATGTATTTTACAAAGTTAGATCTTAGATTATATTATCACTAAATTTTTATTAAGGAAGAATATATTCGTAAGATATCATTTAGGACTCATGAGGGTCATTATGAGTTCTTGGTGATGTCATTTGGTCTTACCAATGCACTATTTATATTTAAAAGATTGATGAGTTTCATCTTTAAGAAATTCTTGATGAAGTTTTTATTAGTGTTATTTGATGATATATGGATTTATAGCAAGACATGGGAAGAACACTTGCAACATGTAGATCAAGTATTAAAATTTCTCAAATATCATAAATTCTATATGCTAAGCCATATAAGTATGCTTTTGGTCTCAATGAGGTGGATTACTTGGGACACATAGTTTCACATGAAGGAGTAAAGGTGGATCCAAACTAAATTAAGGTTCTCATGAAATGGGCTATTCCTAGAACCATTAAGAAATTGAGGGGTTTCTTGAGATTGACTGGACACTAGAAGATTTGTGAAGAATTATGGTCGTATAGAAGCACCCCTCACAAATTTATTCAAGAAGGATTATTTTCATTTCAATGAATATGCTAATTCAACATTTGAAATGTTAAAGGAGGCTATGTGTACAACTCTTGTTCTGACCACTCCCAATTTCACAGAGGATTTTATTATAAAATGGGATGCTTCAATAAATAGTATAGGCACAATTCTCATGTAGGAGGGTTAGAAAATTTATTTTGAGAGTCATCAATTAAAGGGTAAGAATGAACTCAAACCTATTTATGAGAAGGAAATGATAGCTATTCTTCATGTAGTAAAACAATGGAGGCCTTATCTTATGGGTAGACACTTCAAGGTTAAGATAGATCATGATAGCCTAAAATATTTTTTAGAAAAAAAATTATCTTTTGAAGAACAAAAAATAGGTTACTAACATGTTGGAATATGACTTTGATATTGTATATAAGAAAGAGAGGGAAAATGTTGTGGTAGATGTACTATTAAGGAAGGATGAGAAGGATGAAGCTTTATTGCGTGCCCTCTCAATATTACAAGAAGATTGGGTAGTAGAATCCAATGTAGAGTAGCATAATCATTTTTCTACAAGTAATCTCATTCAACAATTACAAAGTGATCCTAGTAGTTTAGATATAAGTTTTTTTGGAAGGGAGATACTTTGTGGTATAAAGAGTGATTGTATCTTTGCAAGAACTCATCTCTCAAACAAAATAATCTCATAGAGCTACATGAGTCTCTAGTGGGTGGTCATTCAATATTTTTGAAGATATATCATCGAGTTAAGAAAAAAATTGTGGAAAAATGTTTTGTTTGCCAAAGAAATAAAGGGGAGAAAATTAAGACACCTAGTCTCTTGCAACCCTTAGTTATTCGTAGCCAACATTGGGAAGAGGCCTCCATGGAATTCATCATAGGGCTCCCAAGATCTAATGGTAAGAATGCCATTATGTCAGTAGTGGATCGCCTCACTAAATATGCACATTTTATTGCATTATCACATCCTTGTACAACAAGTATAGTGGAAAATGAATTTTTGGATAATATTTAAAAGCTACATGGTATACCTAAGGTTATTATTAGTGACCATGATCCTATCTTTACTGATAAATTTTGGATAGATTTATTCAAACGTTTGGGTACACAATTGGCTCATAGTTCTTCATACCAACCTCAATCTAATGGGAAAAAAAAGTTTGTTAAAAAGTGTTTAGAAGGATATCTATGTTGTTTCAATTTAGATAGATAGTCTCAATGGGTAGATTGGCTACTGCTAGCAAATGGTGGTATAAAAATTCCTTTGATAGTTCATAAAAATGTCTCCATTTATGGCATTGTATGGATATCATCCTCCTTCCATCACATCATCATTGAAGGTGTCACCAAGAGTTCATGTTGTGGAGGACCACAAGCTTCATAAACAACACGTACTTTCAAGACTTAAAGACATACCCATGGAAAAAAATGAATGAATTAGCAAGAGGACCAACACCATAGTGAAAGAATTTTTGAAGTTGGGGATTGGGTTTTCTTAAGATCATAACCTTACAAGAAAATGCCATTAAAGAAATAGTCAAAGAATAAAAATTTGTCTCCAAAATATTTGGCCCATATCAAATCATGCAAAATATAAGTAGTGTTGCCTACAAGTTTGAATTACCATCAACAACAAAGATACATCCAGTTTTTCATATTTCTTGTTTGAAGAAGGTAAATGGGAATAATATCCCTACTCAAATATTATTACTGAAGCTCAATGAAGAAGGAATAATCATATTATAACCAAAGTTTATTCTTTAGAAACACACAAGGAAGCTAAGGAATAGAACATTCACTCAGTATCTCATCCAATAGAATAATTTACCAATTGAAGATACCATATGGGAGGATGAGGAGTTTATTCAAAATGATTCAAGATTTCCTAGCATTGAGGCCAATGCTTCTTTGAAGAGTGGGGCATGTCACACCCTTAATTTTAGAGTACATTAGGTTATGAATAGTTAAATTGTGACTATCTTAAATCCTAACTAAGCCATATTATCCTTATTATATTGTTATTTAGTTAATTAGGTTGGCCTAGGGCTTATATAGGGTTATCTAAATTGTCCTAGGTGATATCTTAGGCATAAATATGCATATATAGGAGGTTTTGAGTCTTATTTCATCATCATATTGTGAATTATGTTCTCAATGGAGATATTTGGAGGTTTTTGCCGTCAAAGTGGCTTGTTATTCTCTGTTATTATCTAGTATTTGCAACATATTTTCTATCGAATTCTTCTATTGTTCAAGTTATTTCACTACAGATTCCTTGTCATCCCAATTCCCTACCTTCTAAAAGTTTCCTATGTATTAGCTTTTGGAATTCTATAATTTCCCTTCTTATCATTCCTTCTCTACCATCTTTGACCCCTCAACTCTTGAATATTTTTGTGTACTCCTTTAGATTTAGATCTTTAACCTTACCTATCCCCAAGTATCTATTATGTGGTATAGTTGACTCTTAATCCTTGATCCTTATTCCATATTAATTCCTAGAGCTCCCTTCATATTTTTCCTTGCCCTATAGTTCCTCATGAGCTTAGAACCCCAATATTACTCCCCTTTTCCCTAGACTTTAGACCTTTAGTGGAATTCTAGAACCTTGGACTAAATTTATAGGTACAAGATCCTCCTTGAACTCTGATCATTATTCTTTCCTTAGAAAATTTCATACTTTTATGTGAACCTAGACCATGGTTCCAATTTCAAAGATCCAATTCCACCCCAAATGTTGACTCCCACACCTTTATTCACCCCATTCCCTTTCCTCTCTAGGTCCCCATTTTAATTTTTGTTATGCTCCTAAAGTCGGATATCTTAGTATGTCCTATTAGACTTTAGAATCTTAGAGGAAAAATTTAATCTCATTTCATATCCAATTTTATATGTCCATTATAATCTATGGCACATTCTTGTCAAAGCTTTAGACCTCCATGTGAACTGTGCACTCTACACTTGATCCTAGTTCCCTATTTTCTTGAATCTCTCAATTCTTGCTATTTCTTTTAGAATTTTCTCTAGTGGTACTATGCATTTCCCTTGCACCTCTAGATTTAGTTCCAAGGTCTCTCTTGGATCCAATAGCTCATGAATTGTATCACTCTATAACTCTTAGATCTTTCTCCCACCTACCACCAATGTATCCTAGGTTACCATTAATGACCTCATATAATGAGGCAACCTTCTAAATCATATTTTATTTCTTCAAAATTATTACTCATCATTATGGGTGTAAATTTACACATTTATATTAGGTAAAAAGGTATAAAATATTGGTTGTTTATAATGTAGCAGGTGAATCTCAACTATTGTTCTAAAAAAATTCATATGAATGTTTCTTAGCTTGCATTTGAAAGCCGATAAAAACATTAATGATGAGGGAACCTATAAATTGAGGAAGAGCATTTTGACACATTTTCCCAAGCGCATCCGATTGGACTTTTAGAATGATTTATAGTGTGAGTTAAGAAGAATAATGCCTAATAAGCATGGATGTCCTCTACAACAAATCAATTTGTGTGATAATGCATTTATTGAAAATCCTAGCCTATCACACAAAATGAATAAAAGATAGAGAAAATCATTTCAAAGAATGGAAAAATAAATAAATAGAGTATTTGTAGAACCTACAATAGAAAATATATCATGAGCACCTTTGGGTTTTAATTTGTACTTCTAGGTTTTTTAAGTTTATATTGATGTGGTGTTGTCTAAAACTTATATTAATCTCTTTGTAACGTTAGATATGAGTGTAGCTATTAGATATTATATTTTTTGTCTTAGTTGGCCATAATTCTATACAATCATACCAAAGCCTTTGTAATATATCTTTTCAACATAAATAAAGAAATATATAGTTTTATTGTAAAGGAATATTGATTATCATGAACTATTTTGTATGGGTCAAGGATAAAGTGAGTGGAACCTATTGAGGATTGGTGTGAAGTTGATTCATGTTGGTCCATGGGATTAGTTAGAGAGTATGGTTGTTTATAAGGTAAAGAGAGGTTGGATGGTATGGAGAGTGTGAATAAGGTGGGCTTGGTAAGAAGTGGAAAATAAAAAAGGAGAGAATATGTATTGTCTAATAGGATGAACTATAGAAAGGTGATGAATGGCTAATCAAGAATAGGGTGAACTAGTGTTAGGTGATGACATGGTATGGGGAGAATAAAATGGAATATATAGTGAACTAGAAGGGGGAAATGTACATACGATGAGCTATGGGCATTACTAGTAGGGGATAAGAGAATTTGAGGTGAACTACTATCTATGGTATGGTAAAATGAAAGGTGGGAAAGGGGTTAACTAAGTGGAAACAAAACTTAAGGGGATGGAGGAGGGGTGTAATTAGGATCTAAGGCATTGTTAAAGTTTAAAATAAGAGGGATGAAAGAAGCTAGGTCTTCAAGATCAAATAGACTATATGAAAAGAAGTTAGAAAAGATGGGATGATAGATGAATTGATCTATGATAATATATTAGGATAGGAACAACAAGGTAAGGCTAAGGAAATTTAATATATGGTTAGGATACACAAGTGGATAAGGAGGCAAAGTAACGGGTATATAAGAACATTAAATAAAATACATGAAGATATGTAGATTCCATTATAGATGACTAAGGCTAAAGAAATAAGAGTAAAAGTGGTTATAATGAGGGGATTAATAGGTTCACTTAAACAAACTTACTCTTTTGCAATTTAGAAAGTGATAATTCTAAAAATATGTTAGATTAACCAAATGAAACAAGAGAAAAATAAATATTTTTATTTCTTTCTAAATTTTGGTTACAAGTGTTAATGTATGTCAATAGGTTTACCAAAATGAAATAAATAAAAGATTTTTTTTTTTTAGTTGTGTTCAATATATTTAATTATGATGAAAAATGAAGTTATGTAAATTTAAACTTGATGCAAACTAAATTAACCTACGGACATATCCAAATACCCAAACATTAATTAATAATAAATAATAAAAAATAAGATTGGTAATACAATAAAAAACTATACCAATTGAATGCATGTAGGAAACTTGGAATGACTTGAAAAAAAAAAAAAGGTAGAAAATAGAGGACATAGATGCACCTAGATTTAAATTTAGTTTATATAAAACTTACAATAAATTCAATTTTTCGCGTACCTATAAAAGTTAAAATTCATTTAGGTAAATTAGGACTACAATTTCTAATCCTAACAACCATCAAGAAAACAATATCTAGGGAAGTCTTATCTAGAGAGTAGACATAGACTTAATATTTTACAAGGAGAATGATAATATCCTATATTAATTCCTTACGTATTCCCACCTTATCAATGACCAAAAGAAGATTCCTAATTAACAATAAACCTAAAATGTATCAATGCATGCATTAAAAACAAATAACAATGGAAATTTAGAATGGTTTTATATATGATACTAAATTATGGTTTTTTGAAATGAGAAAGGATGATCATAGATAAAATGAGTATGCAATCATTTATTTTAAATTTTATTATCTATTGATTATATATGGAAACCTTTCAAAGACCTATTTTTTAAATTTTTTAAATTTAATTTTTTTTTTTTTTGGGTGAAAATGAGATTAAAACATAAAATTAGAGAAATATCACCTAATAAAATGTTCATTTTACACATGTATGGATCTAGGAGAGTATAATAGATCTATGTTACTGATTTGAGACCTAAAATAAACTAGTAGTCAACTAACTAGGTGGCCTAGTCTACTTTTGGAGGCCAATTTAAGGAAACCTTGTCTCTATTAAATAGGGACTTAAAATTTTATTATCTTCTAAACCATTTAATCCATAATTTTCTTCAAAATATTTTCCTAAATTTCTATCACGTCTTCAAAAATCATCATGTAACTACAAACTTTCTAATGGAGAACCTACAAAAACAAGGGTTATAAGAGGATTCTTCCATAGTAAGCCCCCTTGCGAGTTTTTAATCATAGATAAACTTGATAAATATAGTTAAAATTAATTTATATTAATTAAATATGAAACAAATTAACTTTGAATCACTTCATATCCATTAAAACTACATGTTGAAGCTCTGTTAGGGTTCAAAAACACTATAAAGCAAGTGGGGGTGGGAGAAAGGTTTTGGAAACATAATTTAATTTTATCTCAAAATGAGATTTACATTTCAAATATGACTAATATTGAAGGTGGAAACATTAATTTTAATAAATTTTAATGGAGGCATGTTATGGTTGATTCCATATCTTTCAAGTGATGGAAAAATAAATCTTACACTCAAAAACTTGGATGCTAAACATATCTAAATATTTAAATAGTACCATGGTGAAAAAATGAAATGAAAGAGGAGGGTTTAAAGGACTACTATTTTTAATTAATAAATGTGGTGATGAATTGGCTTGAAGGAAAATAATTGGATTTGGCTCAACACTCTTGAAATGGTATGAAAAGGAGTAATAGGGAAAGGATGAGATGGATAATGTAGAGTCGCCAATGGACTTAAGCCTCTAGGATCACCTATAAAACCAAAACATGTCTTCCACAAGAGAGCAACAAGAGAAAAAATATTGCTAGATTATGAGCACAATGGATTTGATTAAATCCTAATATGATTACATGAAATGAAATGTACATATGATTCCTTTCTAATTTATAGTTAAGGTTGAGAGATAGTACAAGATAATATTATGACAGGTTTCTTAATTCTATGAAATGAGACAACTAACATAACATATATTAAATGGAGCCTAAACATAAAGAAGTAAGTGAAATGATAAGATAAGATAAGATCACATGAAACCTAAGAATTCTAAAATGATTCCTAGGACCTAAGTAAACTTAACATGTGAATAAGACCTACTAGTGAACTAGATAGGTAAAATACCATATTCACACCAACACTCCCCCTTAAGTGCAACTTAGGGAGTAGGAAAACAAATGAAAATGATGCAAGAGTACAAGGATGGAGTTGCCAATTACAAAGCCATGTTAAGTACCCATTTATAAATAATCTCTCACAAACATAACAAAGGAGAAAAACCACATAGGAAAAACCCCTCTCCAAAAGAGAGAGTGCATGAAAATTATCATGTCTAAGTGATGAAATAAGTAATAAATGGAGGAATCATGACCCCCTAAGGACTACATCCATTTAATGCCCCAAGCCAACAACCGAGGAAAAACCCTGAAGAATCTTTTTTTTTAAACAATGACAACAAGATCATTAATGAAACAATTTGTCACACTTGCAAAACAATGTGAACACAAGTGTCGTATGAAACACAACAACACAATGGTAACAAAAAAAAAATGACCTAACAATTTCATAAGAAATGTGGAAATATTGGAATCCTAACACTCATGGGATAAATCCACCATGACGAACATATGAGAGAGGGGAAAACACCAATGATGATAGGCTACGAAACCACAATCGTATTCTCTCACAACACCATACCAAGATAGGATGAGGGAATCATCAACCTTCAATCAACATATATACACACTTAAAAAATTTAAAGACAAGGGAAAAAATTCACAAGAGGTTTCCTAAATACGAGGTACAAACTCTCCCCTAATTGGAATGATGGGTCACTTTTAGACAACCACATGCTTCTCAAGATGTCCCATCCCAACATGACATCACACAAGTGGAATAATACTCCTAAAAAAATCCCCTTAACTTATGAGAAATTTTGAGGACACGAAAACAATTTAACCATGAAGGATTTCAACCTTCTCAAGTCTTCACAAGACTGGGTGAACAATCTCCCTAGCCCTAGGTTTGACAGTTAGGAAAATTCGAAAGAAGGCACACAAAACAATGTAAAGAATACCATAAATCCTCAATGAAGATACCTAGGGAAATTATCTAAAAATCCCTTGAAATTTCCACCATGGAGCAATAGATCAAACAATAATAACACTCTCGAATCATAGAGGAATGTTCTTGTTTTAAGAGAAATAAATTTTGACTAGGTTTTGAAGGTTTAAACGACAAAAATAGTCATAAAAAACAAGGTACAAGGCATGCAAATTATCCAAATATTGCTTTAGGCTAGGAAAAATAGTGGCTAACTAAGGTAGGAACCATTAACATTATGTTTTTGTATGGGGAATGAGACCACCCAAGCGCAAGACCAGGCCACTCCAACAAAGATGTCCAAATTTTGCACTTGTTGTTGGGAAAATGTGTCTCAACCTTGCAATTATATAAGGTTTACTATTGATAGGTAAGCGTGGAGGGGGGAGACCCCTTGAGGGGTCTAGGGGGATCATCCCCCCAATGCGGGGTCCAAGGGCCATGCATCTAGCGAGGACTCAGGGGTAGGGCCCTCAAAAGCAAAATTTTATGTATATTATATTATTATAAACTAGACCATTCATCATTAGGTCTCAAATTTGACGGTCGATGTTTTGTTGGCTTGAATTTTCCTAGAAGGCAATCATATTTTATGAGGGTGTTGTATTGCAATTGTTTTTTGTGATGTATTTTGAGAGTCTGATAGCGGTTGTGTTGCCTTTGGATCTCTGGTTGGTGATACTCCTGTGAGAAGCTTGCTCTACAAATATATTGTAATCTTTGTGATTTTTGAATAATATATTGGGTGGCTTTTGGAGTGTCGGGTATTTATCCTGAAAGGGTTTTCCCCATGTAAATCATTGTGTTGTGGTACATGCATGATATTTGTTTATTTCTATTTAAGTTTTTATAACTGTTGAAAAGATCTATAAAGTTTTACATTATCCTCCTCTCAAGATTAGTGTAGGAATTTGTTTTTCTACCTTAGCTTCTTTACAATTGCAAGACCACAATCTACATGAACCCACTACTAACCAAGCCACCCCATTATTCTTTGAGGTTTCCCACTAGCAATAAGGCTACACAAATAGTCTTAGACAAATTTTGGGCAAGCTGGGTAGGTTCTGGGTGAAACAAGGCCACCCAAGTATAGTACCAGACAACCCAAACATGAAAATACCACTCCTAAGTACATTTTAATCCAAAATTGAAATGTTCCTAATTTCATTTTACCAATACATGGAACATTTAATGCATACAAGATTACATGTGTTTCTTGCTCCAACTCTGAGGCACATAACAATTTAATATAATGACAACAATTAAATGTCATATACAATCCATCCCAAGAGGGAGTTCCACTAATTTATTATAATTACAAGAGGACTAACATGTCCTTCAATATCAATCATTAATGAATCAAATGGAATAAAAAATAAAATACTTCTACTACATGAATTTATCTTCAACTTCACCACAATCCTTTGATCCCCAATGATGGTGTCCATTCCACCCAACCTCGTGGAATCAAAATATCCACTCCCACTATGCTATGAGATAGTCACACAAGACACAATCACACCACTCAACCCAAACACATTGGGAGATGGCTTACACACATGAAATATACACTCAACATACACATCATATAAAACACTCATCTAAAATCACAAGATGGATCAAATGCAATTCCTCATTTGGTACAACCACAAATGGCATATCAAAAATCCATATTAGGAAAATTCAACAATGTCAAATCAAACAATTGTATTAGGAAAATTAACCAATGTCGCATCACAAATCCATGTTGTGAAAACTCACCAATTTCACATCACAAATCTTCATTGGGAACTCACCAATACCACATCACAAACACTCAAGACACTATAATGAGATGTTAAAGAACTAGTAGGGATTGTTATGACAATGCTCACCAATATGGCACGTGTGAAATATAGTAGCTCTGTTTGAATATTTATGCGAGTACTTGACCTTACAAGACCCAAGCTCCCCGAGATAGCATGTCTTCCCAAACAACCTTAGTCTTTACAAGCACTCAAGGCATGAGAGGGGCATCCATTATCTTTGTTAATTAATTAATTATGTTTCATTAATTATCACTTGATTAGATGAATCCCCACCCATGATAAGCCTACTTGCCACTTTGGTCCAGGGGCGCATTGAGATCCACTCTCATACCTTCTCTAGTACCTTATTCCTAGGCTCTTCACTCACCAACAAGTGTGGCATGGAAAATAATGCAATAATTACATGGCATAAAAAAATTCTTAGAAAATGGAAAAAATAATCTCAAAATAATCCTTATTAAAATACATTAACAAGACTCTAATTCCCCCAAAATAAAGCATCCAATTTCACCTTGAGAATTCAAATTTTATAGAATTAATTGCAAAGGAAAAACCATAAAATTTTCAATTCCACTGGATTGAAGAAAAACTTGAAAATTTAAATTTCAAAATTCTAAAAATACCATTTAGCTCTAAATATTCCCAAGAACACACTTTTAAGGTCAACCTCAAATTTTATGCATCTACCCAAAAAAAGGGCATTATAACCACATAATTTGGAAATTTTCCAAAAAATTACAAAACAATTAAATGAGCATAAGATTTTTATAAACCGAATTGCATTAGGAATAAATCCTAACTCAGATCTGAGTTCACATAGGGTCAAGCATTGTAACACATACCATACTTTATTTGAGTATGATTAGGGAATAGATAGGGGGCCCAATATGACATCTTTGAATTAACCATCATTGGGGAATAACTCAAACCTGTGTAGCCAAATGGAGAAATAACCATGTACATGTAATGACTCAATTCATGTCAAGGGTATTTGATCAATGTATATAAATAAATAATATCATAATCACCCAATCATAAAACATAAAATTACATCCATAATATAAATAATCCATTTGAACATCAATAATTAGGTTCACATTTAATCACTGCATGGAAATAATATGCATATCTCTAAGAATTGAAGCATACCAATAAGCTAGGCATATAAACATACAAAATTAAAATATTTGACATGTTGATGAATCTCATTTTGAACATGTGGTGGTTCTTACACACCATTCAAATCAATAATAGAAATCACAACAAAAATCATGAGGAAATGGTGAATTTGAAACACCAATCTCACATAAATAAACTAGAAATGGGAGGGGTACTAAATCCTCCCCCACTAAAATTAGGCTTACTCCTAAAATCCTTCATGAAGCAAAGATAGGTGCACCTAGTACACAATCCTTCAAACATAACATACTCACAATATAAACCCTCTAGACTCTCTCTAATTCCAGGCCTCAAATACATAACACATATCTCTAGAGGTGCACAAGCTAAGTGACCAACTATCACTAGGTGTGAAACCACCTCAAATATCACTACACTACCTTCTGTTGGATGTTGTGGTCAAGTTACTGATATGTGGTTGTCATTGATGTCAACACTATTAGCATTAATGTCTTTAAGACTGTATATGTCGAGGATATTAAAAAAATTGTAATAAAATATGTTACAAGTTGTCTGTGAAGCAGTGTAGATCAATATGGTAGAAAGTTCAGTATGTTGATAGTGAGATGTTGCAGATTAAAGGGTTTGTTTTCAAGCCTATCTAGTTTCTATTATGAAAGTTTCAAAGGTGCACATGAATATTTGAGAAAGTTATAAGTTTCTTTGTTCTGACAGTTATTCTATTATTGCAAATGGTGTTCATGGAAGAAGATAATGTGTATTTGATAATCAGAGTTGTTGCGTATGTTACTATGGTGTTCATGGATATTTATAAATAATGTTCTATCTATGTTGCATGTCCATATTGATCATTGTTCTCGTGATCCGAGATTTTCTCTTGCATGTTCATGGTCGACAAGGTGTTTGAAGCGTGTTGTGGATCTTCGAGGAAGAATCTTTGAAGGTTTTTTGTGTTTGATAGCATTATTTTGGGTCTCTACTATGTTGTGGCCGACCTTGATTGATGCGCATTGATGCGCATTGATAATATTTATTGTTTTGGGCTGAAAATTTGCATTCATTCTATTATTTTGTTGAAGTCGGCATGAAGCAATGCAATTTCTTGTTGTAGATATATATAAGTGATTGTTTCTTCATTTGGTATGTGTGTGGTGTGCGAAGTATGTGAGTGCTATGTGCAAAAAAGGTTCAGAACATTCAAAGGTAGATTAGAGTGTGAAGAAGATTGAAAGAAAGTTAAGAAGTGTTCATGTGCTTAACCAGAACTGTACTCAAGCATTAGCAGATGCTACTTTCTTTGTTCAAATTCTTTAGATGGATTTAATCTAAATGTTTTTTGTAAGATTGATTTTTCCTTTGAGCAGTGAGCTCTAGGCAGTTCACCTGAATGCATGTGCATTCCTCATATATTCTTCTTATACTTTTAACAGGTATAACTTGTGGATTAACCTCCACCATGGTTTTTCCCCTAACAGGGTTTCCACGCAAAAATCTTGGTGTTATGTGTGTTTCTGATGTGTTGTTGATTCATGCTTTCACTATTATTAATCAGATCTGAGAATAAAGGTTAATAAGTTTGAAATTTTGTGAGAACTGATTCACGCCCCCCTCTTAGTTGTATGCCCTTGTGTTGCCAACACCTTCACCAGCTGTCATTGCAACCAATGGAAAGGACCAACTATAGGGTCCAACATGCCACAAACCAACGAGGTCCTAGTCAAGGATTATCACAACAGTTTGGAAATCCATCTAGCTACTAATTCAACCAAGGACTGTTGGCCCACAGTTGCCATTGCACCAAAAGATCGACTTGTTAATGCCTGATACAACTGCCAGAGTTAATGGATCCACGAGAGGTGGTTAGTCCATGCCACGAATCCCAAGGGGAGCATTGACCATCTACCAACAAAATTCCCCCTCAACATTGCCTGAGGGGATTCTAACCCAATACTTTTGGCTCTAATACCACTTGTTGGCCCATAGTTGCCATTGCACCAAAAGATTGACTTGTTAATTATTGATACAACTACCAGAGTTAATGGATCCATGAGAGGTGATTATTCCATGTCACGAATCCCGAGGGGAGTTCTAACCATCTTCCAACAAGGACAATGACACACAAGCTTTCCAACCCTTCCTTTGCAAAAGAATAAGAACTATAATTCTTCACTTCCTATGGTGTCTCCTAAGACTAGAGACTTAACCTTCAAATCTACAACCCAAAAGCCATAGAAAACCATCCCACAAGGATAGAGGAAACACTATCTCACTGTTATGCTCACCAAGATTATGCCTTGTTATGTGAATTTTTTCCCAAGAGAAGATAAATTTATGAAATAACCTTTTAGAATTAAAAGGGAGATAGAAAAATAAAGGATATTATGATCCTTTGGTTAAAAGAGAGATTAATAAATAATATGTATAAAAAATATTTTAAAAGGGGGAAGAATATTTTTTTTTAAAAAGGAAACCTTTGTGAAATGGTGTGATGGTTTAGAAACCACCCCTTAAAGCTTATATAAGCATTTATTTGAGACTTAAAAATTCATGGAGAACACTCAAGGAAGAAGGGAGTGGTTTGGTGGGGCTATGAGAATTAGAGAAGGGGACACACAGGATGTGTCCAACTCGGGGTACAATGTACACCCAGGATAGTCTTAGCTAGGGTATGGTGTGCACTTGTGTTGAGCATTGTTCTGTTGAACCAACCCTTGTGTAGAGCACAATAGTGTGTTGTGTTTCGAGAGGAACCAATTCCTCCTAGATTGTTCCATAATGAGATCCAATACCACCAACGTCTTCTTAGAGTTAGAATGGATTTTCCAAGTGTTGTTATTTAGATAAGTATTGAAAACTAATTGATGCTACAATATATTGGAAATATTATATATGATTTTTTGTTAATTTGTTGATTATTTAGATGTGTAATTCAATTTACTATGTTAATTATTTACTTAGAATCCTTGTCTACTTATTACATATTGTAGTTTGCATTGGCTACTTGATATTAGTTATTCACATCATTTTAGTAATATTACATCTTGTAAATTATCTTGACTCTACTATTTATTCTATTAAATCTGCTACTAATACTTGAACAACTTTAGGAGGAAAAGTGACGTTACATTTGGTATCAAAGCCAAATTTGGTTGTACTAATCATTTTTTATATGTGATCTTAGCTTAATAATTTAGTTTGAGAAACTGCAATTTATAATATTCATTTGACCTAGTGGTTATGAAGGTAGTTAGTCAATTTAACAATGAAAGTGGAAAACTATAATATCATCCACCTTTAATAGAGTTTGTGAATCTTAAAATCAATAAACATAGAAATGAGTTAGATAAAAAATATATATATAAGAAATTTATTCAAAACCCCTATCTATAATGTTTTCTATAATACAATAGTCAAATTTCACTATAATTTTTTTGCTTTGAACAAGAGTGAAATAATAGTAAAGAATGGGTTTCCATTTATCCCTTTGAATTTCAATTGTTAAATTTATAGGACACAATTTGGCATGAACAAATAGATTTTATAGTATTTTAGTTTTTAATAAAATCATGACACTAGTCAACAATTATTCTAAAAATAATTTTAAGCTTTCATTATGTATATTATTTACAAATTTTAAATCGAACATGAAAACTATATTGTAATAAAAAGTACAAATAGATATATTTTTCAACACATTATTTCCTTTTTAACTTTCCATTTGAAAATTGATTCTCTTTTAAGTTATAGAACCTCTATATCTATTTTTTTTTTTAAAGGTGACAAAACCACAAAATTTATTGCAAAGGGGAAGAGTACATCAAGGGATATGACAGTGATAGAAAAACATTTTGTAGCAAAATATGTTTGAGTTCGAGAGCATAGGTGATAATAACAAGAGTACTCGCTTACAAAAAAGAAAACCAAGATCCCATTAATGGGTTAACAGAAGATACAATATAGTCCAGGGTGATCCCGAATAAAGTTGAAGCAGAGCATCATAAGAATTAACATTATGAGATAACAAAGAATCCATATTGCAAAGATGAAAGCCAAGTCGCCAGAAACTCCAAGAAAAAACCTGTGACAAAAAATAGAATACCTGGGCATCACATAGGACTTGCACCATAGGATAATATCCGAACAAAGCACTGCAAATATGTAAAAATGTAGCAGAAGAATTACAAAGACTGCCTGAAGAGGCTGAAGCACCAAATGTCAAGAATCAAGAGAATAATTGGAATACCAAGAACCACTACAAGGTTTACAAAATTAGTGAACTTCCAATGATAAAGCTATGAAAACCAAGAAAACAAAAAGATTTTAATGAGAATTATGAGTAGATCTCGCTCTCCTCCAAAGACTCCAAATCTATAGGTGGAGGGAAATATGGTGTGGAATGAGGTTCCACTAGGGTATGGCGAATCAAGAATTGCATTGCATCAAAGAAATCAAGAAGCATATTTGAAATTGTGTGGCCTAATCTTGGTTTAAGCCCATGTAAATTTCTAATGAAGTCATAAGAATAATAATCAAGTAGGCCATGAGCCATCAAACTTAAAAGAGCCAAAATTGAACGATTCAAAAGGATGACTTGACGGTAGAGGACACCACCCACAAGGTTAGAACCATTTAAAATGTCATAATCTTCAAGAGAATTTTATAATGAAGAAAGAGGGAAAATATGAGGCAAAATGTAAGAGCCTTCTAAAAATTTAACCATCTCACCGCACCATAAATCATCCATTAAATTTGAAAAAAAAAGAGATCCTACCTCATGTAGAAGAGCCATGGAATTAAATTCTAACCAGTCATTCCCCAAAACTATCCTTATTGCATCCTCCACAGGATTGCATTCTAGGATGCGAGTTTGATGCAATTTTTCCATACTGAAGGGCCTTGCGTCTCGTAGTTCATGATATCTTGGCAGAACCACCACTCTGAAAGTATTGTGCATTGTGTCTTCAACAAGAAGCAAGAGACATGTGAAGACAAATAACTAGAGAAATCCTTTTAACAATATCATCGCATGCTGGAAGTCATATGATGCAAGTAAGGTATTAAATGCCATTATAATCTTACAATCCCAATAGGTGGTTCGTGAAAAACAAAGAAATCCAACTTTATTTAGCCAAAATTAGGAGGGGTAAATTCATGCCAATTGTCTCAATTTTGATCTTTGGTGATCTCATCGTACGGGGATACTGCAAAATTGAATCAATGATAAGATATGAGGATCATCAAATCTACTAAGTGCAAGAGCCAAATGCTATTTGGCAGTTCATGTACACCATAACATTCTCAAATTTCATGGGAACATGACATGTGAGGGAGACATTTGCACAGACCACAAGTCCCAAACAATGGTCGTAAATGCGAATTATTAAATGAAATACCAACTCATACATAACTGCAGCGAAACATTAAATGAAAATCCAACTCACATATCACTGCAAAATTCAAATTTGGTTATGTTGCAGTATATGGAATGCTTGCCCCAGATAAAAAGGAATGTTTCCCCAATTTGGAGACAAACAAAGAGACATTAACAATGAAGTCTTGATCTTGGGAATGAAGAAATAACTAGTACAGTGCAATATTCAAATAAGGGAATATTCCTCCAAACTTATTCTTCATCCCACATTTAAATTAAATATTATAAATATTTGATTGAACACCTTTTCTCACCTCACATTTAATTAAATATTTTAAATATTTAATTACATACCTTTTTCATCTCTCACATAATTAAATATTATTTATTTAATTATGGAAGCTTCTAAATTCATGTCACATGTAATTAAATAAATTTATTTAATTAGGAATTTATCCTCAACTTTCAACCAACTTTCATAAATGGAATGACAAATGGCACGATTGTTTCCATTTTTGAATGAGGATGGTTTTGTGGGCTGAAAACATTCCTCCATTATTCTTTCAACCTTCCATCTTTTGCTCAACCTCAAAAATATCTCACCATTCATCTTGATAGGTTTGAATTTGACCGTTGATCTTTGCCAACTAGATTCTTGCCTCCAAAATCTATAAATACAACCCTTTAGTGAGTTGAATTCATCCTAGATTTTGTGAATTTGGCGCAGTTATTATAGTTGCATTTGAATCAACATTTTAGCATAGCATCTCAAGTTCATAAAATTTTAGTTTCATATCATAGCTTAAATCATTTAGCAATGGACATGCATGTTGCATAAACTCATTCTCTAAGTTGTCATTCGGCCAAAGCTACTACATACACCAAACTGAGAGCCAACAACTTACAACAGATCCTTAGAGATAAAGGACAATGTAACACTTTTGAAGGAGCTGTTGTTTAGAGTTTTTTTACTTTTAATTAGTTTCCTTTGATTTAATGTTTCATTGGTGTGTTAGTTTAACTTATTAGTTGTTCCACATATTTACACACATTTTTGGTGCCCACCGTGGGGCCTTGCCCCATTTTTAATATTTTTATTATAGATTTTTTGGTAGGTGATGGATTGGAGTTGCGGTTTAGCACATACGAGCCATGGTTGAGCGCATACAAGCTACGTTTTAGTGCATAAAGGGACTGTTTTAGCTCATTGACGACCTGTTTTAGTGCATTTACTAACTATTTTGGCACATCCCTATTTGTTCGTTTAGTGCATTTGTTAACTTTTTTAGCACATTTACTAGTTCTTTTAGCACATATAGGGAGTGTAAAAATAAATCATGATTCTGACGCCATCCGCAGACAAAGATTTTTCTTTTCTGCTTTAAGTAAAAATGAAGCAATCCTAGGATAGACACTTAAATCTAGAATTAATCAATCCTAGGATAGTCACCAAACATTATTTTATCTTGGTTAAAATGAATCCAATGCTTGTTGTGAAGTAACATCTTCACTTAGTGTAGAAAATTGTCATTTGTATTTAAAAATAAACCAGTTGTTTGCTATGATTGTTGGGTAATAGGTTTATGCTCTCCCCTTTACTAGGTGACCAAAACACCAGACTTAACTTTTTCATTTCTTGCATTTCATGTTTTATTAAATCCTTTAGAAGGCTTACTGTAGTGGGAAAAAGTACTCACCCTACGGGAACAACCAAAGCCAGACTTTTTGACCCACTCTAATCAAAAGTGAATTTTGGGGAAACCCATATTCAACAGAAGTGAGCAAGATAACCATCACCAAAATTTTTGTTCTAAATATTGGGAGGTCTCCCAAGGGAGTTTATCTATTGCCATGTCGAACGGATACCTTTACTACAAACCATAGTGTAGAAAACCAATCGTGTCAATATCCAAACATCATAATAATCACAGTGCAATGGGAGGGAAGTGAAGGGAAAAGAATGCGGGTCTACTGACCCAATAGTGCGGAATACATTCCCTTAACATCTTTACTATAGGGGAGAGACGCAAAAACGAAAAACTAACAGTTTCAAAAACTTATAGAGATGCATACAACCATGGCAATGAGAAACTAGAAAGACAAGAAAACAAAGATGACATAGTATTTACGTGGGAAAACCCTTTCAGGTAAAAAACCCACCACACAAAGTCAAATCTATTGTATTATAGTAATGAATCGATTACATACAATATCCAGACTTCTTTGTTCAACTCACAATCACCCAGAGAGTTTCAGATTCACTGTTACAATGTTTTTACAACATATAGTTCAAAACCCTCCTCAAGAACTCACGTCCTTTTTTTCTTCAGCTCGCAACTTCAAACTTGCTCTGCAACTTACGACTCAACTCTTGACTTGTCTAACTTATGAGAAATGACATATCTCTCATCCAAATGTAACCGACTCAGAAGAGCATTGAAGTCCATCCTCAAATCACGCAACTGGTCGGATCTGACAGATTTCCTGCAACGAGCCGACTTTGCATTCAAAGCCATTACTCAAAACAGTTGAGCTCGCCACCCTTTGTTGACAAATGCAACTGCCACAATAACTATCTTGGTATCTATCCAATCACTATTCAACCAGGTGCCACATGTCCAAGACCCATCAACAATCGTAGCTGACAAAGCAACCAAAATGGTCAAACAGATATCGGGTGCGACCAAGACTTCAAGTGATTTCTAACACTACCGGAGCCAGAGTCGGAATAGGAGTCAAAACAGGACTCCACCAAAAATACACACTGCCGAAGTCAGATTCGGAGATGGAACTGGAGTCGAAACATGACCTTACCAAAATTTTAGGTTCAGGAACCATTTCGGTTCCGCGTCTGCCCACGGCAAAGGGGAACTCATCGGAAACAGTTATGACCGGGTAAAGTCAACCCGGGGTCAAACCAAGACGGGAACACAAAAGAGCGGAGTTGGAGTCAGACCCGGGGATGGAACAGGAACATAAATAGGACTTTACCAAAAGTCCAAGATCAGGAACCAATCCGGTTCCGGTTCCACCTCCGCCAACTGCAAGAAACAACAATCCAGAACCAGGACAAGGCGAAGGAAAACACCCCAAGGAGAATCCAAACATCTAGAGGAACTAGATCACAAAAGTAGGAGTCAGACTCAAAGTCGGAACAGAAACTGAAATAGGAACATGGCAAACGGACATTGCTAAATTCCAAAATTGGTTCCGCCTCCGCCAGAACCTGCGAAGTGAGAATCAACAGACGGTAGGAAGCGGAGTCAGAGCAGGAATGAGAACCGAAACCTGAAACTTAGGCAAACAGAACAATGCCAAGTTCCATCCCAATTTCGCCTCCGCCAGAACTTTGGAAACAACACAAAATCACCAAGGCATGAAAACGAGGACTTCAAGCTGGAAGTTGAGATATAATTTCTTAACAGGAAGAATCTACCCCCATGATACTCACCATATAATTTACATAGATTGTTTACTCAAGGGATCAAGAAATCTAACCTTGAGTATGCACTTGGAAAAGACAAAAACACGAGCGCCCTTTAGGGGGTGACACAACTGTGTGAGTCGACGTAATTTTAAGATGTGGGTTGTGGTTGCTATGATGACCTTTTTGAAAAATAAGAGTGAGTTTGTCTAAAGTGATTATTCTATTCAATACCTGTGAAAATCTCAAGAACATACACTCTTTGTTTAGATTTATAGGATTTCCAAAAGCATCTATTTTCTACTGAATGTCATGTTCTTTCAAATTTAAATTAGATAAAGATCATCCAAAAACATCAAACTGTCAAAACATGTTTGTCTCAGTGCAGTAATTGGATAGTTTAGTGCATCCCTGGTCTGCTTTAGTGCATTTGTGCTCTGTTTTGGCGCATTTATGCTCTGTTTTCGCACATCTGTGTTCTGTTTCAGCGCATTCATGCTATGTTTTTAGCGCATTGTGCTCTGTTTCAGTGCATTCATGCTCTATTTTAGCGCATTTGTGCTATGTTTTAGTGCATACCTGCAATAGTCCAACGCATAGATTGGATAGTTTAGCGCATCTGCTAAAAAAATTAGCGCATTTGTGTTCTGAACCTGGGTGATTAAATTATGACACTCAAAAAATTTGCCATTTAGTCTAGTCTTTTTCTATGTTTAGGGTCTGGAAGTTTGCAACTTTTGCTAAAAATTCCCTAGAGAAGAAGATTAGGAAGCCAAAGAAGTCTCTCAGTTATAAGAAGCAATTGAAAAGGAGAGAGTTTTTATATTGAAGTTGAATTTTTTTTCTTGAACACAACTTTTATTCATTGATATCACGACTTTGTTAGAGGTTTCACTGACGATTTTGTCTTAGAACCATTATATTCACGAGCCTTCTTTCAAAGAAGAGATATTTCTCAAAGGCATAATCACAGTCAGCCTATTCGGTCCTATTTTATCCCCCAACCAACAATTTTTTACTCTACTCGTCCCAATCAAGTTCTACAATAGAGAGCTTAGGAGCATTAGGCATTTATCAAAAATCCTTATTTTTACAAAACTACGATCAAACCTCACAAAGTGCAACATCATATTTATTTTTTATTTTTGGTTTAATTCCCACAACATGATCATCATCCTTTCAACTAGGGAATCACAAGCTAAATATTTGAAATTTCACAAGTCATATCAATAGAATCTTCATTCTATTTCGACTTGGATATCCATCAAAATTGTATTATTTCATCTTTTGATCAAGGTTAGTTGAAATTGGGAAAAAGCTTATGCCTGTTGTCACAAGATCTTGAAAGCACATAGAAGAGGACGAAAGGGAAATTACATTAAGCAACATGGGTGATAAAAGCAATAGTTGTGATAAAGAAGAAAATCCTTTTCACAGAATTTGCACTGGGACTAATCTGAATAATGATTAGATAACAAAATAAATTCTTCAAGAAGCAGAACATGATCCTCAATTACTCTCATGGATAGAGTTTTGGAATGAAACAAAGAAAGATATTTCCTTTCATTGGTCAATCAAGGAGCTAAGTTACCTGTTGATTTTGACATGGAAGGGATTAGAGAGCATCTTGAGGTCCCCCTCAATGATTTTAGTGCTCTTACTCAATAGATAAGAGCATTACAAGGGAAAATAAAAGAAATACAAGGGGGTACAACAAAGAAATATGTTTTGGAAGATATCTACCCATATCCATTTGATAGGAGTCTTAGCATAATTCCTTTTCCAAAACATTGTGAGATCCCAAAGTTTGATAGGTATAATGGGAAAACAGATCCCATTGATCATGCGAGGGATTTTTGAAATATGAGCTTAGAATTCGCTCATGAAGATACCTATCTAATGCGATTGTTTCCACGAAGTTTGGGTGGATAATCCATGGAGTGGATTTCCAAAATCACTCCTCCCATCATAAAATTTGAGGAGTTAATAAATAAGTTCATATCGCAGTACTCCTATAATATACAACACCAGATAACCATGCTTGATTTATGTAGAGTAAAAAAAAAGATTGGAGAACCCTTCACCACATTCTTACAAAGGTGGAGAAGGTTGTTTGCAAGATATTCCTATCTTGTTCCTGAAAAGGAAAATATGGAAATCTTTATTGACAGTTTGAATCAAGAGATGAGTTATAGGCTAAATCTCCATTGTCCTCAATCATTTGAAAAATTGATTGAAAATGCAATTACCATTGAAGGTGCCTTGGTCAAGCGTGGATTTTTAAAGCTTGATAAAGAAATTCCAAATTCATACAACAACAACAACAACAATAGAAACAATAATGACAAGTCATGATTTTGGACTTGAAATAAAAATGTTGTGAATGATGGGGTGGTAGATGCTAACAACGTGAATGCGAAGCCTACTGTTCTTAATGTATTAGGTGTCCAACAGACCAATAATGCTATAAATTCTAGTAACCAAAGAAATAATTCAAACCAAGGAAATGTGACAAACAATTGTGGTAATAATCTTGGCAATAATCAAAATTCAAATGCGCCCAAATCTCAATTTTTTTCAAATCGACGAAGTTTTACTCCCCTGGGCCAGTGTTTGGAATCAATTCTTAAATAATTGTTGAATCAAAATTCTATTACATTTCCACCATAAAGAGATTATGAGCCTCAAGTTAAACCACCATCGTGGAATGAATCATACTATTGTGATTATCATAAATGCAAGGGTCATAAGACAAGTAATTTCCAAGGGTTAAAGAATCTCGTTCAGGATTTGATTGATAACCATACCATAACGGTTGAGGGACATAATGCCAATGATGATCATAAAGCATTCAAGGATCCTCTCCCCAATTATCAAAAAGGGGAATCTTCAAGTGACAAAGGCAAGAATGTGAATCATGTCTATGACACCATCATTAATCATATTTACACCGACGATCAACAATTCAATGCTATAAGGATTAAAGGAAAGCAAGAATATCGAGAGGTTAATGCTACAAAAAGGGGACATGCCAAAATAATTGTAAAATTAAGTTCATATAAGTCGAGGATTCCCCCTCCAAGTTAGTACAATTTGGTTGATCAATTGCGAAAAACATCAGCCCAAATTTCTATCTTGGAGTTGCTCAAAATATCACCAACACACAAGGACATTTTGGAAAAGGCACTCATTGACACAACTGTGTCTCCTGATTTGGATATCAATAAATTTCAAGCCATGGTGGGACACTTTTCCACACCCACATGTTTATCCTTTTCTGAAAATGATGATTCCTCCATGACCCATCCCCATAACTCATCACTTTATCTAGAGGTCATGGTTCATAAAGCCCAAATCAGACGTGTTTTAATAGATGGGGGAGCCAGATTAAACATTTGTACTTTAAAATTGATCCTTGATTTGGGATATTCAGAGGAATCTATAGATCCACGAAGAAAATTATAATCAAAGCCTACGATAATGAAGAAAGAGCTTCCAAAGGCTTCATCATGCTACCAATTAGAGTGGGACCTGTTGTGAAGAATACCTTTTGCCAGGTTCTAGATCGAGATTTATCGTATAACATACTCTTGGGTCGCTCATGGATCCATGATATGCAAACAACTCTGTTTACTTATCATCAATGCTTAAAGTTTCCATATGACAGACAAGAAGTAACAATACTGACATACCATATTAGTAGTTAGACTTGTTCTAACCTTAGAGAAACTTAGGACACATTTGTCCCGCATAATAGAGAGGCTTTGGCCATTTCTACTTCTAAACACAGTGAACAAGCAGGGGAAATGATAAAGAATTTTGGCACCAAGCTAAAATTGAAAGATAATGGTGTAGGAGAATATTCTTTATGTCTCTCTAAATTACCCGTGTCCCCAAGATCCCATGGTCAACCATCAAAATCCATACAACAGGCTACAACAACTTCAGTATCAGGCACACAAGCTTCGATTCCCATCACCAAGTTTGATGGAAGATTTATCAAGGTAGATACTCAAGAAAGTGAAATAGAAGACATGGCTATCCTTGATTGGCTCTATAAAGATGGAGATGAATCGGTCCAACATGTCAAGTTACCCACTGATCAATATAGAAAGGGTTATACAATAATGCAACAAATGGGTTATGAAGGAAATGGCCCTATCGACAAGAGAAAAGAAGGTATTGTTGAACCTATCCGACTAAAAACAATGCACCCTAGAGACAAAATTGGGTTAGGATATGGTGAGGATGCAAAGGAAGAAACAATACAAAGAAAGTCCAATGAGAAATTAGTCGTAATAGTTCTTAGAATACAAGAAAATAATTTTGACACTGACTCCAATGAATATGAATGGGACCCCATTTTCGATGATAAATTCTGGAGGGACAAGCAGGTGGATATTGTACAAAATAATACACCCACACTCACACAAGGGGAAAGCTCAGGGCCTCCACTTGATTATGTCCTAAAAAGCGACCATTACTCAAGTGATGATGATTCAATTCAAAATGATACAGATAATCGACAGGAGGAGACCATCATAGATCTTTCCCATAGCAAAAACAATAATAGTATCATGACCTTAACCGCTCGTGACCTTACCCAACCTGACGATCCATTTACCTTGGTCCATCTTGAACTCATTGATTGGGAACAAATTGCACCAATTGATATCCCAAATTTTACCAATTATGAAACCATCATAAAATTTCTTTGTTCATCCAACTCAGAAATGGGTTCCAGCAGGGAGTCACAAGATCAAAGTTTTAGACATGAAAGTGCCAAGTTTCTTAGCTACAAAATTAACAATATAAAAGAAAAATCTAATGGTGAAAACCTAACAAAGGTAGTATTAGATCATGAAAAGAGAAAAATAAAGAGTGTATCTAACAGTGAAAACCTTTCAAAAGTGCTAGAGGATGGGAAACTTGACACTCTTCCAGAGCACTATCAGGAAAGGTCTTCCATTTTGATAGAACTAACAAAGGCACTCAATATAGGTACTACAGAACAACCCAAATTATTGCAACTTGCTGTATCCCTGACAAAAGAGGAAATCCCAAGATTCATATAATTCCTTAAGATTAATGAAATCAATTTTGCATGGTCATACATAGATATGCTTGGATTAGATCCAAATCTCATCATGCATCATTTATCCATTAGTCCGGGGGTGAAACCTGTGAAGCAAAAACTCAGAAAAATGCACCCACATGTTGCATTAATGGTCAAAGAGGAATTAAAGAAACTCTTAGATGTAGGATTCATTCGATCTATAGACTATGCGAAATGGATCTCCAATATTGTACCTGTATCAAAGCCAGATGGACAAATCAGAATTTGTACAGATTTCAGGGATTCAAATAAAGTATGCCCAAAGGACTATTTCCCTCTACCAAACATAGATATGATTGTAGATTTGACTGTTGGACATGCTATGTATTTACTAATGGATGATTTTTTTGGATATAACCAAATAAATATTGCACTTGAAGATTAGGATAAAATAGCATTCACATGTCCTTGGGGTACATATTGTTGGAACGTAATTCCATTTGGACTAAAAAAATGTAGGAGCTAAATATCAATGGGAAATTACTACATTTTTTCATGACATGATGCACACATTCATGGAGGATTATGTACATGATATCTTGGCCAAATAAAACACAAGGGAAGGACATTTGGCTATCTTATCTAAAAAAATTGTCAAAATGGAAAAATTTAAAGTCAGACTTAATCCTAAGAAATGTGTCTTTGGGGTGAAATCTGGAAAGTTGCTAGGTTATATTGTGTCAGAAAAGGGAATTGAGGTGGATCCGACTGAGGTACAAGAAAACCTTGATATGCCACCACCAAGGAACATTAGTCAACTATGCTCATTACAAGGATGTTTGCAATCCATTAGGAGATTCATTGCACAACTAGCAAATAAGAGTTTACCGTTCACTCATCTCTTACATAATAATGTTGCATTTAAATGAGTCCACCAGTGTTGATTCCGCCAGTGCAAGGTGAACCACATATATTCTATATTTCTGCAACATAAGTGTCCTTGGGAGCATTATTGGCACAAGAAGACAAAACAGGAAAGGAGCGAGAAATATATTACATTAGCCGAACATTGACAAGTCATGAGCTAAATTACACTTTCATTGAAAAAGCTTGTTTGGCAGTAGTGTTTACTTCTCAAAGTTTATGACACTATATGATAGCTCATACAATAAAACTTGTGGCTAAGATTGATCCTTTAAAGTATCTTCTAAGGCAACCCTAACTGGTAGATTGGATAAATGGGCCATGATCTTAAGTGATTTTGACATTCATTATGTGGATCGAAAGGCCATCAAAGGATAGGTTATAGAGGATCAGTTAGCAGAGGCACCAATGCAAGCAGAACACCCAATACACATTTATTTTCTAGACATTGATGTTTTCACAACAACCACTAAACAATCATGGGCACTTTATTTTGATGGCTTCTACACTCAACATGGCTTAGGGGTAGGGATTATTTTCATCACATATCAAGGGAATACAATTCCAAAATCTTATCATTTGATGTTTCCTTGTACAAATAACATAGCTGAGTATGAAGCATTGTTGATTGCAATGAGAATTGCATTAGACTAGAGAATCACAAAACTACAAGTTTTTGGTGATTCACAACTTGTCATAAATCAGATAAATGATGAATATCAAACTAAAGATGACAAGTTAATGCCTTACAAAAACATGGTGGATGAATTCAAGAAATAATTTGTTGATATCAATTTCACGCAAATTCCACGTACTAACAATAAGGTTGTGGATGCCATGGCTACAATCTCATCACTACAATTGTCAGAGAACCAAGCACGATACGATTTCCTAGTGGAACAATTTTTTTCTCCGGCTTATGATAATCCAAAAACCCAAATTATTTGTCACCTAACTGGTTTTGATTCTCCCTTGTATGGCCAAATCTATGCTTATCTAAAAGATACCATTTTCCCCCTAGATTTGTCTAGGAATCAGAAAAGGAATTTCATATGCCAATCTTCTTGTTATACCCTAATTGATGACATCTTTTATCGGCGTGGTCTTGATGGTACCCTCCTTCGATCTCTCGAATGCGATGAATCAGAAAAGGCCTTACAAGAGGTTCATGGTGGTATTTGTGGGACTCATTCAAGTGGACTGGCCTTGGCAAAGAAACTTGTTAGAATGGGCTACTATTGGCCGGCCATGGAAAAAGAATCATTCATCTTTGTGAAGAAATGTTCAAAATGTTAGATTCATGGGAATCTCATTCACGCTCCTTCTTAGGAATTGCAACCCTTCACCACAACATGGCCTTTCGCTTAGTGGAGATTGGATCTGGTTGGGAAGATACACCTATCATCATCAAATGGACACAAATTCATTATCACGACCACTGCGTACTTTACTAAGTGGATTGAGGATGTTCCTTTGACAACTATTACCAGCAAACAAATTTCATCCTTCATTTTGAACTATACCATATGTTAGTATGACATTCCCAAATCTATTATCACAGATAATGGAAGACCTTTTAAAAATCAAGATGTTATGAAATTTGTGAAAGATCTCACATCCAACACAGGTTCTTAACACCTTATTATCCACAGGGAAATGGCTAAGCAAAGACTTTAAACAAAACAATTTTAAAGATTCTAAAGAAAACAGTGAATGATGTCGGTCGTGATTGGCATGTGCAATTAAATCCAGCTTTGTGGGCATACAAAACCAACATTCACATGCCAACAGGTGCTACCCCATATACTTCGGTTTATAGAGAAGAAGAAATTTTTCCATTAGAAGTTGAGATTCCCTCACTTCGGGTATCACTGAAGGGGCTCATAAATGATGAGGATTTCAAAGTATCGAGATTGCAAGAGCTGAACCGCTTGACGAGTGGTAAAAAAGTGCAGCTAATCATTTAAAGGGGTATCAACAAATTATGTCCCACAGTTACAATCACAGAGTCAAACCACAAGATTTTCAAGTGGGTGATTTAGTTCTCAAAGAAAACCCTCGTAATCAGTAAGATTGGGAAAAGAAAGGCAAGTTCGAGCCCAATTGGTTAGGTCCATTTGTCATCATTGCATCATATGGATCAGGCGAATATTAGTTATCAAATCTAGAAGGGGACCTTCTTGAAGATCCGACCAACAACATCCACCTGAAGAAGTTTTATGCTTGAAAAATATCAAAAACAGTATAAAAAGTCCTGGAAAATATCAAAAACAATGTAAAAAGTCATGAAAAAATTCATAAAAATGGGAAAATGTCCTGAAGAAAGTTTTCATCAGGGTGAAAACCTGGCAAACAGGCATCCTTTTGACATACAAAAAAAAAAAAAGATCAAAATATAAAAAAAAGAGAAAAAAGGGGAAAAATCAAAAAAATGTTACCTTGATGAAAACTTGGCAAACAAGCGTCTCGGTAACAAAAAAAAAAAAAATATCAGAAAAAGTGGAATAAAAACAAATGGTGAAAACCTAGTAAACAAGCACTGTTTATGATTTAGTTGTCTCTTCCATCTATTAAGATACATTATGCATTATTCATATCTATTTTTCATTAGCATCACAGGCATGCCAGCCATCATATCCGTATCATGCGCCCAACATTTCCTTGGAATGACAAGGATTTCATCATGGCTTGATTATTAGTGTTATCCTTAGCATTAGGTTGTGTCTTATCTGGAGTCAAAGTGCAAGGTGATTGGGGGCAATCAACTCTTGAACCTTTTTGGCAGAAAAAATGACAACATGTATCAAGTATCGAAATATCAGAACAACAAAATGTCAAATTAGACTGGGTCCAAACAGTTTTCAAACAAAAGACTGAACAAATTGGATGATCTTAATCTAAGTTAAAATAAATGAAAAACTTAAAGCATAAGTTGAATTGTTGTTTTGACATTTGATGAAATCATGTCTCTAGAGTGGTTCAATGATGTACTGAACTAGAATCACAAGGAAGGGAATATGATTTTTCTTTGATTGTTGTCTGTAAGCTAATCACAAGTATTGTGCAAGTTTTTCAAAGAAACATAGTGACATTTCAGGATTTGCATAAGAAATTGGTTAACTTTTGTTTGTTTATGCAAACAATACTCGGGTCATCTTGGTTCAATTATACCTTGATGCTTGTATTAACTCACTATATCAAAAATCATGAAAGTTGTACTGAGGTCATCACTAGTGCTAACATCCCTGTTGATGCTTGTACTAAAATTTCAACATATCAAAAGACTCAATGATGAAAATTAAGCACAAAATTGGTTTACAGAATGACAATGGTGAAATGGTTCATTTAGGCATTTTAGGATTGCTTGATTCATTTAGATTGCGTTCATTTTTGTTTTTATGGTTGTATGAAAGATTTTTGGAGGTTGGAAATAATGTATATCTCTTTTTCAGACATCGATTGAGTACACTTGGACATTTATTATATCTCATTTCATTATCATTTTCATATTTCATCATATAATTCACATTTTTATATATCATCATTTAGGTTATCATGATCATTTTCACATCAATTACATTGTATATTTCCATTTATTAACTATTATATCATTTTCATTATCATTATCCACATTATTATTAGTTACCATTCATTTTCATTATCATAATCATTATTCATATTACATTTGCATTATATCATTTGCATATTAGTATTGACATATACATCATTTTCATATCATATCATTTTCATCATCATTTATTATTTCATATCATTATCATTTACCTCATTTTAATATCATTTCATGTATCATCTTCAAAATCAATTTACATCAAACATCAGTTGCATAATCATATATTGAGAAAAATAAAAGCGCATCCATTGCATTCATTACATACATACTCCATACATCATGTAGAATCATCAAATCATTCACATTGCATCATCATATTAAACTCTAGAAAATCATTTTATTTGCAGGATCATCCACCCATAAATCATATCATATGCATCCATTAACATATCATCATTCATAAACATGCATAATCATAAATGGCATAACCTATAGAAATAAAAATGCATACATAACCATTCATCATAAAATCATCAAAGACACATGCATATCAAAAATCACCACTACATATCATAAATCTCATCAAAAATAAATGTCCATGGGTACAAGGATATCAAATGTCTGAATGAGATATATAAGTACAATACAAGGAGTGTATACATAATCATCACTGAGGGGTATCTGGATGGGGATCATGACTACTCCTGCCTCTAGAGCTGGTAGGTCTCTATGGATCTTTGTTGCCTAAAGCACCTATCTCTTCATCTGACAAGCTGTGGCACACTCCTAGTGGTACTCCTGGTATGTCTGCATGAGTGGGAACGTGATTGGGTGCCTAACTGTGTATAGGATATCCTTTGTTCAACAGGTATTGCCTCAAAATATCTCATCCTATAATACTCCTCCTGGCAGGCAATCTCCAATCCCTCTACAACAACCTCTCCAATAGAGGTACTCTCAACTGATCTCTAGAGTCTCTCTACTACCCCCTTTTTTGTACACACCACTCTCTGAAACTATTTCGCTTTGTAGTAAGCTGGGCTATTTGTGGGTTAGGAGGTGGTGGTTGTGCTATCTGCCTTTGTAGCTCACTGATCGTGGCCTATGCCTGTGCTAGCTGGCTCTGAAGAGCCTGGACCTGTGACTGAAGTGTGTCAATTTGTACCTATGATGGAGCCCTGATAGTAATTCATGGTACCCTGATAGTAATTCATGGTGCTAAAGTACTTGACTGCTCCACCACTCTAGCTGTACGAGGCCTAGTCCTGAAGGGTACATCAAAGAATGCTCTCCCTCCACCACCTCCATCATCATCATCATCATCATCATCATCAAAGTTGTCATCCTACTTGTCATTGTCGACATCCATAGCCACTCCATCTATATCCTCCTCTCCTCCATGTGGCTGCTTTGCCTATGCCCTTGCCTCTGCCTGTACCTATAGCTATTGTTGTGCCCATCATAAAACTAGTCCACTTAATAGTGGGGCAGGCTCATCTGGGCTGGTCAATCTGGGAAATGGATGAGTATAAAAATATGCATCATAATCATCAGTCATATGTGCATCTATCACCTCTGGATGGATAGCCCAAAACTCTGGTTGTAGCTCGGTGTAATCTACTCTGGCTACCTCAAATGTGATAAAGGGACCCCACTCTGCAACATCCTACCGACATCTGGCATAGTGAGCCACACCCTATGGCATCATTTGAACTCACCCATACTGTCTGAGTACCCGCATAACCAAAAATTTCTCAATGATAAAGGGGGTATGACCAATCAAGTATCTTGATATGCCACAATAGGGTAACTCTATGCCATCCTCATCCCATGCCTCACAGTCAACATATGGTCTCCAGAAGACTATATCCATGTCATCTAGCATATGCTGCTAGTACTCTAACTTTCCCAGCATAGGCTGGACAAGGGGACATATATATGCATACACATATGGATGGATGAATGAACGATCTCTCCGTACAATAGGGCGAGTAATGACGATGTGCTCCCATGCCTAGATCTGTAGCAATGTAGCTTTGAAAGATATACTCTTTCCATTTGTATATACCACCTGATGAATATTGTGGTATACATGGGCAAGCATGCAGGATCCCCATGCATATCTCGTCTGATGAAGGATCATGTCCTCCAATATCTAACCCCAACCTACTAATCATCCCTTTGAACTGCGATCAGGACAAAAGAAGCCACCAATGAAACCTACCAATATTGATGGAAGTGGGGCATAACCCTCTACCATATCTCTCCATGCAATCTCATAACCACTAGCATGTGGATCTTTAAAGACTTGTCGCAAGGAATATGTACCTCCAATATCCTTGTGATCATAAATCACAAGTGCGCCAACCACAAGGATGCCTAGAATCCTGTACACATTCTCGGGTGTAATAATGATCTCTCCAATCGGAAAGTGAAAAGTATTATGCTCACTATGCCATCTCTCGGCTAATGCAGTGAATAGTGCCCTGTTAACCCTATACTAAGGGACCCTGAGGGGGGAACTCAACCCACATCTAACAATGACCCCAATCTCTGGCTGGGTCAATCTAGGAATCATTTCCCATGTGCGAGGGAATCTCTCTCTAATCTAAAGGATTTTAAAATCATCCTATAAACATTGATTAATCAAATCATCAGTAAGGAATATCAAGAAATGAAGCAAATCATGTCAATCAAGCAAGGGAATCATATCAATATTATCAGAATCATCATCTTACTATTTGTTTGTCAATCATAAAAGAAAATTTATTAGAATCATCATCTTACTATTTGTTTTCAAGCACGAAGATAAATTTATCAGATCATCATCAAAATCAAATTAATCTATCCTTGGTGTTATTCAAAATCATCAAATTAGTTGTCTAATAAAGGAACAATCATCAAGAAAACATCACATCAGTCTCAAATTTTCAAATTCAGAAAAAAATCATGGATGCGCTAAAACAGTCTTTCAATGCGCTAAATCAATCAATGTGCTACTTTATCCGTGGATGCGCTAAAATGAAAAACCAAAGTGCTAAACTATCAATGCGCTATTCTATTAGGTGTATGCGCTACATTATCTCACCTACGCACTATTTTAGCCTATGCGCTAATCTAGCATCAAATGCGCGCGATCTTCATCTATGAGCTAATCTATTTATCCTATGTGCTACTCTAGCCTATGCGCTAAATTATTCATCTATGTGCTAGTCTGTTACATCAATGCGTTAATTTTCATGTGCTAATCTATCTAATCTATGCACTAATCTACGGCTCGCATGCGCTAAAACAAAATTTTGAAAAATAAAAAAAGTGAAGAAATCATGTAAAAATTCAAAAAATTCACAACAGAGGATCATGCAATCTTACCGGAGGTTCGTATGCTGCTGGTCTCTGATGATGGTGGACTCACTCAAATCGGTAGTGCTTTTAGTGGATCGACATCTCAAAATTCTCTCTTAGAGCTCTAAAAATCACAAAAGGCTACTGTTCAAATGACAAGGACTTTTTACCTTTTCTACCTTTTAAGAGGGTAAATAAGGTACGGTTATTTTTATTTTTACCCTACAGAGCGCTATTTTGGGAGATAAATCGACAAATATCCCTTAAAAATATTTCAAATCTTCGAATCATCATCAGTATCATCTATAAAAATGATTTATCTCTCGAGGGGGCTTACAATATCATCAATTAATTTTTCAAAGTTAGGGGAAAATTTTTGAAATCAGAATTTTTCTTTGAAGCAATGAGTAAAACACATCACTTCAAAGAGGGGCAAAATATATACATCTAAAAATGGTCATTGCAAAACCTATTAATTAATTAAATATGAATTATTTAATTAATATTCTAAAATTCATCTACATATAAATAAATTTAATTATTTATTTATATCGTTCATTTTTCTAATTCTTCTAGTTTAATTAAATAAATAAGTTTATTCAATTATTATTATCTTCCTCTTAATTAAATTAAATAAATGTCACAATTTATTTATATTAATTATCATATTAAGTTTGAATGTTTAAATTCAAATAAGAGAATATTCCTCCAAACTTATTCTTCATCCCACATTTAAATTAAATAGTATAAATATTTGATTTAACACCTTTTCTCACCTCACATTTAATTAAATATTTTAAATATTTAATTACACACCTTTTTCATCTCTCACATAAATAAATATTATTTATTTAATTATGGAAGCTTCTAAATCCATGTCACATGTAATTAAATAAATTTATTTATTTAATTAGGAATTTATCCCAACTTTCAACCAACTTTCATAAATGAAATGACAAATGACACGATTGTTTCCATTTTTGAATGAGGATGGTTTTGTGGGTTGAAAAAATTCCTCCATTATTCTCTCAACCTTCCATCTTTCTCTCAACCTCCAAAATCTCTCACCGTTCATCTTGACAGGTTTGAATTTAACCGTTGATCTTTTCCAACTAGATTCTTGCCTCCAAAAATCTATAAATACAACTCTTTAGTGAATTGAATTCATCCTAGATTTTGTGAATTTAGCGTAGTTATTATAGTTGCATTCGAATCAGCATTTTAGCATAGCATCTCAAGTTCATAACATTTTAGTTTCATATAATAGCTTAAATCATTTAGCAATGGACATGCATGTTGCATAAAATCGTTCTCTAAGTTGTCATTCTGCCAAAGTTGCTACATACAGCAAGTTGAGAGCCATCAACTTACAACAAATCTTTGGAGATAGAGGAGAATGAAACACTTTTGAAGGAGCTGTTGTTTAGAGTTTTTTTTACTTTAAATTATTTTCCTTTGATTTAATGTTTCATTGGTGTGTTAGTTTAACTTATTAGTTGTTCCACATATTCACACACACACCAATATGTCAATACATATAAGAATTGATAAATATTCATACTTGACCAATTAAGTAGGATCTTTAATTCAGGTCAAGGACTTGGATGAATGATAAAATTTGTGGAAAGAACATGTAACCAAATATTAATTCATACTTATTGTGTTATTCTATCTAAATTTTATTTCAATAGTTATATACTATTTACAAAGAGGTGTAATCTTTTATATATCATAAACACCAAAGATTTATATTAATTAAACATGCTAGCATGTATTATAATAATATGGTTTGATGATATTATAGTCGTATATTTCATGGTGTACATAGAATAAAGGATTTATGCCAAGAAAGGTCTATATTGAAGGTCAATATCTGGAAGAGCCACCAAATTAGAATGACAAAGATTTTCCATTTTCCCTTTCGATTGATATTGATAAATTATTTCACTATATCGATATAAAGGAAGAGGAATTTCATTATATTTGATTCAATAGAGGATCCAAGCTGATATGTACCTCCATCAAAGAATATATGATCAGCAAGGACCTAGGTGTTTAGAGGCCTCTTTCTAGTAATGAGAAAATACCAAGAACATTGTAGAGCTAGATATAGAGATGAATGGAGCAAGAAATGAATGAAAAAATAGATGGATTTACAATGACCATACTCATTCAATAAGATTTTAGATTTTATATTTAAATGAGTGTGATGTTGATCTAAGATAAAATTTGTAGTAGATTAGTATTAGAATGACATAGTGGATGTGTGGTGGGTCATAATTCGTATGTCCTAAATCATTTTTAAAAATTGGTAAAATATTAAGCTATTATAATACATTGGTTAAAATAATACAATATATTACAAGATAAGAAACTAAAATGTTTCTCTTAGTCTTACACATGGGTACATGTCAAATTTTTATAAGGGCAAAAACCACCTCTAATTTTTATAAATATGCATTGCTCTTTCATGGTGTGAAAATGGTTATGTATAGTTATGTCATATATGTGGGTTAGATTGACCAAATATATTAAAATTTTAATTTGATGATGTCCATTTGAAGATTCTAAAGTTTCAACAATATTAAGAGATATACTAAAGGTCTTATCTTCACAAGTTATAATTCATTTATAGAGATCTCAAGCCTAATTATGTTCTGGTAGATAACGGTGTCATAGTCAAATTGACAAATATTGGACTACATTTGTGAATGAAAAGGGGAAGCCTAACAAAAGAATTTTATATGGTCTCTTGAGATCACTACTGTAGAAATTTCCTTTGGTGAACCTCCTTACATGAAGAAAGATATAAAGAAAGAAATTTTGAATGAGTCTCATCTCATGAAACATGGGCCTTGATGTGTTAACAATATTAATAAATAATAAGGGATTGGTTAGCTATAGTTACTAGGTACATTAAATTTAATATAGTGGGTGCACTCTCATTAAATTAAATGGGGGATTAATTTTAATGTTTCTCTATGAAGTGTTCTATGCATGTTAATAATTTACTATTGTTATATTCATGTTATGATGCCTAGAAAGATTACCATGTTTAATTCTATTGCACTTTGTTTTTTATTAGATAAAAATGGATTTTGAAAGGGCCCTGATCCCTTTTACAAAGAGAAAGATATATTGTTTAGCATAGAAAAACAAAAAAACTATCTAGAGAAAAAAATAATCAGACCACAATAGAAAAATAGAGTAGACAACAATACTAAACAACACAATCTCTCCTCACCCAAATCAATAGAGAACATTCATCAACCAAGAATCTTGAGGAAAATACAAGTAACCTTAACCATGCACCAGTAATATAATTTGAACCAAAATATTATTAACACAAAGACTATTAATAGGAAGAAAAAACTAGTCATGAGTACCCAACAATGCAAAACCAAAATAACAGAGATAAAAGTATATAGTAAAAGTTTAGGCATAAATACCAATAATAGTTTAAAACACTATGCTAAGGAAACCAAAATTAATAGAATTGCAAAGAGGTGACCACAACAAGGAACCAGGTCCCAACCAAATTAAAAGGAAATTAAGAGTCCTCTATAATACTCTAGGTCTTCTCGAGATCTTCCATTGTTTCGTCCATATTGTCCTTTATATCCATCATCCCAAACTGATCAAATTTATCCCTCCTTCATTTTTTCCTTTGCTAATTTTTAATCTTTCCCTATCCCAATATGGTACCCATTACCACCCTTTTCATGATTTCATCCATAACTTTGTACATATTCTTGATGGCTTCCTCAATTGTATGGAACCTGTTGAAATTGTCATTTTTCTCCATCATTCTTTCAATTTTCTCCATCGTATCCATGAGCTTTTCAATCTTCGCTATTTCAGTATCTTTCTCTTTCAGAATCTCTAAGTTAAGAGGGGTATTGGTAGTAATTTCAATAGCTTCCAAATCTATCAGGGTTTTATTTATGGTTTCTTTTTCCTCTGCATTACCAAGGATTGTCCCTTAGTCAACACCTTGCTCCTCATCCTGCTGATTATTGTCTTCTTCCGCTTCTTGGCTGGTGTGCTCCATTTCTTCAAACTTCAAAGCATCCTCATTCTTTGATAAAAAATTTTCCCCAAGGCTATCAGAGACATATTCCTCTTTGGAGGAGATCTCTTTCTCCCCCATAAATACTTTTTCCTTATTTTATTCTCAGAAGTTCAAGAGGGGCCGCAATTACCTTTTCAATAGAATTTTTTCTTTTCTTACATATCTTCAGCCCTTTGGAAGCTGCTAAAGCCAGATGAGTTGACCTACAAGGGGGTAAGACCACTATCAGGGCTAATGTCTTTATCATCTAAAATATTAATGGTAGGGGTATTAGGGCTTGGCTCTTTTATCACCACCTTCCTTTTCTTTATAATTCTAGAAGAAAGGGGAGTAGTACTACATTTTTTAGGGGTGATTTTTAGGATGTCCATCCAAGAGGGGTCCTCATTCTTGGGGAGTGGAGTCTTATGCCTTTTCATTATAATTTATTTTTTGGGGGAGTGGCGTTAGCTTTCGAGCAATTCAAACAAAGCTTTTTGGAGAATGGGGAATCTCAAGAAAATTGGGAACTAAATTCTTCTATGGGTAAGAACATATTTAAAATTTCCCTAATTTAACCCTAATGTAAAGGAGGGTTTTCCCCATCAACTAGAATTTTTTGAAGCGATGAAAGGAGAAAGGACATTGATTTTATCAAGGTGGTGAATATAGTTCAAGATTAGAAAATGATACCCATGAACAAATTGAAATCTTCCCTCGAGAGTGAAATATTTCATGACAAAGAAACTTACTTTGTGGTATGGGATCAAGAGCTTCAACCTTGAATAGTCATTCTAGAACCTCTAAGATTTTTTTGTGGCCTCAAAAACCTTATCAATGTAGGTTTGGTAGTTCCTCATTCTTTTCTTGGCCATTTTCTTTCCTTCATATTTAAGACCAATGACTTGAGCTATTAGTTTTGTGTCAACAGTGAAATGAAGCCCACCCAATTTTACCCCTCCATCCCTCCAAGCATTCATAAATTTGTAACTAAGCTCTTCACTATAATCCTCCATAGCTTCAAAGTATGGAGTGAATATCCCACATTCAAAGAGACTCCACAACTCAACTTTCTATCTCAAAGAGTCGCAATTACTCGACTTTGTGCAGGAGCAAGTAGTCATCCTGTAGACCTTTCTCATCTAAAGCCAAAATCACCGGTAGTGTGAAGTTTTTAGCATTGAGGGTAACATTAGAGATTTGCATTTAGAATGGAGATAGTTTGAACCAACTGGCTATGATTTTAAGTAATTCAAACTAATCACAAGGGGATAACTCATGCCTCTTGTTCCATCCTTTATTGGGAATGATAACACCTTGGCCATTAAAGGACATAATTAAGCCATCTAGATGTAATGGCATGAATTTTCACTCCTTGAAAATTCCCCATTTACACCCCTTACCTTAGAAAAATTAAACCTGATGATGCCATTCCACATCCTCCATCCACTCTCCATCCATTTGGTAGTTTTATGTAGTGTTAGTGGGGGAATTTTGTCGAGGACATGAGTTCAGCCCGAGAATGTCTATGCAACATGCTACCATCCTGGTTGGATTCCTGCCTTTGGAATCCATAGAGGTGTTACAATTATCCATTGGTGTTGAATTGCAACATCTTTGTTCACTTGACCGAACTTGAACTGATCCTTTGGCATCCCTTTCATCTTCAAAATTTTGGGGATGAGATGTGTCAACTTAGAACAAAACATCTAAGAACAACAGTGCCTCAGTGACTTTAATTTTAAAATCACGTTAAAGACACAAACTACTATGCCATAAAGCAGAAATAGGAATAGTGGATTCCCCCATTAATCCAACTGAGAAAAGTACATGCATACAAATAACAGATTGAACACAAACATAGATTCTGATTACATACTCAAAACAACATGAAGGACAAACTTATGGACACACAGATTTACGTGGGGAAAACCCTTTCAGGTAAAAAATTCCACCCTCCAAAACACTCAGCTCAATTGTATTAATCAACAAAAAAATAGTTACAATACACTCTCAGAGCTATGCTCTTCATAAGTTTACATCTTGTCCATCTGGAGAATACAGGAAACACCATTATATAGAATCCTCACATTGTTACAATGTCCTCACACAACATACAATGCAAATTCATTTAATTTCACCAACCCACTCGTTCAACCAACCTTTCAGCCAACAAAACCTCACGACCACTCAAACTCACATCTTCTTGGTTTTGTGTGACTAAGTGTTCACGGTTACAATGCCTTAGCATACTGCTCAAACACTCTCACTACACGATCTGATCATCTTTACACTTCATCGATCGACCTCTCAATCATATCAATCAACAACCATCAGGGCGTATTTAATTACCCTACCAAAGATCCTTCCATCATTCTATGATAACGTGCATCTCGATGCAATGCACATCTAGCCACCCAACATTAAATTGGGATACAAAGACATATCTACACTCTGTCAACCTCCCGAATCAGATCATTCATTTAATACAAATATATCACTTCCAAAGAGTAAAGATTTTGACCAATCAACATTGATTTACAACAATGATGTAAAATCAACAAATATCATCATGCCATGTGTCATCGCATTATTCATCCATCGCTTTGAACGTCACCCAAACAATCAACAGAACCTGAGCCCCTTCTACCGCGCCACTGCTCACCATCCATCATATGCTCATGATAAGGCGGTATACACCACACTACTGTGCCCTAGCAAGAAGACACCTATGGTACAATGGTGACAACCCGCTTGCCAAACCACCACCATCAGTTGTGCCACAATGGCTTAAAGAACATGCCTCTATGGTATAGCGGTAAGCTTCTATCGTTGTCTGTCATGTCCACCATGCTACCGTGCACAAGCTAAAAGACCTCTGTGGTGTAGTGGTAAGCCACTGCATAATCACCAGTCGACATGATGCCTGCAACGGTAAGGACGTAACATCATGACATTGTTCCAAGAATGAAGGACTCCCATGATAGGGAGGTGACAGACTATGCTGACTGCCATGGTTTCACCATGCCACCACGCCTTCTTCGAGCGACCCCCATGGTAGGGAGGTAACCGCTATGCCAGAACGTTGAGCCTTCACCCACAACCATCGAACAATGAGGAGACTGCCACAGTAAGGCGGTAACACCGCCCAATCATGGACCAAACAATAGAGGCTTGTGCTAAAGCGGTAAACCATGCAACCACACCTCTATTAACTATTCCCCATGATAAAGCGGTAAAGGTCGGGACTGAAGAGAAAACACCAAGTCTTCAAGAGATTTCAAGCCAAAAAGTTGAGGCATATTTTGCAATAATCTCCCACTTGACGAAGACTTACTGGCTTCCTCCAAATTTGAATACAAGAACCAACACAATGCTTTCATGCTCCAACCAAGACACCTACAATGACATCCAATATTTCCACCAACTTAGGCAACAACTCCAACCATCCACCATAGGAAAAAGGAATGAGCCAAGGCATATATGCACCAATTTCAAGAACACAAGCATCAAATCCTACAAATGAAAAAGGCATCATAGCAACAACTTCAAAGCTCTCAATCGTGAACACAAACATGAAGTCTTTCTCCAGAAGCAAGACATAACATCAACTAGAACATCAACCAGAAAACTGACTACAACCATCCAACTAATCAAATCCACGTGATTGAAAACAACACCCATACCTTTAAGATATCCACATTAGTAAACTCATGCTAGCAGCACAACCAACCCATCGACCGTAGATACAAGCATCATGTGTCACCCAGTCAAAGAAGACCAAACACATACAGGTACTCCCATTGCATGGGTAATGCCAAATCTAAAAGATCAACAACATAAAAAGTCTACCAATCATAGCACATAGAAAAAGTAACCATGTAGTACCTAGGAACATCCACACTCATATGCACAACCTGCAACCACCTGCTACAAGAATCATTTCTCTCAATAGACTTCCATAGTTCTTCCAAGTTCTCCATCTCTGACAGAAGAAAGATGCACAAGAACCTCCATGTCATCACCCAAGTGACAACACATGACCACAAAATGGTGACCAAAATGGATCCATATAGAAATCTCACATCTAAAGTCATATGAGATTGAACATATAGGAAGAAAAAACTAGACTAAAGAGAAACAAAAAATCACAACATGTAGCATCCTCCTACACACATTTCTAAGTGCCAGTTGTGTCAAGAATGATCTTATTCACATCCCAAAGGAAAAGCCATAACAACACCCAATCGTTCAATTTAAAAAATCATGGCATCTCTCAAAGAAGATCAAACTAACCCATATACCCATCTCCTACCAGTCCTTAAAAGCACAAGGAGATAAACTATGTTGTTCACCTTCCACTATGAATCCTCCATAATCTTAAAGCATCAACTCAATATTCATATCTATGAAAGATAAAGCATATCAAATATCTGAAAGATATAATGGGTAAATACTTCTCAAATAAACTTCACTGCCGAGCAAATCAAGAGTAAGAAGATGCTCCTCCAAGATATACAACCCACCATGAATCATCCAAAATAAATCTCCTTATTGGTATTTGTTGAACTCATGCTCAACCAAGGTGTAGACTACTCAGAATTTCAACTGTAAAAATCACAAAAGCCTCACCTTATTCTCCATGTATCCTTGAGCACCATCAACCGATCATCTCATGCTAACTCCAATATGCATTATTGCACTTAACATGAAGTTCTCAAGAACATGACCAATGTACTCAAAACACAAAGAAACCCCAAAACACTATCAAAGCTCCAAACCCAAGAACTTATCAGGACACCATGATCTTACCATCCCCCTTAGGAGATCCCATGCTCTAGGAAAACATACCAAGGTATCAAAGCAATGCATCATGCCAAAACTCTAATGCGCAAACAAGCGTACACCATGACATAAAACAAACAAGCTCTAAACCAAAATCACTTGTCAAGAACCACCAACACCTCAACTAAAGACTACAAAGCATCCTCCAGGGTTTCTAGATGTTGTAGATATTTAAAAAGTGTTCCTGCAAATGCGAAAGAACTCTTCTGTAGCAATAGAATCTAAGAATCCCTCCTAGAAACATCTGCAACACCAAAGAAGATTATTCACCACCAAGTGATGAAACCATAGTCATTGCTAAAGCTCCCACTAAACCGTGTCACCAAGCTTTCCAAGCATCATGACCAAACATCTTCTGATTTGAAAAACCTCTCTGTACAATCGACAGCATGTCCATCTGACAACAAAGCCAAACTGCACCAAGATCTCCAAATAATGTAGACCACACCATCACTGTCAAAACTTACACTATAATGTGTACCAAGCTCTCCATGACATCGTTATACAAATTCTACAAGTCCCCATAGAAAAATATTCAGGTACTCAACACCATCCTACCTCACATCTCAAAGCAACCACACCAATGTACAAGTGACCACATATAAGGTCAACTAATAGATCTGCACCACCACTAAAGAAACCTCGTGGATATAGATATACCACTTCCAAGTTATCTCACTACATCCAATGGGTAGCTAATCCACCAGATGCACAACTCAGAGATTAATCACAACAACAATGCAAACCCATCATCGCAAAGTAAACTGCAAAACTGAGATCTCAAAGAGAATAACAATGTAGACAAATATTGACTCAAACACTAGATCAAGCCCAGATCTGATTCACCAATCACGTCCATAACTCAAGTACCATAGTCTAAGAAACCAACAAGCAATACCACAAGAATGTTGAGTGATAGATCACATACCAACACTCCCATGCAGAGAAGACATCACCCCTCCTCAAACCATGTCGAACTGCAACTATCTCATCAAGTCACACCCCAAAATCCAGGGTCTAGGAAATAGCTTAACAACAGCTCCACATAACCACAAGTTTTCATTGATCATGCAAAAACTACAAAACCACTGTGTTTCCAAAACACCCATGCACATATATATCCACTGCACATCTAGATGACCCAAGAGTCTACACATAACCAACATGGTTAACCAGAACAATGGAAAGATAACATGAATATGCATCATAATTTTTTTAGGAAAATCTATAAAAAACCTTAAGAGCCAAAGAACATGAAATTGAAACATGCTAGTACAAGGTACAGGTAAACAAGAACTCCAAGCATGCTCTAGACCAATTCCAAAACCACAAGCATGCACAAGCATGCGAGAGAGCTAAGCTATTCAAAAATTTCCCGACCACTCAGAGATCAACTTCATAGCCTTCATGCAATCAGGGTAACAGAGAAACCACCTTTAGTGCTAAGTTAGAACACCTAGTACAAGCACACTACTCCATGGCTGAACAACAGCCCAAAAAAATCCATACTACCAGGAAGACTGTCACAGAGACACCCAGTATGAAGCACACTCTGCTACAACACAACCATAATCATAAACTCACAGGCCTTGCATTGGGATTATTTTCTGCCAACTAGGAGCCTCAGACCACATCGTCACAATATGATCAACTCCAATATTCTCCATAGTCTTTCATGTTGCGTGTTGTCTCAAAAGAGCAAGGAATTTCACTCATCAAAAGATCAATCATCAACCGATTCCTCCAAATTTTCTCAAGCTTTCCAAGCTAAGAAATCTTCACAAGAGAAATACCCAAAACCAACATCTAGAAGAAGGCTTTGTTACCACTTGTTGGTATCATGAAAAAACCTTAATCTCCCTTAACTAGATCTGATACCACTTGTTGGGGATGAGACGTGTCAACTTAGAATGAAACATCTAAGAAAAATAGTGCCTTAGTGACTTTAATTTTAAAATCACATCAAAGACACAAAATACTATGCCATAAAGCGGAAATAGGCACAATGGATTCCATGATTAATCCTTCTGGGAAAAGAACATGCATACAAATAAAAAATTCAACACAGGCATAGATTCAGATTACAAAATCAAAACAACATGAAGGAAAAACTTATGGACACATAGATTTACGTGGGGAAAACCCTTTTGGGTAAAAAACCCCACCCTCCAAAATACTCAACTCAATTGTATTAATCAACAATAAAATTGTTACAATACACTCTCAGAGCTATGCTCTTCAGAAGTTTACATCTTGTCCATCTAGAGAATACAGGCAACACCATTATATAGAATCCTCACATTGTTACAATGTCCTCACATGACATACAGTGCAAATTCATTTCATTTCACCAACCCACTTTTTCAGCTAGCCTTTCGGCCATCACAACCTCATGATCACTCAAGTTCACATCTTCTTGGTTTTGTGTCACTCAGTGTTCATGGTTACAATGCCTTAGCATATCGCTCAAAAAATCTCACTGCACGATATGATCATCTTTACACTTCATCGATCGACCTCTCAATCATATCAATCAAAAACCATCAGGGCGTATTTAATTACCCTACCGACAAGCCTTCCATCATTATCTAATAATGTGCACTACAATGCAACACACATTGAGCCACCCAACATTAAATCGGGATACAGAGACATAGCTACACTCCATCAACCTCTCGAATCAGATCATTCATTTAATGAAAATATATTGCTTCGAAAGAATAAAGCTTTCAACCAATCAACGTTGATTTACAATAGCGATGCACAATCAATGAATATTGTCATGCCACGTGTCATCACATTATTCATCCACCGCTTTGACCATCACCCAAATAGTCAATAAAACCCAAGCCCCTTCTATCGCACCACTACTCGCCATCCATCATATGCTCGCGGTAAGGCGGTATACACTGCACAAATGGGCCCTAGCAAGAAGATACTTGTGGTACAGTAGTGACAACCCACTTGCCAAACCATCACCATCAACCGTGCCACCACGGCTTAAAGAACATGACTTTGTTGTATAGCATAATCTTCTATCATTGTATGCCATGTCCACCTTGTAATACCCTTCCGTTTTGCTTTCTGGTCTAGATAGTGTGTCCTTGTTTTGTTTTGATTTATATCTTTGGATATTCTAATACTTTATCTTGTGTTTGTATTTGATTGCTATTTATAAAGCGATGAACTATATTATGTGATGTGATTTGGTTTATCTGATGACTGTTTTACATGCTACAATAGGTGTAATGATGTTAGTAGTTATAACATGAGATTATTTGAAGTATTATGGACATTTTAGTTATGATGATTGTATTGGTGAAGGGGATGGGATCACATCACTCGCTTGCGAGCACCCTACGATTCTGTGACTTCCTCTTCATGGCGTGTATTTTATGTTGTTTATATTATATGATGTGGGTTACTATGTTTTCAGGTTTGCAGGTTCATGACATTGACTCCACCTGATTTCATAGGTTTGAGCGTGTCGATCCAACAGTGAAGTTGAACGGGAGATAGTAGCTAGGTAACTTGTGTCAAGTCTACACCCTAGCCATAGTGTGTCGTCAGTCGTGTGTGTCAAGTCGTTGTTGGTCATGTTTTGATGTTATTTAATTATGAAAGGATTCGTGATTTGACATTAATTATTTAGAATTATTGCATTAAATTATGCTGATGGTTATTTAATTAAAATTATGCTTTGTTGATAGAAGTTATTTTTTTAAAATTAATTAATTATATTTAATTTATTTAATTAATAAAATTTAATCCATGGGGATAAATTTAGTTATTAAATAATTAAATTAATTAATTAAATGGGATAAAAGGAAATCAAAAGAAAGAAAATAATTAAAATTAATTTTGGAATTTAATTTCAATTTGTGGGAATTAAAATAGAATTTGTAATTAAATGTTTATTTAAGGAATTAGTTTCAAAATCTTGGAGTTAAATTAATATTTTAAATTATTAAATTGCATGCAAATTGGATTTGGTTGTTGAAGATATTTTCAATTATGCCAACATGTGTGAGTTTAATTAATTATAAGAGTTTGTTGAAAATTCATTCACGAAGAGAATTTTGGAGAGGAAAAAGCTTATTCAGGTTTGAGAGGATATTTTTGGAAAAATTGCACAGATGATGGTTTGAAAAAATTTTTGGATGAAGAATTGATTTGGGAAAATTCTGTTGAAGTTTGGTTGTGCTTTTGGATTGTTTGCTTGCTTGGATTTACTGCACAGTTGAAGAGAAATTGAGAGATCTTTGGAGGAGGCTCTCCAACCAATTTTCCATTACCTATAGCTTCTTGAATCAGGTTTTCTTCTGTAATTTAGTATTGTTCTTGGTGTGCTTTTTAAATTGTAGTGAAGAAAGATTGGTTGTTAAATTTATTTAGGAAAAGAAATTTGTGATTAGAAGAAAGAAAATAAATAAATAAATTTAAAGCTTCTTTGTTCCCTGAATTTTCTTCAGGGAAATTGTGAAAACCTCTGTAGAATTTAGTTTATTTGAGGAAATTGTTGGTTTCTTTATTAAATAAAACTTATGGGTAATACAACACATTTATATTTGTTTTAGAAGATTTAATTCACTATAGAAATCAAATTATTTGTAAAACCTCTCTAGAAAATTGTGCTGAAGAAAACTAGAGAATTTAAAAAATTTTGGTTATAGTTTAGATCATTTTAGTTTTCTTGTTTTTTTATTGTTAATGAATTCAAGGAAATGGATTAAAAGAATTAGTTTTTAAAACTTTTGTGAATTTTGGTCGTTCTCTGGGAAATTGCATAATTTCATCTATAGGTAAATATTTTCACAAAATTTCCCCAATTTATTTATTATGTTAAATCTATATATATATATATATATATTATATATATGAGTTATATATATATATACAGTTTATATGTTAATAATATACTTGTTTATATTTTATTTTCGCCATTCGTACGATGGGCAAAATTTTTGAAATATGTAGTGAGACTTATGAAAAAAATGCATTTTTTTGTAAAGCGAATTGTTCGTTGGTTTTGTTAAGTTCGGGGGTTTAGTTTTGTTTAGGGGAGATGGGGGAGGAGCTTCCTCCCCACCGCCGCCCCCATATGGGAGTGGCTGTGTGGAGGGAGACCCCCCTCCATAGCCCCTCTTTAGCCGCTGCCGCCCGCAACCAATGTATTTGGGAAGAGGGTCGGCTGGGTTTACTCAGCCGCCCCTCCCCCAAATACATTGGAGCAGGCTAGGCATGGACTACTACTATTATGGAATGCGAACCTGGGCCGAAACCGTCCGCCATTTCGTAAGGTTTTTTAGGGTTTTGTGAATAGTCATTGGTTATTAATAAAAAAAATATATTTGATATTTTATTACAATGTAAATTTAATAATATTTAATATATAAATATTAAATATATATAGTTAATAAAATGGGTAATAAATATAGTGTGTAAATTTGTATAATTAGAAAAAATGTTTGTATTTAAATGTTTAAATAGCATAAGCATTTGGAAATTATTTATTGAATATTAATATATTTTATTAAAATAATTTATTTGTTTAGTAAAATCTATTAATATATATTTGATGTATATATTACATGAGTATTTTCAATTAGGAGTATATTCAATATATATGTTTTTATATTTAGGTGCATGTAATTTAGTCTTGTATGAAGTTTTTAAAAGATAATATTTAAATGCATGGCCAAATTGATATGAAAAAAGATATTTTAAATTGAAGATATTATATGCTTTAAATAGAAAATTGAAAGAGATATAGGTTTTGGTTAGAAATTTGGAAGGATTTACTTGCATGGATTGTGTCGTTTTAAAAGTAAATTAAGGAGTTGTTTATATTGATGAGGCAATTAATTATTTTAATTTATTTATTTCTCTTAGAACAATTAAATTATTGAGAAAGGAATATGGAAGAGATATGGATTTAGTATATGCAAAAATAGAGATATCCTCGTGATTGCCTTTTAGATTTATTTTCTTCGTATTTCGCATAGGGATGTGAGTTTAAATTGTGTAAGATTATCTATAATGAAAATGGAAAAAGGATTATATGACTATTTGAGTTAACCTTGTTATTGTGTCTTTGATTTTGTCAATGTTACCTATTGATTGATGATGGATTTAAGAAATCCAAATATTAGATTTGAATTATGACTTGAATTATTTTTGTAACTTTTTCTTCAAGTTGTGTTTTGGGATATGGGATTAAGTGTTAGTCCAAAATTGTAAGTCTTCCAGAGGATTTTAGAGGATGAGGGTTGTCTATTCTTTGTGTCATCCAGTTGTATTTTCCTTGGGTAGTGCATGGTGTCTTTTCAGTAATTTATCCGGTTTCCATGAACGGGGATGTTTTGTACCTCCTTTGGAAGGAGAGGACTATGTGTTTTGTTGCCTCCAATTGTTGGAGTGAGTTCTATTATTTGTGTCCTTCTTGAGATGGAGTGGTTTTGATACCTAGGTTGTATGCACTTGTGATTCCCTTGGTGGTTTGTTTGTTTGTGTGTTGTCAAATAGAAGAGTGGCTTCCAGTAGGGGCTAGAGCCCGTAAGAGGTAAGATTTGGGTAACCTTTGGAATTAGTTTAGTCAAGTGATAACTAAAATTGTAATGAAAATTCGGGGAGTACTACACACTAAAAAGATAAGTTCTAGCATCACTCATAGTCACAAGTGCTAGTTAAGGCTTGGAGTGAGTGGGAAGGCCTGAAATGGCAAGGTCATCTATCTTGTCAGTACGAGAGGTAGTTGATTTCGCATTAGTAAGTATGAGGGCTGAGGGTCGGTAGAGGCCATTGGGAACACCAGAGCCTATGAAAATCTGCTGAGGGTAACTTATTATGAGTTGTGCGATGACACTCTATCTAGGAATACTGTTAGTATTTGTTTTATGTGTATGGTTCTCTAAACATACTTGATCTATTTTATGTCTGGAAGCAATGTGACCTATGTCAGTGATGTGAGAGTTGTACTTGTGTTTGGTAGAGTCAGTATTAGTCTGCCTATGGTTAGAGGTTGTAGATATTTGTCCATGTTACGTTGTTACTATCTCGTAGCATGGGGGGTGGGCATTTGGGTACCACTTGGTTGGGTGGAACATGCACCATACACCATTGGGTCCCCACTTATCTTCAGTACTTGGTGGTGAGACATCCAGATGGCAGTTTGTGGTTCTTGTGTTTAATTATTGCATTGTAATATTTCTATTTGCATATGTTTTTTTACCCCTCTTGTATTTATGAGGTGGAATGCTGTAATTGTAACACATTTGTACTATTGCCTCATTCTGGGAATGGGTGTTGTAACTATTTGATTAAGTAAATGATTATGAAATTGTATCTTGGATGTTTATCTTGTTATGTTATGTTGTATCCTTAATGATGCTTCTTTCATAAAGTAATTTTATGCTATGGTTTATGTAAGATGTTTGTGTGGGTTTAAGTAATCCCAACCTTGTAGCCTTAGAGGTTGTTGTAATTAGTAAGTGAATGTGTATGTTAATTGTACTTTAAAAAAAAAATGGTTCACTTAAGTCATTAATTACAACTTTCTTTAGGGTTACTTGGTGGGGCATTACACACCATGCTACCATGCTCAAGCTGAAAGACCTCCACAGTGTAGCGGTAAGCCATCGCATAACTCCCAATCGACGTGAAGCCCACCATGGTAAGGAGGTAACACCGTGACACTACTCCAAGATCAAAGGACTCTCGCGGTAGGGAGGTGATCGACTATGCTGACTGCCATAGTTTCACTGCACCCCTGTGCCTTCTTCGAGTGACCCCTGCAGTAGGGAGGTAACCGCTACGCCAAATCATCAAGCCTTCACTGCACAACCTCCGAACAGTGAGCATACTACTGCGGTAAGGTAGTAACACTGCCCAACCATGGACTAAACAATAGAGTCTCATGGTAAAGCGGTAAACCACACAACCGCACCTCTATTAACTGTTCCCCATGGTAAAGGAGTAAAGGCCAGGACTGAAGGTCCTCAACTTCCTGGAGCGTATATTTTCATTGATTCAACATGGAGAACTTACAAAAAATAGTTACCATAGAGGATATTGATGGGTCCAATTATTAGCTTATCTTTTGTTACTTTCATGCATAGTTTTAGATATACCTTTTAGACAATGTTGAACTATATTATGCTATATTTTCATACTTATCATATAGACTTGGACCTAAATCATAGTAATGGAAATATGGTTATGGCATAATAAGTATTGCATGGTTTATAAGTCATTAATTACAACTTTCTTTAGGGTTACTTGGTGGGGCATTACACACCATGCTACCATGCTCAAGTTGAAAGACCTCCACAGTGTAGCGGTAAGCCATCGCATAACTCCCAATCGACGTGAAGCCCACCATGGTAAGGAGGTAACACCGTGACACTACTCCAAGATCAAAGGACTCTCGCGGTAGGGAGGTGATCGACTATGCTGACTGCCATAGTTTCACTGCACCCCTGTGCCTTCTTCGAGTGACCCCTGCAGTAGGGAGGTAACCGCTACGCCAGATCATCAAGCCTTCACTGCACAACCTCCGAACAGTGAGGATACTACCGCGGTAAGGCAGTAACACCACCCAACCATGGACTGAATAATAGATTCTCACGGTAAAGCGGTAAACCGCACAACCGCACCTCTATTAACTGTTCCCCATGGTAAAGGAGTAAAGGCCAGGACTGAAGAGAAAATGCCAAGTCTTTAAGAGATTTCAAGCCAGAATGTTGAGGCATAATTTCCAACATAAAACACTATCTCATTCATTCAATTCATCTTCTACACAATTCTTGAGACTTCACTTCATCTTCTTCATAGTTCTTGAGCCTTCAGTAGATCTCCACAATTCTTCATACCTCACTTCATTCACAACACTCGTACCACCATTGGAGCTACAACTTGGTGTCTTGCAAGACTTCCTTCTTCATTGTTGTGGCAACATCAGCTCTGCCAAGCTTGTGAGCTCGCTCCTTCTCTCATTTTCCTTGAGCACATGTGATTGAAGGTGATATCTTTCTATATCTCACTTTACTTAGCATTGTTGTTTATTTATGTAGCATATTTTTTGTAGCATTTATTATAGTTATTCCTTTCAATGCTTTAATTTATCATATTTCTCCTATTGTTTCTATATTGGCTATTCGTGGAGGTGGGAACACCAAAGCGGGGGATTGACTATGTCGGTCCTCTTAAAACAACCCCAATAATTTTCCTTGCTATTGTGTTTAGGCTTGTGCTGAAGTGGAGATCTCGAGATAATTAACTCGTGGGTAGGAAGGTGCACTTTCCTTATCCCATTTTTTCATTTCCCAATTCAAGTAGTTAAAGTATTCTTGTTGTTGTTTTGTTGTTTAGTAGCTTTTAATTTTTGTGTTTGCATCAAACCTTATATGTTAAGTAGTTAGTAGGTTCTCTATAGTTTTTGGTTGTGTTTCACACTCTTTGTCCGTATGGACACAAGCGCGTTGCACTTTCGTTTGTGTCCTACTTCCATCCTTTGATAGAGAGTTGTTTGAGGTACAGTTCAAGCTTTGGAAACCTACTCTCTTAACCTCTTGAAACTCTCAGGTCAGTGGAAAGACAGTTGTACTAAGAGTTCTCCTTTTTCTCTACCTTAAACACTTTGAAATTTCCTAAACCTTTCATCTAGCTTGAGGTAGATTAGGGCAACCTTCCATTTGAGGCCCTCCCATGACCTAGGGTCTTGAACAACTGGTCCCCCTCCTCTACACTAGATAACACATGAAGCTATCATCTTTGGATGATACAAAAACGCCATGTCGTCAATCCTTCAAAATATTTTTGATGAAGATTTGTGTGGGTAGAATCATGATTTGAATTTTTTAAAATTTTTTTCCTTCATTAACCAAGCATAGGGATTTTATTAGTTTTTTATTTTTCTTGTTAGCCTTGTACTTCAAATGGTTTTTCATACTAGGACAATCATTAGGGACCTGCATTTCCCTACCCTCCATTATGCCCACCACCATTATGAGAAAAATAATAATTAATAAATTAACTTTAACTTGATAACTCATTGATCCCTCCATTGAATCTAATTAATATCATTCCTAATAGGATTATTTAAAGGACCACATTTTTATTTTAATATAATAGTTTTAATAGGACTTGGGAGTTGTCAATAATCCCAATACTTCCACTTTGTTAGTCTTAGACTAGAATTTTCCTTGACGTCAACAGCCATATTTCCTTCCTGATACACATGATCAATTTTATACTATTGGAATATTTTCAACGTTCTTTTACTATCATCTAGAATGTCTTTCAAGTCCCAAGGTACATCAACAATATCATTTAAATAATCAGTAATCAATTTAGAGTCTTCTTCAATAAACACTTTAGTATAACCTTTTTCCTTCATTCAATTAATGCCAACCCACACAACACTAGCCTCAACCATATTGTTTATAGAAACTCCCAATCCTCTACCATATCCTTCAACTTTGGTGATTTTTGATTATTCCTCCTGCACCAGTCAATCCTGGGTTGCCCTTTGAGAAACCATTGAAATTTATTTTCATCCAATCCAAGCCCAGAGGTGTCCAAATAGTAGTCTTTCTTTTTAGATATTTTTTTCCAATTGATATTAGTTAGGTCCTATGAAATTCCCCATAATTTATTAATTCACATTTCTTTGTAAGAAGACATTTTCTTGGAAGGAGAATATTTTTTGTTATTAATATTTTCTTGTATCTATTGTTTATAGACACACATAGATCTTTGCCGCTCCTTGATGTATCCCTAAAGATTCTATTATTTTATTCCTTCCACAATACCTAGGAGAGAGAAGGGGGAACTTTCCTCCATAGATCAATAATGATGTTATGAGAATAGGGGCATAAATTCCAACTTTCTATAAACATATTTACTAAGGGGGGGAAACCTAGTTTATTATCGATTTTTGCATGAAAAAATGACCAAACATCTTGAGAGTAAGAACATTGAAACAAGTGCATAATTGTTTATTTAGCTTCATTATATAAGTAGCACTTGTTAACCAAATGAAAACCTTGTTTCTTAAGATTATCTAGAATAATAATATTACCATGACCCACTATCCACTTGAAGCAATTTACTTTGGGTATCAAATTCATATTCTAGACCATTTTCCAATTAAAGTCCCCCTTTCAAATCAACGGATTTTCCAAAACTTCATAAAAAAATTTGACCGATACTTTTCTTGATGGGATTTTGGTCCATATGTATTTTTCTTCCCTATATTTCAAGAAGAGATCAACTTCACCAACCCGTTGAACAAGAAGATGTAGGCCGACCTCCTAGTTATGTTGTCTACCCCTTCTGAGAACATCATCATTAAAATAGTTTTTAAAATTTATCCATCAAGGCCTCAAGTCATCCCATATAACTTGTGACTTTATTGCCAATAGCTCTTATCATCCTTTGTTGAATTTTCTAGAGATTATTATTTGATAATAAGGAAACACCATTTGTCTAAGTATCTACCCAAAAATTAGTCTTTTGTTCGTTCCCTATTCTATTTTTTGCTCCCAATTTTAGAGTTCAAAGCCATAGGGGAGTTCTTCTTCCCATACGAATCAGCCTTGGTCCAAATTTCTCAAGTACTTTACTCTTAGAATCAGGACCCAATATTTAACTCCTTCCAAAAGGAACCAACCCAATTTTTCCACTAAGGATTTATTGAAAAGTTTTAGCCTTTAAATACCCAAACCTCCATCCCCCTTCAAAGCACAAACCTTATCCCATCCAATAAGAGACAACATTTTTTTATCCTCCATTCCAAACCATAGGAATATTCTTTGTATCATTTCTATCTTTTTAGCAATATAGGTTAGGATGTTAAGGAGAGAGAGGTAATAGACATGGATATTTTGTAAAGAGGATTTCAAAATTTATAGTTTCCCTACTTGGCTTAACAACCTACCTTGCCACCCTACCAATTTCTTTTGAATATTTTCAAGAATGTAGTTCCAATAGTTGCTATAAGGTTTTCTGGATATGAGCAGAAGGCCAAGGTAAGTAGTCGAGAGATCTGCTTCCTGGAATCCAATAATGTTCACCACTCTCTCTTTTATTATCTGGGAAAAGTTGAAGTAATAGATATTTATTTTGTGGTAATTTATATATTGACCAAAGACTTTACCATATTTATTTTGGATGTCTTTCCACTATCTAGCTTTAACAACCGAAGCTTCCCCTACAAGAATAGTATCATCTAAAAATTGTTGATGGGAGGTTGGAGATAAAGAGAAAGCAACTTTAAACCCCTTTAGTTGCTTCATATCAAGCTATTTTTGAATGTTTCTTCCCAAGAATTCAACCACAATAAAAAACATATATGGTGAAAGAGGGTTGTGTTGTCTTAATCCTCTTCCATAGGGAAAAAAAAATTTAGGAACACCATTAACAAGAATTGAACATTTTGGATTTGTCACACATGAGGTGATTAAGTTAAGAAATATTCCCCTGAATCCAAAAATTTTGAGCACAACAATGAGAAATGATCATGAGACCCAATCGTAAGCTTTTGAGATGTCAAGTTTCAGGGTCATACACTATTTCTTGCTTAAATCCATTGAGTGTAACACCTCATGGGTGTAAATAGTTGCATCCAACATGTGTCTTCCTTGAACAAAGCCTTTTTGTTTAACAACAACCATCTTGTTCAAAACCATCTTTAATCTATCGACCATTATATTTTGAAATATGTTATAGGTGGTATTGCATAAACTAATTGGTCTGAAATCATTCATTGATGAAGCTTCTTCAGATTTAGGTATAAGCGCAATAAAAGTGGCATTGATCTCATTTAGTAATATTCTTGTTCTAAAGAAATCCATAGAAGCGTTAAAGATATTATTTGTAGTGATATCCCAAAACTCCTGTAAAAAAGTTGGGGGGAAACCATCTAGTCCCGAAGCTTTATAGGCACCAAAGGAGAAAATCTTCTTCTGTACTTCCTATAGAGAAATAAATTTAGATAAATATTTTAGATCATTCTCTATAATAACTTGAGGAATAACTAAAAATTTGTATCTAGCTCATCCAAGTCAGCCTCAGGCATATTTTGAAAATTTGAAAAAAATGTGACCACCTCATTAGCAATTTCATTTTCCTTGTTCAAAATTAACCCATTATTTATTTTTAAAGATCTGATTTTGTTTTTGCTTCCATGTTTTAGGGTTGATTGATGAAAAAATTTGTATTTCTGTCTCCTTCTAATAGCCATTGTATCCTTTATTTCTATTTCCAAAAAAATTCTTCTATTTTTGTCTATTTTAAACCATTGAATTCTCAGATCATGTTCTTCCTTACAAATAGTTTTATCAACATCGCCCTGCTCCATAAAGTCTTGAATTTCCTTTATCTTTAATCCTAAATATTTCTTAGTATGGAAGATATTCCCAAAAGAGTATTTATTCCATCCTTTGACTTACTCTTTAATTTTTTTTAGTTTCTAAACCGGGTAAAACATAGGGGTACCATTACATGGCTCATTCCACCAGCTATCCACAAGGGCTCTAAAATTAGGGTGGTGGGTCCACATAATCTCATATCTTAAAGGGAATGGCCCTTTCACAAATTTTTCATCCTAATTAAGGAGGGGGGCATTATGATCCAAGCCTGTTCTCGGGAGAGCAGTAAGGGTAAGATCCTAAAGAATGGTCCAATTTGAAAACATAAGGAAGAAATATAATTTAACTTGGATAAGGTGGTTACCTTGACATCTATTTGACCAAGTAAAGAGAAACCCATTCAAAGGAATATCCATTAGGCCCACATAATTAATGAATCTTGCAAGATCCATCATGCTTTCAGAGAAGTCACCTAACCCGCCTTTTTTTTTTGAAGGGTACAACAAAGAGTTGAAGTCCCTACCCAGCATCCATAAATCCTCCTTCCTATTGATTATTTTAATCTCCAACCAATTCCACATATTGAGTCCATCAAGGCATGAATTGGGACCATAAACATTTATTAAGTTCCTTTTGACAGAGGTAGCAGTGTCTTCCATAGAAACCATCAGATAGTTTTTACTACTAAAACCAATGGATCCAAATAGTCTTGTTGGATTCCAGCATGTAGAAATTCCACCTAAAGCACCTTCAACATTACTAACCACAAATTTAGCATTAGGCTAGAAAATTGTAACTAATTTTTCAAAGGTTTCCCCTTTCATTTTTGTTTCTTATATTAAAAGGATGTCAGGTTTCAAATCTGCATAATTTTTCTATCAAACGTTGTTTGAAGGGGTTGTTTAGACCCCTAATATTCTAGGAGATCAATCTCATTTTAAACAATAGAAAAAGAATTATCACCTTGATGTTGCAACAAAATGGGGGAGGACACCACCGCATACTTCTTTTTTGACTTATTTCCTGAAAGAAAGTTAAGGATTTTCTATTTTCTTGAAGCAACATCACGTGCTGTATTTTTATTCCTTGCCTCCTTCAGAGGAAACCTTCCAAATTTATTGATTCCTCCAACATATGACTTATTTTTCTTTCTATATTTCATATTGACTTGGTTTGAATCTTCCTCCTCTAAATCTTTTGAGTGGGGAGGGGAAAGCTTTTGATGACACTTACCATTTGTTTTACTTTTTTTTTGTTTTCAGGTTAACATCTAAGTTTTTATCTACATCCCATTGTTGTTCCTTGGAGGAGAAATCAAGGATAGAGGAGATTAAATTTTGTTCTTGTTAATTGTCTATCTCTCCTTCCTTAGGGGCTTCTATGTTTTCTTTCTGGAATATTGGTATTTCTCCTTCCACTTCTTGTTACATATTTTTCATATTTCTCTCCAATTGTGTGTGTCCACTCATGTCAAGAGTGGAGTGGGAAAAAATATCAAACACAACCTCTAAATTGGGGATCAAAGGCCTCACTTCAGCTTCATTATGAGATTCAACAACTATATTCCTTATGGGTGAAGAATTCAACTCCACCAACTTCTCCAAAGCCTCAGGAGTGTTGTAAACCAAGGGTACACAAATAGGCTTAGTCTCCTAGAAGGATTAAGAAAATAAAGATTATGGTTCAAAGGATTAGCAGAATCCTTCAATAAATTCTTGGGTTCAACATTTTGAGGAGGGGAGTTTAGCAACAAACTCGACTGATTATTCTTTGGTTCCACACTTTTCTTATTGCAAACATCCTATTGGTGGCCAAACTTGTTGCAAATTTTGCAATATAATTTTGTATTTTTCATATTCCAAGGGTTTAACCCATTTACCAAATTTTGACCTAACGGTTACCAAAGTTGGGAGGACTGTGTTAACACCAACATTCACACAAATTATAGAAAAAACCAGTCATGATTTGAGTTGGGTTACTCTTTCAATAGTCAAGAGGGTGCCAAAGGAATCAAAAATTCATTTAAAGATATTTTGGTTTCAAAATTCCAAGGGTAAACCAAGGAGCCTAACCCAAGTTGGAGCCACCTTTCCAAAGTCAATAGAGGCATCAAATCTAGGTTTCCATTTGCTAAGGGACAAGATATTTTTAAAACCCCAGTTGAAGGACCAAGGGCCTCTTGTTAGAACCTTGATCATGTCTTTTGGAACAACAAAACTAAATAGGAATAAAACTTTGGCCATAGCACTTAATGAAACACTATCCTTAATATTCCAAGTATCATTAGCCCATTTTTATACCTGATCTATCTTTAGGTGGTTAGAAAAGAATTTCCCCACCAACTATAGATTAAGTTACTCAATAGCCTCATCTAGGAGTTGATCTAGAACTTCTACTTCATTACCCTCCACATAGGAAAAAGTAAACAAATAACCTTAAGGGTCCTTCATCAACATGCTACCACCCATGAGTTTATCCACGTAGGAAGCAGGGTCCTCCCCAGATGAAAAACAATCCTTTTTCAAAGAGTTCAAAATAGGGGATTTTCTAAGAGTACGAGTAAAGTCCCTAATGGGAGATGAAGAAGAAGTTGTTCCAAGGGAGGGAGTACAATATTTTGATGGGGGAGCCCTATTGGGGCCCCTTCCATGCTGGATCATTAGGAATGCTCAAGCGAGTGAAAAAAAATGAATTCACAAGGGTGTGCAGAGAAAACTCCTATTGCACTTTGTTATTGGACTTGATCAACCCAATAAATTTGTACGTGTGTCTTATAAAGTATTTTATATAAAAGTTATCTTTAGTATATTATATCAATTCATTAATTACCCATGAGTCTACAATAAGATGTTATATGTTGAAAGATATTTTTAGGTATTATTAACTCCACATTGATAGCAATAAACCAAATTATATGTCAATTGTTTGAATTAAACTTGTCCCAAAACTTTGTTTCAAATAATATGTGAAAAGATATGAACTATTTTAGGGTAACTTTGTATTTTTTTCAATTCAATTATACTTGATGTATAGGAAAAGAGGATACACATGTAGTTCAGAATGCATGATTATCATCTTAGAATATATTTTGAGTATATATATTATATGTAGTTCAATGGCAAGTGACTACAAAGTATGGGATATGCATGTCATTCATTAGGAAAATGTTATGTCAACACATAATAATAATTTTTTAATTTAATGTTGAAGTTACATGTAAGTGATTAAAACATCTATATTAGAGAAAATGGATTATATAAGAGAAAATTGATAACATTGAAATATTGTGATTAAACATATATAATATAGCATTAGTTTCTTTTATTTTAAATTCTTGATATGTATGTATGTATAGTTCTTGTCATAATTTTGATTGGAAAAATGGTTCTCTTGAAATTAAATGATAATTTAAACTAAAATTCATATGAATTGAAAGAAGAGAAGGATGTAGGTGAACTAAAAAATATATAGAAACATATGAAGAATAAGTATTTCAATATCAGTTTCTTCAATTATTGTTTATATATTTTTGGAGTTTTAATGTAGATGCATCTCATGCTACTAAGGACAACAACTAATTTACAAGGAGAGAAATATGTGACTTTTCCTCCAAGAGAAGAGAAAGTTATGAAATAACCTTTTAGAATTAAAAAGGGGATATAAAAATAAAGGATATATATGATCCTTTGGTTAAAAGAGAGATTAATAAAGAATGTGTATAAAAACTCTTTTAAAATGGGGAGGAATAATTATTTATTTAAATAATTATTAAAAGGAAACTTTTGTGAAAGGGTGTGATGGTTTGGAAACCCCCCTTAATGCTTGTTTAAGTATTTATGTGAGACTTGGAAAGGCATGGAGAACACTCAAGGAGGAAGGAAGTGGTTTTTTGGGGCTATGAGCATTGAAGAAGGGGGCACAAAGGGTGTGTCCAACTTAGGATACAACATACACCTGAGACGTTCCTAGGAAAGGTAGTTTTTACACTTGTGTTGAACATTATTATATTAAACCAACACTTGTGAAGAGTGCAATAGTATGTTGTGCTACGAAAGGAACTGATTCCTCCTAGATTGTTCCATAGTGAGATCCAATACCACCAACATCTTCCTAGAGTGAGAGTAGTTTTTCCAAGTGTTATTATTTAGATAAATATTGAAAACTAATTGATGCTACAATATATTACAAATATTATATATATGATTTGGTGTTATTGTGATTGAATTATATGGATATGATATTCAATTTACTAGGTTAATTATTTACTTTAGAATCCTTGTCTAATTATTATATATTATAGTTTATATTGGTTATTTTATATTAGTTATTCACATCATTTTAGTAACATTGCATCTTATAAAATATCTTAACTCTAATAATTATTCTATAAAATCCGTTAATAAAACTTAAACAACTTTAAGATGAAAAGTGGCATTGCATGCCTCACTCTCAACTATGACACTCACCTTAAGTTTCTCCCTTGGGTACCACTTGGAAAAAATAGGGAATTCTTAAGCACACTAACTTCTTGAGGAGAAACTAGGGAAAACATAGGGGTTATTAGAGACAAGCATATAGGAAACTACCTTTGAAAAAAACAAGTATTCCCAAACGAGGCTTAGCAACCCCAAAAATCACACCAAAACAACTAGGACAACCTTAACTAGTAGCTTAACAAGGTTAGAAATATATAATATAATAAAGTAAACACAATAATATGTGTTGAAGCACTTAATACTACACCTTCATACCCTACACTATGTCAAACATGAGAGTAGCTATGAAAATAAAATCCCAAAATGACACTATGCATGTCTTCATGCTATCAAATAACATAGATTTTAATGCTTAATACACCTCAAAAAATACTTAGCTTATGCTAATGCACTAGGATGCATGGTCACAAGACCACAAAAAAGAAAGGCTAAGACAAGAAAGAGCATACACAACTGGTGGAATAAATAGGCACAATGCAAACACAACTATCCACACAACCAATCTCACTCAAAGAGCATACAATTTGATAAACAATATAATATAGAGATTTGAATATACTTCACTCAATACCAAGTGTAATGTTGTAAAATTGCACCCCATGTAAATTTCACATTTGTGTATTTGACCCTTGCATTTATGGCACCTAGCCGTATTTATGACAAGAACCTTATGGGTTAGAATTTCATGGTTTTAACCCCATAAGTACCAATGATGAAGTGATATCAATATGTCACCTTGTTTCTTTTGAAATGACGAGTTGGATACCTACATGGCACACAAACATCTGTGCAAAACACTAGTTTCCCTACACTTTTGTGAGTTTAAATGAGGAATCTCAAAATCTTTGACCCATGATGCATGTTCCTGTGGTTGATATCTAAGAGTAACATCTCCTCCCAACCATGTAGTTGAACAAAACCTTTCTTTCACTCTCATTTTGAAACTTATATAATTCATTCTCACTCTCTAATTCTAGCTCTCTTCTCTTTCTCTTCTATTCTCTCGATCTCGTCTCTACAACAAAGCACTGTTGGATTGAAGATCCTCAAATAGCCAAATCTCTCTGACATGCTCTCAACATCATGTCTCTCAAGCCAAGAGGAGGATGTAGATTGTTGGTAATGCTCTCTTAATTCTTTTCTATTTGTTGTCATATTATTTATTGTGTCTTATCTCATGGTACATGCTCTCCTCTCGAGTGGGGTTTGATTTTACCACCTTGTGTATTATCTTGTGATACAGGTTTTCCTCTTGAGTGAGGTTTTATTTTCACTTTGTGTCTACTTTAATTTGTGTCTATTATTCACTCTATCTATCTAGCAGTATGTGGAGGTGGGAACACCAAAATGATGGTTTGATTGCAACAAGCCCCAAAACCATCCCAACAATTTTCCTCATTCTTTGTGTGTGTAGGTTGTTCATGTAGATCTTGGAGGAGGGCTTCAGAGTGAAAAGACCTTTGTAAGTTGGTTATCTACCTTCCTTGTCCTTTATCAGAATTTCCTTCTTTTTGTTAATTCAGTGGATTAAGAAAAATATCAGATCTAAATGAGTTAGCAGATCTTTTATAATTTTGTCTACGGGTTCAATGCTTTGTCTATACAAGATGCCAATGCACCTTTGGGACTTCAACACACTAAATTGGCATCCTTCTCCTGCATTATCGTCCTTTGGATGATAGCTTCTCCCTTTGTGATAAGAATCTCAGTGATCTACTCTTTTAGTTCCTAAATTTTTTTGTTTGTTATTATTTCTAATATTTTGTCTTTAGCTCTTTCTTTACAATTTCTTCATTCCTCTTTCTGATCTTCTAACTAAGTTGAGTTATTTTAGGGCAGTTCATTCCCTTGAATTTTGAGTAGAAAATCCCCCTTCTCTACATTTTTGGTGAACCTAATGTGAACCATGTTAGATATTTTTTTGCAATGTTTCAATATCTATGATAACAATTTTTCTAAGGAGGATTTTATATGCTAAATGATTCCTTATTTGATTTCTTCAAGGCATCATCTTTGATCCATAGATCTCTTGAAAAAAATTATTTTTTGCAATCGTCTACTTCCTCTTCACAAGTTAAGAATTCAATGAATGTGGTGGTCGTATTTGTTTCCCCCTAAAAATACTAAGAAACCCATCGCTTACTTGACTTTGGCTAGCCCTTCTCCTAAAATGATTCATTCTATTCATGACATTCCAGCCTCTAATGGCTCATCAAACCTCTACACAAGATTCTGATAATGTCATAGGGTATACATAAAACACTAGAAGAAACGAAAATAATTTGGATCAATCTACCTCTCAACCTACTTTGGTTCCTAAATCTTTACTACCTTCACAACCAAGTATTCCTTCAACACCTAAACCCATGACTAAAGCACCTAGTGGTTATGATCTTGTTGAGCAACTCCGTGTTACTCTGGATAAGATTTTACTATGGGATTTTCTTCAGTATGCTCTAGTTTATCAAGGTATGCTTCAAGAATCCTTGCAAAATATCCTCTTTCCTACCTCTGCTAAGCCAATGGATTTTAATGTGCTAATGGCCCATATTTGTGTGAATTCACCAAATATTATGTTCTATCCACAACTCCCACCTCGGATTTGAAGAAACAAGCGGACCCTTGATTATTATAGTTAAAATTAACAAAATTGGTATTAGATGTGCACTCATTGACATCATTTTGGCTCTCAACGTATGTGGCATAGGCTTATTACCTAAGACCAATATTGATTCTTCTTGTTTAAATACTTCTTCTCTATGCATTTGTGGATTTGATATTTTTTCTCATCAAGCCCTAGGCACAATAATCTTGCCTTTGAGGCTAGGACCTGTTACTATACCCACTCTGGTATATGTGATGCTTGGTACCTTACCTTATAATATTCTTTTTGGAAGACCTTGGATTCACACTTTGGGGGTTGTAACCTCTACTTTACACCGTTGCATAAAATTTGTTTCTAATAATGAAGTTATTACAATCAAGTCTGACCCTGAGGTTGTGCACCTCTATGAGTTGGTATCTATTAGATGAGCCTTAGTTGTTTCAACTCTTAAGAATTGTATTCTATTATTATCTTCTAATGCATTGGAATGCTCTTTAGTGGTGCCCGCCTTGAAGGTTTCCCCTAAAGTAGATGTCCCTAAAGAAGAACAACCCAGAGTAAAGATTACTAAGTCCTCCCCTTCTACTTCTTTTTTTCTAAATCAGATGCATGTCTTGGTGATGATTGGGGGTCCTTGGATTTCTCTAATTTCTTCATTGAATAATATAAAGTTGACCCTATCCACCTTGAACTTCCAACAGTCTCATACACATCTACTAAGAAGGTTGATCATCTTCCCATTGAGAAGGACAATAGGGAACCTATTAGGGAAAGTTATTGTACTCTTGCTAAGGAAAGTAATTAGGCTTCTATTGAGGAAATTAATGTTTACTACCCTTCCAAGAAAGATGATGGTTATCCCATGGATATTTTTGACATCCATTGGTTGATTGACACTCTCTATGTGGATCTATGTTCTTCTCAGGATTTAAAAACATAATACAACCTTTGTTATGAACTAGTCTCTAAATATTGTTATAATCATAAAGTTTGTGGGTGTATTGAGAAGGGAATTCAAGTCACTATCCAAGTTAGGCCTCGTAAGCATAACTTGGGATTGGGATGTTCTCTTGAACAGTCTATGTAAAAGCCACGGTGGAGATTTAACATGATCTCCACTGAGCCTCTTCATCTATTTCATCTTGAACTAATTGAGAGTAATGTTTTCTCTTCAGAGGAAGCGTAGGAAGAATTCTCAGGTGTCTACTCCCATCTACCTTCTTTTCACCTTAAACAATGATTCTCATATTTTTTTCACAAATAGGCATACTTTGGAGAATCTATTCTAAGTGTGGATGAGGAGGATCCTCTATCTAATTTTGAAGATGATGTTCCTATTTCCCATCCTAAAGACCATATTTATCTCCTTAAAGTAGATACTACTGATGTTTCTATGGATCCACAATATTTTGAAAAGGTAATTAAAATTGGAAAGTTTCTTTTTCCAGAAGAGTCTAAGAATCACTCTGAGTTATTACATGTTTATCCTAATATATCAGCTTGGTCATAAGAGGACATGCCCATTATTGATGAGTTTGTAGTGGTTCATAATATCGCCCTTGGTGTTGATGCTAAGCTTGTTAAGGAAAGATGAATCCCAAGGTTGCATTATTGGTTAAGATTGAGATAGAGAAGCTATTAAAAGTAGGCTTTATCTATCCTATTGACTATTCACCTTGGATATTGATGAATCACCAAAAAAATGAAATAGGGAAAGAGGATTCCCCAATAGGCTCCTAGGGTTTTTCACCTAGGAGGTAGGTTGAGAAATAGGGCCTCTTTCACACTAAAGGTGTTCTTGGTGAGTTCATTCAAATATTAGGGGTTGGAATAGGTGTGATGTGTGTTCCTAAATGTTGCAAATGTAATGTAATGAACTAAATATGAAATGTAAACTAATGTAAATACAAACTACATGCAATGTCCTAAGAATGACCTAAAATGTATGCAAGCTGCAAAGGAACTGGAAGAGACAAAAATGATGCACCTGGAAACTGAAGGTTGATGAAGGGGAGCTATGGAATCCTCTAGAATCTGTTGAAAATGCTAACTAGGACACTTACGCCAAAATGGCTGACTTAGTCCTCTTCCCGAGAAACTTTGCCGAAATAGGTTTTTGGCAAAAGGGTATCCCAAAACACATAAACCACTTTTTAGGCCTGGTACTGGGACTAATTTGCCAATGATGGTGACTTATTCCTCCTAGGACTTTCAAGATTTTTGAGGTTGGAATCTGTAGGTGCCCACTTATACTTTTGTTTCTGACATAGAGCCATGTCTAAATCTTCATAAAATGACCTACAAGTTGTCTTTTAGCTCCTTTTAGGGTTTGTTGACTTGGAATGACATGGATGGAATGATGACACCTTTTCAACACTTTAATCCTTAACTAATTTGCATACAAACCTGCAAAGCACAGATACAAAGAGAAGGAAAAGGTTAGGGTTAGAGAATAGGGGATTGCCTTAGTCAAACCCCATAATGGTAATCAAACCCAAATTAGATATAATGTAAAGGGAAGGATGATTGAACAACATGAAAATGTAAACACTCACCAAACCCTTGTTGAAGAACTCTGAAGATATGCAAGAACTAGCTCCAATGGATGTTGCTTGAAGTGCTTAGTGCTTGAATGCTTTCTTGAGAATATTGAATGCTTGAGTTCTTCTCAAGATGAGATGTTGTGTATACAAGAGTGTAGGAGAGGAAGAGAGAGAGAGAGAGAGAGAGAGAGAGAGAGAGAGAGAGAGAGAGAGAGAGAGAGAAAAACCCTTATATATACATGTGAAGCCCTAATTTCCTGAAAATAACACAGTATAGGCCGACCTTAGGGTTTTGGAGGCAAATTCCTGTTAGAATTTTGTTTAAGTTTTGAATTTTATGCCAAATGGGACTAAGTCACCCAAGGTGGAAACTTATTCCACTTGGAAAAATTCAAGTGGTAGTCAGGAATTAAGTGGTGTTTAATGTTGATTAATGGGATTGTCTCCTGAAAAACACTTAAGGCAAGCCTATAAGTGCATTAAGGGGCCATTTTGTCATGAGAAAGGGTTGATTTAGTGATGAAAAGCCTAGGAAATTGTGGAAATGTGTTACAACACTTCAAACTAAGGCTTGGAAAGGGGTTGTTTATGTGAATTATTGTAGAAAAGTCCTAGGAAAGTGAGGAAATATGTTACAACACTATTGTAAGACTTTGTTCGGTTTTTTTTATTGTGTAAGTGTTCAAGGCCTAATGTGAATGTGTTGGCCACATTACGACATTAGATCTAGGAAAAAACATGCCAAACTTCAAGGGAAAAGGCTCAAATGAGTGACAAAGTGTCAAGGCTACACATTTAGCCCCCACTTTAGTGAGAGGATGAACCTGCTTCAAACTTGCACTAAAGTAGCCAAGACATTCTTATCGAGAGGGATCCAATGTATTGATGCTAGTGAGATGAGATGACTATTATCAAGAGGGATGATCAATCCCCTAGGATCAAGATCCCATGGAAAACCAATAATTAGTACAAAAGATCACACAAGGAAGTGATGTGAAAGAGTAAAGAGAGATGGAAAGTCAGATCAAGCTTCGACCATTTGTCTAGCTAGTTGTGGATCGGATCTAGGTTGTTTGTTTGAAAGAAAATGTACTCACTCTAGGGCGATGAGACTTTTGGTTATCTAACGAGTGAGAAGGCCCAAAAGGTGAGAAACATATGGCTGGTATGTACCCACACACACAGAGGTGGCTATGGAGAGAGCTATGTCGCTGGTTGGGCTTCTCGCTTAACCATACCAAAGTTATACCTCCTAATAACTTTGATAAGGCACCACAAAATACAAGGGTTTTTGGTTCATGAGACAAGAAAATATTTGTATGCTTAGAACTCATGAACAAGTGCAAGATGGCACCACAAGCATGCAGGTTGTGTTATGCAAGGCGACCATCTATGTAAAATGAAAAATGCAGCATGAAAAAATGCAAAAGGTAAAATGAAAAAGGGATGTTCAAATGAGTCTTATTTAGTTCATGCGAGGTCTTTGACTTAGGGAAAATTGTGTCTAATGTCTCCAAGAGAGGACCCATCAAAAGATAAAAAAATTGCAACTTAGAGGATGCAGTGTGTCGCATCAGGCCACTAAGAGGAATGTAATATGCTAAGATAGGTCACTTTCATGAAGGAAATTACACCCAATGTCATCCATAAAGTGAGAAAATCATCGTATGAAGTAATAAGAATGTACTAAGGACTAAGAAAAAGAAAAAGAAAAATGAAAAAGGAAATAATGCCAATGTATGCCTCCACTTTAAAGGGATTGCGAAACACTGTACTATGAGTAATTACTTTAAAGTAGGAAAAATGAAAGATGCAAGAAGAAAAAAGGACATGAGAGCCAACTTGGAAATCCTTATGCCAAATGATATGTTTCCAAGCGAGGTTGCATCATGCGAAGGAAAAGAAAGAAAAGATAAAGGGGTTGCCCCCAAAATGAAAAATACCAAACATATAAGGGATCTATGGATTTGGGGTCAGTATGTTTGTTGCTGAAATGTTTGTTTAGAGAGCGGGAAACTGTCATCATCACCCCAAATACATAAAACTAGAAGAAGGACACAAAGAGAGCAAAAAAAAAAGAAAAAAAAAGAGTCATTTTGGTTCAACATGAAGGAGACATAGGGTGTCTCAACGCTTTGCATCATCCCCAAAAGGAAGATAGAAGAAAAAGAAAGGAGAAGAGCCTTTTGGGTCAACATGAAGGATATATTGTAGTCTCAATGCCTTGAATCATCCCCAAAAGGAAGAAAAAAGAAGAAGAAAAAGAGCCTTTTTGGGTCAATATGAAGGAGAGATTGTTGTCTCAATTCCTTGCATCATCCCCAAAAGGACAACAAAATAAAAAGAAAAGGAGAAACAAAAATAGCATTTTGGGTCAACGTGAAGGATACATTGCGGTCTCAATGCCTTGCATCATCCCCAAAAGGAAGGAAAAAACAAAATAAAAAGGAACATGCGAAATTGAAGTCACAACATATAGAAGAATGAAGGTACAAATAGAAGAATGTCAGAAAAAGAGGGAACATAAAACATAATAGTACAAGGGAACTCATCACACACAAAATAACATGCAAAGGAAAGATAAAAGACTAGTAAGGAAAATGTGCTTCAACCATCAAGCATGTCATCTGCTTCCCAATCTTGCTCAATGTAAAATTCAAGTGGGTGACTAGCTAGAGGGACAACACAATTTGCAGAACTAGCATCAATGTCAATGCTTGTCCGAGGGGAATTATTATTTATACTCATGGAAGAAGAAAATAATATATTCAAAGCGTTGTGCACCTTTTCATCTATTTTAGCATTCTCCTCATCATCATCATCTAGGTTGATGACAATAGTAGGGTGAATGACAATATCGGTTGAAGCATGTAATAGTGGTTGCTATGGGGGTATAGGATCAGGCTATGGTGGTGGGGGAGGAGGGTCACCCGACACTACTTCTGGAAAATGTGGATTATGATTTTCAATATTTTCTTCATCTTGTGATTTGTGAGAAAGAGCATGATGGCGATACCTATGCTCCCTAGCTCCTCTATTTTGTTTTATTCTATTATCAAGTTGCATCTAAGAAGGAGTGAGCTGATCTACCATAGGTTGCTTGTCATCCCTAGGGGGAGGAATGGGAGGGACCATAGGTGGGCCAACCAATTTCTCCTTGGGTTTATAAACATTTTTGATATGAGGAGGCATGATGGAATTACTATCATGATCTCTAAGCCTCTTTGATGATGTAGAGGAGGTTTTAGGTGTTGTCGAGTTAGGCATGTTTGATTCAGGTTGTAACATGGTTTCATCAAGGATGGGAGTTTTAGAAGTCAAGGGGGGCATGTTGCGAAGAGATATTTTAGATATTTTATTTTCATTAAACTTCTGATAGGAAATGAAAAATAAATCTCTTTGGGGAGTGATGGGTTCCATGGCCTCAGGCCAAAAGGCTTCTAAGGAAAAGTTTCCTTTGGAAGATAGGGGATTGAAGCCACTATGGTGGATGGTGAATATTTCATTGTCAAAGGGAAACTTCAAACATTTGTGAAGAACCAAGGGGACCACTTTCATTGAGTGAAGCCATGGGTGGCCTAGCCGCAAATGAAATTGGTCCAACTGTGGGATGATAGACGAATCGAATCAATGAGGTCTTGAACAAGGTTCTTAAGATGCTTACATTGTTCAGTGTCATGTCCATTATGTCTATGGAAATAAAAATAAGCGTTAGAGTTGAAAGATGGAGGTAAAGGATTATTAGGATCGGGTGCATGGAAAATAGGTAAGGTAATCATTTTTTGTTGTAAATTTTGTGTCATTGTATTATGGAGAGTATCAAGTAAATGTGTGAAGTTTCATTTGGGATCTCCATAACTAAAAGGAATCATGGTCTTAACAACTATTATTTTATTATTGATAGGTGGAGGAGATTGTGAAGGAGGGTTAAATTGCAAAAACCTTTTATTTGGTTTGTGAAATGGCTGAGATTTGGTTTGGTTGATAGCATCAGACTTCTCAATTCAACTAGAAGTGGATCAGGTATCACGATTGCTATTTGAATTGTGATAGTCATAGAGCATTGTGCATAAATACATGAAGGAAGGAAACTTCATCATGGTGAGTTTGTCTTGGAGGTGGGTATGCAGGTTTTTAGTAAACATATTTTGCAGATGTTTATCGAGGATCTTGACATCAATTTGGGATAAAAGTGATTGATAACATGAGATAAATTCTATGATATTTTCATCATTGTGTTGCTTATATATGATTAAATCGGCCAAGGTCTTTTTAGGACTCATGTGCTCTTGGAAATGGTTGATAAAGGAATCAAAAAGTTCATTGAATGAACGAATTGAATTGTTCAATAAGGAAGAAAACCAATCCAAGGCAGTGTCTTTTAAGGTTCTCAGAAACAATTTAGCTAACAATTTATCATCAAGAGCCAAGTCACTACATAGAGTAGTGTAAGCATAAACATGATTAGAAGGATTTCCCTTCCCTCTATACTTCTAAAATATAGGTATTTCTATTCCTTGTGGCATCGGGGTTCGCAAGATGTCTAAGGATAATGGATTAAGGCAGACATATTATGTGGGTGAATCATGATGGTTTTGATGAATGGTAGAAATTTGTTGCATGGAGGAGATCGTGTGGAAAATTTGTGTTAAGAGAGAATCAGTATAAGTGGTGTTGGGTGGGAGGGAAAGTGGTGATGGGTTGAATGTAGTGGTAGGGAAAGTGAAGGGAATACTGATGGATGGTATGTTGGAAGAAGATAAATCTTGTGATGCCACAAAGGAAGTAGGAATACTAGTAGGATTACCAAGGGAAGGAATCACATTGCTAACCGGTTGTATCATAGTTGTGAAATTAGGGGAAGCATAGGTAGGAATGGAGGTTACTATTGAGGGAGGAGGAGTTTGAATTTATCCTTGGCTAACGATAGGGGTGGCTGGTTGAGAGACCCTAGATGTGGAAGAGACATGTTTTTGATATATCTCAACTATTTTCTTCACAACACCTAGGCCATCATCACTGTCAAGCATATGGTGAATGTTTTCTATAGTGGGGATAGCAGTAGTGAAAATGTTCTCAAAGATCACTTCATGTTCGAGGTCTTCTAGGTCTGCATGAATGTGAAATATCTTGTCACGTGGGAGATCATCATGTTTAGGTTCAGTGTTCATGTTTTTTGAATGCAAAGAGTTACTAAGGGTAGGTTCTAGGCCTAGTGTACTAGTGGGAGTGGAAGTTTGAGATAACCCAAGATCTACAACAAGGGTATTGTCATGAAATGCCATGAGTCTCAAACTTCTTCTCACCAAAGTATCAACAATAGGACACCAAACACTCATGCAAAGTTTCCTAAATGCGGGGTGGAGGTAAATGCAATGTAGACAAAGGAGACTAAAATTTCTATAACTAAAATTCTGGAAAAAAAAAATAGAAATGCAAAAATAGGAAACATAAGTGCGTAAAATGCTTTGAAAATGCAAGAGATTATAGTGCAAATGTTGCAAGTGGACTAAGTCACCCAGTGTGATGAATTAATCCCAACAATGATATTTTTGACACTTTACAAATTTTTTGACTAGTTTTTATGATTTTTAAGATTTTCTCATGCAAAGATAGAATGAAAATGCAGAGTTTTTTGTAATTTTTCAATGAAAATGAAATGTAATGTGCAAGATAACATGAAATTTTCAATTATTCAATTTTAACAACCTTAGAATGCAAACAATGCAAAACCCTAATGCATTGAAATATTTTTCCTAGGATGCCAATGCAAAATCAAAAGTTAAAAATAAGTGTTCTAAGGATGGGTTCACCCAAATGAACCACCAAAAACATGCAATAGGGAAAGAGAATTCCCCAATAGGCTCTTAGGGTTTTTCACCTAGGAGGCAGGTTGAGGAATAGGGCCTCTTTCACACTAAGGGTGTTCTTGGTGAGTTCACTCAAAGATTAGGGGTTGGAATAGGTGTGATGTGTGTTCCTAAATGTTGAAAATGTAATGTAATGATCTAAATATGAAATATAAAGTAAAGTAAATACAAACTACATACAATTTCCTAAGAATGACCTAAAATGTATGCAAGTTGCAAAGGAACTGGAAGAGACAAAAATGATGCACCTAGAAACTGAAGGTTGATGAAGGGGAGCTATGAAATTCTTTGGAATTTGCTAAAAATGTTGACTGGGACACTTATGCTAGAATGGGCAACTTAGTCCTCTTCCTAGGAAACTTTGTTTTAACAGGTTTCTGGCAAAAGGGTATCTAAAAACACATATACCACTTTTCAGGCCTAGTACTGGGACTAATTCACCAATGATGGTGACAGTCCTCTGGGGACTTTTGGAAGTTTTGAGGTTGGAATATGTAGGTTACCACTTGTACTTCTATTTCTGACAAAGACCCATGTTTGAATCTTCATAAAATGACCTGTAAGTTATCTTTTAGCTCCTTTTAGGGTTTGTTTACTTGGAATGACATGAATGGAATGATAAAACCTTTTCAACACTTTACTCCTTAACTAATCTGCATACAAACCTACAAAGCACACATGCAAAGAGAAGGAAAAGGTTAGGGTTAGAGAATAAGGGCTTGCCTTAGTCAAACCCCATGCTGGTAATAAAACCCAAATGAGATAGAATGTAAAGGGGAGGATGATTGAACAACATGAAAATCTAAACACTCACCAAACCCTGGTTGAAGAAGTTTGGAGATATGCAAGAACCAACTCCAATGGATGGTTCTTGAAGTGCTTAGTGCTTGAATGCTTGCTTGAGAAGATTGAATACTTGAGTGCTTGTGAAGATGAGATTTTGTGTATACAAGAGTGTAGGAGAGGAAGAGAGAGAGAGAGAGAGAGAGAGAGAGAGAGAGAGAGAGAGAGAGAATGGGGAGAAAAACCCTTATATACATGTGAAGCCCTAATTCCTCAAAAATAACACAACATAGGCCGACCTTAGGGTTTTGTAGATAGATTCCCATTAGAATTTTGTTTTAATTTTGAATTTTATGCCAAATGGGACTAAGTCGCCCAAGGTGGCGACTTAGTCCACTTGGAAAAATTCAAGTGACAGTCGGGAATTAAGTGGTGTTTAATGTTCATTAACGAGATTGTCTCTCGAAACACACTTAAGTCAGACCTATAAGTGCATTAAGGGGCCATTTTGTGATGAGAAAGGGTTGATTTAGTGATGAAAAGCTTAGGAAAGTGTGGAAATTTCTTACAAAACTTCACAACACTTCAAACTAAGGCTTGGAAATGGGTTATTTAGGTGAATTATTGTAGAAAAGTCTTAGGAAAGTGAGGAAATATGTTACAACACTTCATAACACTATTGTAAGTCTTTGTTAGGTTTTTGTTGATTGTGCAAGCATTCAAGGCCTAATGTGAATTTGTTGGCCACATTACGACATTAGATCTAGGAAAAATCAGGCCAAAGTCCAAGGGAAAAGGCCCAAATGAGTGAAAAAGTGTCAAGGCTACACTTTTTGGTGACACAATCAAATATTGTTGTTATTGGAAATCCTGATAGCCATATTCACATTTGCATTGACTCTCATGATCTCAATAAGGCTTCTCTTAAGGATTTTTTTTTCTTGCCTAATATCGATATGATTGTAGATTCGATTGCAAGACATTCCTTGTTGTCCTTCATGGATGGATTCTTAGGTTATAATCAGATTCGTATTAATCCAGAAGATCAGTACAAGATAGCCTTTACTACCCTGTGGGGTACCTTTTATTATGTGGTCATGCAATTTGGATTAAAGAATGCAAGTGAAACTAACCAATGGGAAATGACCCTAATCTTCCATAATTTCATTCACAAAATTCTAGAAGACTACATTGATGACATCCTGGCTAAGTCTAGGAATCGTTTGGATCACTTAGAAAAAATCTGTCTTATTGTTGAAAGGATTTGACTCTATAAGATGAGACTAAATCCTCTTACGTGCATTTTTGACACTGATGTTGGAAACTTTTGGGATTCATAGTTTCCCATCATGGAATTGAATTCAACACAAATAATATTAACAAGTTCATTAAAATCCCTCTACCTAAGAACATATATCAACTACATAGTTTGCATGGGAATATTCAGCCAATTTGTAGATTCATATCTCAGTTGGTTGATCTACCCTTCCCTTAACACATTTGTTGAAGAAAGATGTTAATTTTTGAGTTCATCAAAATTTATTTGGCCAATCACCCTATCTTAATGGCGGCTATGTAGGATAGGCCCTTTATGCTTTGTTTCCCTACATCAGCTTATGTCTTAGTAGCTTTGTTGGCTCAGTGTGATGATGATGGTAAAGAAAGGTCAGTCTACTATATTAGTCGCATTCTTGTTGATTATAAAACTCATTACTTTTCCATGGAGAGATAGTGTATTGATCTCATCTTTGCAATGCAGAAGTTAAGACACTATATTTTCCATGCAAAAACTCATGTTATCATAAAAATAAATCTTTTGAAGCATATCTTCACTAGAACTGATCTTGCTGGGAGATTAGCGAAATATGAAATGTAGCTTTCTGAGTTTGACATTAATTTTGTAACTCAAAAATCCATTAAGGGTCAAGTTGTTGTCGATCAACTAGCAGAAACTCTCTCATCTTTCTCTTTCCCTAATTTGGATTTATTTTGAAATGAAGATCTTTTTACGACTAATCCAGAGTCTGTATGAGAGATGTATTTTGATGGATTGAGATGTCAAGCTAGATCTAGAGTGGGGGTATTATTTATATTTCCTAAAGGCAAGGAAATTCATCTATCCTTTTGATTGGAATTTTATTGTACAAACAATATCACTCAGTACAAAGCCATTATTTTTGGCTTACATGTCACGATTGCATTAAACAAAAAACATCTCCACATACATGGTGATTATGAACTCATTGTAAACCAAATTATAAGGGTGTTTCAAGCTAAGAATAATAAGCTATCTCATTATTGGGACTTAGCCTTATCTTTTCTTGATCACTTCTCCTCTTTCACAATAGACAGTGTTCCTAGGAGAGAAAACCGACAAGTGGATGTCATGGCAAGTTTTGCCTCCCCCGTGCCTTTGGATAAGGATATAGAAGAATACCATTTCATGGTTCATATTCTTCTCTATCTCACTCTCAAATCAACTTAAATCTGATGTTCTTATGTGTGCTCATGTGGAATCAGAGGAATGGTATTTTAAAATTTACAATTATCTAAAGATTCAAAATTTTCTTAACGATTTGACTAAAAATGATCACACTCGGATACAAAAGCTTGCAGTCCGATATGTTATGTTTTCAAATGTTCTTTATAAAACAATTTATAATAGTTTTCTTATTTTTGTCTCACTAAAGAGGAAATACCCCTTGCCCTTAATTAAGCCCACTTAGGCTCTAGGGGTGGACATTTTGGTGGTAAATCCCTAGTGCAAAAATTAATTCATATGGGATACTTTTGGAAAACAATGGAGCAAGGCTCTTTTTCCTTTGTCAAGAAATGTCTTCAATGTCAACAACATAGCCATATCATTCATACCTCTACTCAAGAGCTTCAAAATCAAACCTCTTCTTGGCCCTTCATGAAACGGGGGTTGGATATCATTAGTAAAACATCACCTCCTTCTAAGGGACATGTCTTCATCATCACTGCTACAAATTACTTAATGAAATGGGTCAAATCTATTCCACTGTAGACCATGAACTCTGAAGCCATTTGTAGATTTCTTCTAAACAATATCATTGCTCACTTCATATTTCCTTCTACCCTTGTTTTTAAAAATGGTATGCCATTTAAGAACAAAGAGGTGAAGCAATTTTTGGAGAATTTTCATATTCAACATAGATTTTCTACACCATACTATCCTTAGTCAAATGGTCAAGTTGAAGCATCTAGTAAAAATATTGTGCTTATTCTCCAAAAAATAGTAAATAAACATGGTAAATATTGGCATACTCAATTAAATTATGCCTTGTGGGCTTATTGCATGAGTGTTCATACATCGATGGGAACAACATTGTACAAACTTGTGTATGGAATCGAGGCTACCATGCCTTTGGAGTTGGAAATTCAATCTTTTCAAGTTTCTCTTAAAGACTTAATTGATGATGAGACGTACCATTCTAATCATTTGCATCAGCTTGAGTTGATCGATGAGCACTGATTGTTGGCCCTTGACCATCTTAAGGCTTATCAACGATCACTTTCTAAACACTACAATCAAGGTGTTCTTTGTAGGACTTTCAAGGTAGGTGATCTGGTTCTCTATGAGAATCAAAGAAATAAATGAACTTCCTAATCAAAAGGGAAAGTTTAGTCCTAATTGGTTAGGCCCTTACATTGTCATCTCCATGTATGGTTCTAGTGCTTATATATTGTCATCTATGGATGGAACCCCTCTAAAAGAACTTGTCAATATGATGCATCTTCATCAATACTATACATAGTGTCTATGTTTCATATGTGTAACACTCATCCCCTTTGGATTGCAGTGTATCATATTGTGACATTCATTTATTAATAAGTTATTATATAGTATGTTATGATGTAAACATGTGTGTGTGTGCACACACGCTAATTTAATTAATTAGGAATTAAATACATATATGTGTTTTATTATGTTGTGTTTGTGCATTGCATTTAATTACATCTTTTGGTTAGGTAATTAGATCATCATTTTATTTAATTAATGTAAATCCATATGTGTATATTAGATCATGATATCATCTAATCTAAACATACATCCATAAGTACAACATCCATCACATAATCATACATGAAAGTAAAAGAATACACATAAAGATGAACACCATGATGTCAAAAACAAATTCTCATATATATATATATCAAGTGTAGAACATTTACATGTATCGTACCAATGTCATACATACATAGTGGTGGTTGTATATCTATCAATGTCTATACATAAAAAATAATGCTATACAATATATGTCATCAATACAAAAATGGTGCATATCAAAATAGGCATCTAAGCTCGAGGCATGTGGCTCTCTAAGCCTTTTGGTCTTGGTGGTGAGTGTGGTTGGGGCTAGATGATAGAAATAGAGTGGGATATATGTGACTATGAGGCTGAAATTATCACTTAAAGTCCTTTGATCTCCAACTATAGCAAGGCCATATGTATCTTTGATATCCTCAAGGCTTCTTGCAGCTCCAGATCGACTGTTAGCATCACAAATATTCGATGTGTTGCAAGGTCTCAGATTTGAAGAGCATCACATGCTTCCACAGCACTCTCAAATATTGTCCTTGCCTCATATCTCTCGATAAGTGCAATTTGTAGCTCCACCGACTACTGATACCTTTTTCCAATCAAGCTCATCACATCAATAGTTCTCTAAATGAACTCTACCAACACCTCCTTTTATGTTTTCTTAAGATGTTTGATCTAATTGAAAAGAGGGGCATGTCACCCCACTAAAACTATTATGAATTCCTCTAAGACAATACCATAGACAAGTACAATAGGGTCCACCTTTAAGATGCATTGTGTGATGAATGTAGTCCACTCCTATGTATCCATTGTAACCATAGAGAAAGGGGAGTTATTACTATCATATGATATATAAAAAAATGTATACACACATATATATACGAGATGAAACTAAAAGTGCTACAAAATAAATGACACAAATAAATCTAGTACCTAAATCCCCGACCTAGGAGTGTGAATCAAGGGGAGGAGTGATGTTGGGTCCTATGCCTCTTGCATCAGATGTTGTTGCTACTACTGCAATCACCGGACCAATAGGAGTTGATTCTACCATTGTTGAACTTAGGATGGTTGGTGGAGGCGATGACAACCTCTATCGCTTCCTCGATCGAGCTACCATTATTCCTACCTCCTCAGTCTACTGCTACTCAACACTGCCATCTCCACCTACATCTCCTCCTCCCATCAACATTGCCTCCTCCTAGACACTAACATCTCCCCTAAGGGATTTTGATAGGAAAATCAGAGCGGGAGAGTGTTGCTACCACCAGGTCTTGAAGCCTCGCCACACCAATGTCATCTACAATCAACATCAGAGGTTGGTCTCAATCTTCTGCCTCATCATTAGTAGGGACAAAATCAACTATAGTGGGACAGCAATGATTGCCTAGTCTAGCGATGTTCCTCATTGCTCAGGTGTACAATGGAACAACCAATAGAATGGTTTGTATAAATATGAACTGTTACACCACCCAGATCCAATAAAAAGGCATGATCAAAAAATATATACGACCAAGAAAAAAATGATCATGATGCATGTTTTGTAGTTTCCTACAACTATCCACCTATCTCATCCCTCTATATGGCTACAATCTAATTTGGTCAGCTCACAAAGTATCAGTCTACAATCTCCAAAATTGTAGGTCTCCATATCACCACTGGTGGACAAGCTCATACCAGTGTGCCATCAGAATGTTGCTATCCTTGACCCATGGATATATGAATGGTCTGGTGCAAGTGATGTGAGTGAATACCACACCTATAAAAAATTTCATCTGGTAAGGCTTTCTAATCATTATGGATGAAATTTCCCAACTTGTGGTATAGGTGTGTCAGCATGCTACAACCCCATGCATAGAAAATGCATCACTCATACATCTCTTTGATAGTATGGATGAGGCACCTATGAAGGTGAGAGCCTCGCCCATCCATGGTCACCCACATAGTGACCATCACCACCATCGCCCTCTATACGAGGGGGACCGCCACACTACCCTGATCAAACCAACATATGTAAACATGGCATGTCCTATCTCCAAGGTCAATGCATCCTGTGTAGTACTAGATGCCCTCAAAATTCTCTCAGGTAGAGAAGGTATCATCTAGAACCACCTGCCATCCAAAGATGGGAGGGTCGATGATGTAGTAGATTTCCTTTGAGGTTATGGTCATCTCACCCATTGAAAGGTGGAACATGGAGGTGGTCGAGTCCCATCTCTCCATCAAGGGCATCAACATGTGATCATGATACAACATCTTGGCATGGTTTAGGTGTACCATAGGCTTACACAATAGAGATTCCCCTTCATATGGGGACATGCATTGTGCTTGGTCACAAATCAACTATAAGACCTTTCCATCACCATGCTTTGTCATCTTGAGGTAATCCTATAAAATGGAAAAAATATTCGCATAAATCTCTCTACATCAAAATCTTCTAACTTCTAAGATAAAAATTTTTGTGTGACTTTTGGGATGCAGGAACGTTGCGTAGACGTCTATGTGCCACACTATTATTCGAGGTACTCCATTGGAAGATGGATGGATGCCAGTGGATATGGAAGACCCCAAAATGGTCAAAGGTCGCCAATGTGTAGGTGAGATAATAGTGCATAGGCAGGACGCATTCATGCCATCGAGACACCTACGCTCCTTGAATTGAAAAAAATGCTAAAAAGAACTATAAAATATGAAAAACAAGGTTTTTTAGACTCACCTAATTGACCAAAATCCCATCAACCATTTCTTGTCATAGCTTCTCAATCTGTGGGTCTTCCAACTCTCATTTGCAAGGCATTTTTTTGGATTTTCTCTCACAAAAGACAAAAAACCTCTCATAGTGAAGAGTGAAAATGACCCTTGTAGGGGCCCACCTGGGTATATATAGCCCCCCCAAGGCCCATTTTTTTGGTGATTATGGTCTCATCATTTTTCATTCTTTTACCCAACCAAGCTAGGGGAAAAATCAAGAGGGGGCATGCACTCACTTCATCATCATATTTTTCTTCTTAACCATTGGATTTTTCTTGAGCATTCTTCTCGCCTTGGTAGCTTCTTCTAATTTTTGAGCTGACTTAAATTTGAGTTTTACATAATGAACTTTCATTTCCAATGCTTTGGTTTCTCGCTGAGCTTGATCATTGGGAGTATCATCGATACCTACCCCTCTCGACCTCTGCAACCTCTATAGTATCCTTTTCGCATGCAAATCTATAATTTTTTTCAAATTTTTGAGTTTGTTCTAATGTTCTACTTTCTACTTTAGTGTAGCTAATTTTTTTATAAAGATTGCCTCACTAAAGTGGGGGGAAAATGTAATGTTATAAAATTACACCCAACAATAATTTCACATTTGTGTATTAGACCCTTGAGTTTATGGAACTTAGTCACATTTATGAAAAGAACCTTATGGCTTGGAATTTTGACCCCATAAGGACCAATGATGAAGCAACAATATTTTGTCACCTTATTTCTTATGAAATGACAATTTGGATGCTTATGTAGTGTGTGGATGTTTGTGTGGTGCACTAGTGTCCCTATACTTTTATGAATTCATATAAGGAATCTTGAAATCTTTTACTTGCGACATATGTCCCTATGGTTGATTTTTGAGAGTAACAACTCCTCTCTCCCATATTGTTGAACAAAGCCTTTCTTTAAATCTCATTTTTACAACTTCTCTAATTCATTCTATCAATCTCTGATTCTAGCTCTCTTCACTTACTCTTATATTCTCTCGATGTCATCTCTATAGAAAATCGTTATTGTATTGCAGATCCTCCAACAACCAAATCTCTCTTGCAAGCTTTTAGCATTGTGTCTATCAAGCTAAGAGGGGGTATCAAACTATTAGTAATGCTCTCTTAATTCTTGTTTATTTTCTTTCATATTATCTATTGTGTCTTATCTCATGGTATGAGCTCTCTTCTTGAGTGGTGTTTTATTTTACCACCTTGGGTCTTATCTTGTGATATGGGTTCTCCTCTCGAACAAGATTTTCTTTAATAATTTTTTGTCTACTTTACTTTGTGTCTATTATTCTCTCTATCTATCTGGTGTTCCATGGAAGTGAGAACACCAAAATGAGGGTTTGAGTGTTGCAAGCCTCAAAATTGACCCAACATTTTCCCTCATTTTTTATGTGCTCAATTTTTTCATGTAGACATTAGAGGAAGGCTTTAGAGTGCAAGACCCTCTATAAGTTGGTTCTCTACCTTCCTTGTACTTTATAATCATTTCTTGGTTTTTGTTTATTTTGTAGATTAAGCAAACCTTAGATTTGAATAAGCTAGCAAATCCAATGTAATTTTATCTGAGGGTTTAGTGCTTTATCCGTATACGATGCCAATGCGCCCCTGAGAATTCAGCATGCCACTTCAATGTCCCACTCCCACACTACCATCCTTTGGCTGAGAGATTATCCCTTTGTGATAATAATCTTAGTGATATGCTCTTTTGGTTCCTAAAGCTGTATGTATGTTATTATTTTTGATATTTTGTCTTTAGCTCTTTCTTTGCAATTTCTTCATTGCTCAGTCTGATCTTCTAACTAAGATGAGGTAGTTTAGGGTAGTTCATTCCCTAGGATTCTCTTGGTAAGAAAGAGACTCATGAGTAGAAACCCCCCCTCTCTACACCAAGCACAACAAAATTCACACAAATGGAAGCAACTCGAAGCTATAAAACCATATGCATAAAGCATTTGACAAAAAAATTAAGCACCACACAACATCCATTTTCATTTCATCATGAACAATAAATTTTATGCAATATGGTTCTAATTAACACAAACATCAAGAATTAGCATATTCTCTGGAATTTACTCCCTTGCACATTTTATCAAGGGTTCATAATGAACATGATAAAGAACAAAACTTAACATAGAATATAACACCTTTGATGTACAACATCAAAAGTGTATTAGAGAGAGCATGCTCAAACACATTACATTAACAACTCACCAAATTTACTTAACCATGCTAATATAAATCATACTAATAAAATACACTTCCTCAAGACATAGTCACATATTTTGCAAGAAGGTATGTGCAGGGTTTCCTATGGCATCCTCAAAATTTATTTTCCACACAAGGGTTGGGCTTCACCCAAGCAACACTTTCAAAGGAATTTTACAAGAACAATGTAATAACACATGTATTTACTCACATCATTCATCACTACCACATGCTAAAATAAAATGTATTTACTTTAATTCATAGGGAACATCACAATTGAGACTAGGCCAAACAAACATAATGCTCCTAAAACACATCATTTAATTTAATAATTAAACCTACACCCCATGCAAGAGGGAAAATAATGTTGATTATCCATCTAGGTTCCCACAAGAATCCTAGGGACAACATGATTTGGTACATAATTCATTGACCCAAATGTTATATTATAGAAATGTAAGATTTCATTCATGCACTAACATAATCACTTCATGCATGTGATGATGCACCAACAAGAATAAAAATGCACAATGCAATTCAAGAAACATTATCATATGAGCAAATTTTCACAATTCAAGCATATGGCATATACCACATTCACTTTCAATGTATTATCCACAAAAGATAGTTCATAATTATCAATCATGAGCCAAACATTAGCACCTAATTCCAAATCAAATTCACCCATAGTCACACATCCAAATAGGACATACAATCATGAAAAAGACCACTCAAGGGTCACTACACATTCACACTTAACAAGAATCAAGAATTTAAAATGGAAATCACACATGAAAGAACTTCTTGGTTATTAAATGGTCTAACTAGCCCTCACAAGAAATAATTCATCAAAAATATCACACTACATAAAAATTAAAACAACACTTGTTGCCAACAATACACTCACACACACAAAGACCCAACCAAATATCTCACCTAATGAGTGTTGGAAAATGTGCCTCAATTTACTGGCTTGGACCTTTTTTAAAGGCATGACAATTTTATGTCTCTATCACTTTACCGTGGAGTTCTCATTTGGCCTTTTTGATCATTGGTTGCAGAGACTCTGTCTGATTGGCGAGACTCTGAGGGTTGTCACAATGATGGGCCAATGAGCGTGGAGTTGGTGGAATGTTGGTTGGCATCGGTCACTCACCGGCGAGAGGTAATGTTGTGCCTCGCCATTGTGCTGATGATTTGCAGCAACGGCTGCAATCAGCTTCATTTGACGATGTTGGTTGTGTTTTGTGGCATCCTAAAGCAAGTACAACCAAAAAACTTTTCGTTGAGCGGAATTGCTTCAGGGCTCGACGCATGGTAGCTTGATAAAGTGGTGGGCACAGAGAAGACAAGGTGGGCCCCAAGTTTCTTTATGTGAAGGGTCGTTTGGCCATAGACACTTGTCAACACCTTAGGAGTTCCTTGGGGTATCTAGCGGATGTTGCTAGATATTCCCCAAAGGAGCTCTAGTGGCTTACACGTGGCAGCCTCGAAAGCTCATTCTGGGTGAGCTCATGGGAAACTTGGAGTTTCCCTCTTGGATGCCTCGAAACCTCTTGAGCGGAAGACACATGGCTTGTGGAACCCGATAGAGCTGGCAGTTAGCATTTTAGTGATAGCGGATTATTGCTGGCCTAGAATGTGATGAAATGGTTAGAGATAGTGAAGGGATTTTAGAGCCTGGTGATAGTTGACCGATCACTGCTTAGTCAAGTGATAGAACGAATAGCAATGCAACATGTGGCAATTTTTCATTGATTGTTTTTGCACCATTGTTGAGAAACAATATTTATTGTTGGAAGTTGGATTGGTGAAAAGTGATATATTATGCAATCATATGAGATTAGATTTTGGCGGTTGGTAGAGCCCAAATTTAGTATTTTTCTCTAAAACGAATTTATTACGGGGGTGGATCGATGCAGGATTGTAGGTGGATCCGATCTGAGATTGATTTGGCATGTCAGTGACAGAATGGAAATTAATACACCATAATTGGTGGTTGTTGAGAGACTTGTAATAGTTAGTTTAGATGAGAAGTCGAATAATCTAGAAAAAGAAGAATACTGAGAAAAGGGTTGGTGAGTTTGTATTCACTGTATGCTGAAATAAAATTGTAATAGTGAGTGCATGAAAAATCAAGTGTTGTTGTGAGATAACTATCAGAGAATAAGGATTGCAAATTTTTATGTAATTTTTTGTTTATTGTAATACAAAGTTTCTTTCTCTTGGTGTGGTGGGTTTTTTTCCCGAAAGGGTTTTCCCACGTAAATCTGGTGTTATCTCTATAATTGTTTATTTTTGTTACTCTTGTTACCCTATATGTGTTCATCTTAAGTGTTTTACTTTTAGTGAGAAGGTATTTTCACTTCTCCTTTGTGGTTTTAGCATTAGGAAAGCGTTTCCGAATTGTTTCTTTTCTTTACAAGTGGTATCAGAGCCTAGCTAGTTGTGTTATCCTTGTTAGTAGGGCTGGTTTTTGTGCTAATACTGTTCTGGTGGGAGTCTTGCAAAGTTAGGACCAAGTTCTTTCTAAGATGGCGAGTACATCAGGAAGAGTTGATATTGAGAAATTCAATGGCGGAAACTTTGAGTTGTGGAAACTCAAAGTGGAAGACTTGTTAGTGGATAAAGACCTCTGGGTAGCAGTGTTTGGAACTATGCCACAAGGTATGAAGCAATGAGAATGGGACCTCATAGATAGAAAAGTGAGAGGTCTAATAAGACTTTGTTTGGCTGATTCTATACTCTTGAACATCCATGAGGAGAAGTTTGCAGCTTTGTTATGGAAGAAGCTTGGTGATATTTATCAGGGAAAGTCTCTAGTAAATAAGTTATTCCTAGGGAAGAAGTTATAATCCTTGAAGATGAAAGAAGGTGCATCTATTGCAAACCATTTGAACTCATTTAATATGAGTGTTTCTCAGTTGGCATCTATGAGTGTAAAGATTGAGGAGGATTTTTGCATGCTCCTGTTATGTTTGTTACCTGACACTTGGGATCATTTGGTGATGGCTATTGGAATTATGAATTCTACTTTCAAGATGGAATACGTGGTTGCTTCGCTGTTGTGTGAAGAGATGCAAAGGAAGTCTTTTGAGATGGCCAAAGAGACCCTTGTTGTTTGAGGAAGATCAAAGGAGAAAGGCAAGAAGAAGGACAAGAATTCCAAATCTAAATCTGTAGGGAGATCAAAGTCTCCTGGTAAAAAGTCCAAGGTGAAATGCTAGAATTGTGGGTAGTCTAGTCATATCCGAAAGGATTATAAGGAGAAGAATAAGAAGAAGAAGAGTAACTCTTAAGAATATGACTCTTCTCAGAGTGATGCATATGCCTTCATTGCAGCCTTGGCAACTTAGGTATCAAATGATGCTTGGTTGGTTGACTAAAGCACATCTTTTCACATGACGTCTCATAGAGAGTGATTCACTAAGTATGAAAAGTATGATGGTGGAAAGGTGTACCTGGTGAGTGATTCAAATTTGGAGATTGTTGGCCATGGAAGAGTCAAGATACAGCTCCTTGATGGTATAATGAAAGGAATTGGTGATGTACTTCACATACCAGGTTGTCTCGTAACTTAATTTTTGTCAGTAAGCTTAATGATGCTGGTGTGGAAGTCTCTTTCTCGAGTAAAGGATGTAATATGGATAGAGGCACTATGGTACTGGCTAAGGGTGTTCGTACTGACACTCTGTACATGTTGGATGCATGTCCTATTCAATGTATCAACGTCTCTGTAAAGTCAAGAAAAACTGCTCCTGTAGAGAAGGATGATGAAGCTCCTCTGGGTGCAAATGCCTTGGAGGTGAAACTCCTAGTTGAGAAAACCATGTTGTGGCATCATAGACTCGGTCAAATAGGTGAGAAAGGTTTAAAAACCTTGAAAAATAAAAATCTTGTTGAAGGGCTTGTAGATTATAATCTTGAGTTTTATTTATGTGAACACTACATTTATGGAAAGCAACAATGTGTTTCTTTTTCCTTGAGTTCTCATAAATATTATGGTGTATTGGACTATGTTCATTTTGATGTGTTTGGTCCAGTGAATGTTCCTTCGTTATGAGAGTCTAGATATTATATTTATTTTATTGATGACTACTCAAGAAGGGTATTTATATACTTTCTTAAAAGTAAATCAAAAGTGTTCAGTCATTTTAAAGAGTTTAAAAACTTGGTAGAGAATCAGATTGGAAAGAAAATAAAATTCTTGAGGATGGATAATGGCGGTGAGTTTTGTTCTATAGATTTTGATAGATACTATAAATACCATGGGATTAAAAGGCATAAAACTACACCTTATGCTCCATAACAAAATGGAGTTGTTGAAATATTGAACAAGACATTGATGGAAAAGGCAAGGAGTATGTTCAGCAGTGCTGGTCTGGAGCAAAAGTTCTAGGCTAAGGTTGTGGCTACAACATGTTACTTGGTAAATCATTCTCCTTTCTCTTCTATTGTTGATAAGACACCTTTGGAAGTGTGGTTTGGAAAGAAGCCCTTTCTGAGACATGTTCGTGTCTTTGGTTGTGAGGCATATGCATATGTGCCAAATGAGAAAATATCTAAGCTGGAGAACAAGGCTATTAAATGTATCTTCATCAACTATGGTGTTGGTGTGAAGGGATACAATATTTGGAATCCTGTTACTGAGAAGGTTTTGTACAACAGAAGTGTAATATTTCGTGAGATGAAACCTCCAGCAGTTGATCCACAACTAGAGATAGATCAAAGAGAAAAGAAGAATGATGCAGTTGAGATTCCCCAAACTCCAGAAAATGGAGAACTGCATGGTGTACCTAAAACCGAGGAGAGCTCTAGTAGCTCTGAGAGTTCTGAAGATGAAGAACCACAACCTCAACCATTGAGAAGGTCTACATGTGAAAAATGACAACCTGATAGGTATGGTTTCTCTATGTTAGATTCAAACTATGCCTATGCTTTAATTTCTAGCACTGAAGAGCCTAGGATTGTTAAAGAGGAAATTAATATGCCCAATGCAAATTCGTGGTTGGAATCCATGAATGAACAAAATGGAATCATTGAAAAAGAATGAAACCTGGGATTTGGTACCTTTGCCTGAAGGAAGAAAGTTTGTTGGTTGTAAATGGGTATTCAAGAAGAAGACTGGTCTTGAGGGAAGTGTTAAGAAGTATAAAGCAAGGTTGGTTGCAAAGGGGTATTCCCAAGTAGAGGGAATTGATTATAGAGAAATATTTTCCCTTGTAGATAAGTTGACATCTATCAGATTTATGTTGTCACTTGCAACCACGTATGAATTAGAGATCGAGCAGATGGATGTGAAAACAACGTTTCTCCATGGAGAGCTAGAAGAAAAAATTTACATGTCCCAGCCTGAGCACTTCATTGAAAAAGATAAAGAAAGCTTGGTCTACAAGTTAAAGAAATCTCCGTATGGTTTGAATCTGTCTCCTAGAATGTGGTACCAGAAGTTTGACACCTTTATGTTGTCTATGGGATTTGTGAGATCAAAAGCTAATCATTGTGTGTATTATAAATTTGAAAATGATCATGTGCTTATTATTACCCTGTACGTGGATGATATGTTTTTCATAGGAAATAGTAAGTCTATGATTTATGATCTTAAGTCTTAGTTATCTACAAAGTTCAAAATGAAAGATCTTGGTGCAACAAGGTATACTCTAGGGATGGAGATAACCAAGGACAAAATGGGAAGAAAGCTCTAGGTAAGTCAGAGTAAGTATGTCAAAACAGTTCTGGAAAGATTTGGTATGAATGATTGCAAGCAGCTAGTTGTTCCACTTATGCAGGGAGCGAAGCTATCTGTTGACAATTGTCCAAAATCTTCTCCTGATACGGAGGACATGATCAGGGTGCTTTATGTGAGTGTTGTCAACAATTTAATGTATGTGATGGTCTATACAAGGCCAAACATTTCCCAAGCAGTGGGAGTACTTAGTCAATTTATGGAAATATAGGAAGGATGCATTGGGATATTGTAAAGAGAGTGTTTAGATATTTGAGAGGTACCTCAGAATGTGATCTATGTTACCATGGCAATTTGGTTGGATCACAGAGATCTCTCAACATTCATGGATATGTCGAATCTGATTGTTAAGGGACATTGACAACATAAGATCCACCAGTGGATATACTTTCTTATTAAATGGTGGTGCAATCAGTTGGATGAGTAAGCAACAAGTTGTAGTCGCTATTTCCACTACGGAGACATAATACATGGTAGCAAGTTATGCCTGCAAATAATTTTTTTTGCTCAGTTGTTTGTGTACTAATATTGGTTTTGATGCAAGGAAAATTACTATTTTATGTGATAGTCAAAGTGCCATATGTTTGGCAAAAAATCCAACTTTCCATGCCAGGATGAAACATATCGATGTGCAGTATCACTTGGTGAGAGATATGGTGGAGGATGGAAATGTTTCTTTAGAGAAGGTGGATACACTGGAGAATTTTGCTAATGCATTCCCAAAGCCAGTGAGCATGAACAATTTCACATGGTGTGCAAGTTTGATGGGCCTTGGGGCCTATGATCATCAATAAATTCGAAGTCTGGAGGAAGCCAGTAAGTCTTTGTCAAGTGGGAGCTTGTTGGAAAATGTGCCTCAATTTACTGGCTTGGACCTCTGTTAAAGGCTTGACAATTTTATGTCTCTATCGCTTTACCGCGGAGTTCTCATTTGGTCTTTTTGATAATTGCTCGAGGAGACTCTATCTGATCAACGAGACTCTGAGGGTTGTCAAAGTGATGGGCCGATGAGTGTGGAGTTGGCAAAATGTTGGTTGGTATCGGTCGCTCATCGGTGAGAGGCAATTTTGTGCCTCTTCGTTATGTCGATGATTTGCATCAATGGCTGCAATCGGCTTCATTCGACAGTGTTGGCTACCTTCTACGAAATCCTAAAGTAGGTACAACCGAAAACCTTTTCGCCGAGTACAATTTCTTCAACACTGGATGTGTGGCGGCTTGATAAAGCAGTGGGAGTAGCGAAGAGAAGGTGGGCCTCAAGTTGCTTTATGTGAAGGGTCATCCGGTCGTGGATAATTTTTAGCACCTTGGGAGTTCTTTGGGGAATCTAGTGGATGCCACTAGAGATTCCTCGAAGGAGCTCCAGTGGCTTACACGTTGCAGCCTCATAAGCTCATTCTGGGTAGGCTCATGGGAAACTTGGAGTTTCGCTCCTTGATGCCTTAGAACCTCCTGAGTGGTCGACACATGGCTTGTGTAACCCGATAGAGCTGGACGTCGACATTTTGGTGATAGTATATTATTGCTGACCTGGAATGTGATGAAATGGTTAGCGATAGAAAAGGGATTTTGGAGCCCAATCATAGTTGACCGATCACTTATCGGTCAAGCGACAGAACGAATAGCAGTGCGACACATGATAATTTTTCATCGGTTGTTTTTGCACCGTTGTTTCAAAACAACATTTATTATCGAAAGCTAGATTGGTGAAAAGCAATATATTATGCAATCATATGAGATTGGATTTTGGTAGCTGGCAGTGTAGACATCTAAATTTGACCACTTTCACATAGTCAAAATCATCTACTCTATTCATCTATTTCCTTAATAATGATAAAATAATTTATTTAATCAATATTTCAATTTCTGCCTAAGGTTCCTAAAGTATGAAATTAAATAATTAAATACTTTACCTTACACCTTTTCTTCTCTAAATTAAATAAATATTTCAATTTATTTAATTTAGTCATTTAATCTTTTGATTAAAAATCAAATTTTAATTCTTCACTTTTTGTCTCCTTATCACATCCTCCATTATCCTTTTCTAATCTGGATTAAATAAATAAATTCATGATTTGGATGTGCACCACTTAATCAATATTAGTGTCACATCCTCCATAATCTCCCATTTGCTTCTAATATTTCATTAATTATCCTAATCTTGTGTTTGCACAACCTTAATCAAGGTCATTAGCCACATTTAGCATACCTTTTTAAGTCAACCTTTTCATTTGCCTTTCTTGGCCTTGACCCTCTTTCACATGTGAATTTTTAATTCACATTTATTCACGCTGGGTCTCTCTCTTACCCATGTGAATTTTTAATTCACCTTTTATCCTTCCAAGTTTTACCTTATCCCCATGCAAGTTCTAGAACATTTGACTTGTCACTTCACATGTGCCAAAGACTTCTAGAACATTGGACGTGTCACATCACTCACATGTGACAAATTCCCACTCTTTTGGAAACTCTCTCTTATCCATTAGATTCTCTCAAGCATGTAAATTTTTAATTCATATTTATTTCTCCAACTACTTTCTCATTCCCCATGGAGATTTTTGAGGAATTCTAAAATCCCTCAAATGTCTTTTTCACTCTCATTTGGGAACAAGAAGTTCCCTTTTGAGGAAATATTCTCATCCCCCAAGGTACTTTTCGTTCCTCCACATCATGTACCTTTCTTCCATCGCACTTACACATCATCTCATCCTAAGCTATCTCACATTCCACATGTCAAGATGTGAGAGCTTGTGAGTCCTCAACTCACCATAGCCCTTCATCTTGACCTTGTTAGTTTAATCTCAACCATTGAAATCTCTAGAGAATTAAAATTGTTCTATAAATACCCCCCTCTCTTCTCTCATTTAGAGGACTTAGCCATTTGCACCCTTATGCTACCAAATTTCTCATTGAATTTGCAAGCATTATATTAGCCATTTAGCCTAGCCACTTAGTCATTAGCACTTGCATTGATCACATTGCACATCTTAAATACATCATTTCAATAGCCATCCAGGGAGCACACAAGCTTCCAAACATCAAGGGCAAACCAAGGGATTTGCAGAAAATAAGGTATAATCACTTATCTTTCTTTTGTTATCTTATTTTATTGTATTATCATTCCTTGGGCTAATCTTGAGGTGTATATTTTGTGTTCTTCCATTAGTGTTGTATTAGTAATTTTGCATCTTTAGAATAGGGTAGACATTTAAGGGATCACATTTCTGGCATGCTCGATGGGACCCACAAATGAGTCTCTTTAATTCATGTTTGTTGTTGTTGAGTTTGTTTGCACGTTCAGGTCATAGAGGGGCGGACTTGCCCTCTATTGTGCTGTAGAGGGGCGGATTTTCCCTATTGGTTCATTGTTTTCTGACATTTTTACTACAGAGGGACGGATTTTCTCTACTTGTTCACTGTTTTCTAACCTTTCTGCTGCATAGGGGCAGATTTTCCCTACTTGTTCACTATTTTCTAATATTTTTGCTGCAAAGGGGCAAATTTTTCCTACTGGTTCACTGTTTTCTAACCTTTATGCTGCAGAGGGGCGGATTTTCCCTGCTCATTCATTGTTTACTAACATTTTCATTGCAGAGGGGTGGATTTGCCCTACTGGTTTGTTGTTTTCTAATATTTATGTTGCAGAGGGGCGGATTTTCCCTATTGGTTCACTATTTGCTAATATTTTCACTGCAGAGGCACAAATTTTCCCTATTGGTTCACTATTTTTCTAAAATTTTACTATAGAGGGGCAGATTTTCCGTGTTGGTTCACTATTTTCTGACATTTTACTGCAGAGAGGCAGATTTGCCCTACTGGTTCACTGTTTTCTAACATTTTACTGCAGAGGGGTCGATTTGCCCTGCTGTTTACATTTTTTTTTGATATTTGACTGCAGAGGGGTAGAGTTTCCCTATTGTTCCCATTGTTTTTATTGTAGAGGGGCAGATTTTCCCCTAAACAACACGTTTTGGAAGGTAAAAATAGGCATTTTAGCTTTGTTTTTGTCTCATTTTTTTGATGTTTTGAGGTTCTAACCCCCTAACCTTGTTTGTTTAAGAGTAGAGTTGGATTTCTTCCTAATATTTTGTAGGATTATTTCATAATTGACAAAGAACATAGGGTAAAACAACTAACATTTGTTTGCAAGGCCATCCATTTGTTCAAATTTTAAAACCTTTCCTTGTTGTTTTCATCTAGGCACATAGTTTAATTAGGGGGAAGTAAAATCTACTGCTTGGTATTTCTATTTTTGTGTTACCCAAAGGGGGCATTAGTTTGTTTTCGCTTTCCCTTTGCACTTCGTGTGAGCTTGGGGAGTATCTAAAAATGATTACTACCTTCTTTTTAGAGGGACCTGCTTGGGGATTTCATCACCCCAAGGGACGATCCCAACCACACATACCGACAGGGTATAAAAAAGGGGGAGATCCAAATCTATACCCCAATCTAGTCACGTCGTGTCTGGCAAAGCATCGAAGCTAGCGTGATACGTAGATAGACATGAAGATTTGCTGTGAGCCCTTCAATATCTCGTTGGGGTTCTCGACTCACTCTTATGATGAGTTGGTGTTCATGGTCTGGGCCTCACATACCGAGAGTATATTGAGGACTCCCTAGAAGCCTTGTACATCCTATACTAAGACCTTTTCGCCATACCCTTAACACTAATCATAGGATTGTGCTTATCTAAAGTGTCTTTTTGTGAGAAACTAATAAATTTTTGATAAGTCAACGTCATTATTGTCATTTCAAGTCTTTCTCATAGTCATTTTCATCTAAACCAAGTATCTTTTTTCCAATGAAAAGTGGATACACCCTCCAATTTACTATAGTGGGGCAAATTTTCCATGCAGATTTCTGTAGAAAGGCAGATACACCCTCCTGAACAGGCAATTTTTCCCTGTTTGACCATTTCAAGCCTCTGTTTGACCATTTCAAGCCTCCGTTTGATCTTTTAACCATTCCAAACATCCATTTAACCTTTCTAAACATTTTTTTGACCATTTCAAGCCTCCATTCAACCTTTCTGAACTTCTGCTTCTCACTCACATTACTCATTTCACAACTAGGGGAACCTGTTTCACCATTTCACCACATGTGACCTAAACATTTTCACTTTCCAAAAAGATCACTTCAACATCACCCCCCATGAAATAAAAACCATCAAGACATATTTAGTTTCCATTCTTCATCATATTTCAACACAAAATCCCATAAACCTTGTTTTAGGAGTTATCTCTTGAAGTGATCAAGGCATTAGGTTTGATCATTATCCTACATATCAATCATTGTCTTCAACCTAATCAATCTGCTTCTATCCTTAGGTGTATTTTTGTTGAAAGTCAACATCATTGGACCAAATCAATCCCCTTCCATCTCAAGGTGGATTTGGCGACGTGGTCATTGGTTCAGTCCTTTAATCCGATCAACCAACATATTAAGTCACCTAGGGTGATTTCCAAATTGGGTTTAGGATCCTTTCCATCAACCAATCCTAATTGATCATCAAATCCAAAAAAATTTTATCCTATCATATCCTCTGATCCAATCCCAATCTTAGCTCCAATCTAGTTCTAATCTGAGTGTTAAACCCATCATCCTAATCTAAGCTTTAATCCAATCCCAATATGAGCTTTCATCCAATCCCCATATGAGCTTCCAATGCATCCTAGTTCTCTATCCATCATCTATTCTTTCCTGCTAATTTGTATCCATCATGAATCCTTATCCCCCTCTCACATGACCAATAATAGTAGTTAAGGGGAATCCTAACTACGTTAATGATGATAATGAAAATATTGTTGATCATAGAGATTGTTATATAGATCCCCTTGATGCTATCATTGCTAGCAAGCTCTCTCCAACTGCCTCCCAAAATCCAACTACTCTTCTGAACTATCCCACCATTCCTTCATCCACATCTAATAACAGTCATTATGCTACCCTTGACAATGGATATCCAACATCCTCACCATCTACATATTCATCATGCCCCCCCTCTCAACATCTATCCTATCCAACATCCACATCCTCTTATCCTCATCATCATCAACAATCCCAATATCTCTACTTTACTCACCCATCCCAATCTTTCCATCCTAATCCAACACTCACACATTCCTATCACAATCCCCCATCCCAATACTCCTCTTATCTTAATCCACCATCTCAACCCCCTTATCCTAATCCATCATCCCTATCCTTCTATGCCAACTCATCATACCTATCTTCCTACAGTGGTCCACCACCTCAATCTTCATGTTCTAATCCAACATCCACACCTTCCTATCACAATCCCCATCCCAATACCCTTACATTAATTCCACATCTCCCGATTCTAATCATTCATCCAAATCTTCCTACAATTACTCATCATCCCAATCTTCCCAATCTAATCCAACATTTGCATCCTCTTACATCACTTCCCCTTTCATCGCATTATATCTTAATCCTTCATCTAAAAATAACCCACCTAGTCCTCCAACCACTCCTAGTCCTTCATCTAGTCCCATCCACTCACCTAATCATAATCCTCCATCTCCTCCTAGTTCTACATATAATCCTAATCCACCCATCCACTCACCTAATCATAATCCTCCATCTCCTCCTAGTTCTACATATAATCCTAATCCACCCATCCACTCACCTAATCCACCAATCCCTAATCCTAATCCTAATCCTCCATCTCCTCCTAGTCCTCCATCCAATCATCTAATCATAATCATCCATATCCTCCTAGTTCTACATCTAATCCTAATCCACCCATCCACTCATCTAATCCACCAATCCCTAATCCTAATCCTCCATCTCCTCCTAGTCCTCCATCCATTTCCATCCCCTCATATAACCCTAATCCAAAAATCCCTAATCCTACTCCTCCAACCATCCCTAAACCTCCATCCATTCCCATCACCCCACCAAATCCTACATCCCTTCCAGATGTCATCCAAGGACTCATGATAGAAGAGACATCACCACATCTATATCTTGATCTTGAGAAATGATGCCCTCCCACTCTATCATGTATAGTCAATAGTGATGAGGCCATCCTCCATCCTACACCTATCACTCCCATTACCATTCCTATCACTGTCCCAATAGTTGAGCCTATCGAACCCATTGAATCCATTGAATCCCCATCTTCTACTGCTAGATCCACCCAATCCATTGAAGACATCCAATCCCCTCCTCCTAGTCCTAATATTCACAAACTTCAATCCCATGACCTTCATGAATCATCCATCCTCCTATCTCCCCCAATTGAGGAGTCCCTCCCACACTCTTCCATCATCATACCTCACCAACAAGATGAGTCATTCCAAGAGATTGATCCAAAGCATACAAGCATATCCTGTCCTCCAAATAAAGATCCTTACATCCCATCTACTCCATCTCAAGAACATAGTCTTCCATCCATTTCATCTCATGATCCATATCCTCAACCAAGTCATGATCATCTCCTCCCATCCACCCTATCTCAAGATCACACTAGCTCATCCACTCCATCCCATGATCCCCTTTGCATTCAAGATCCAATCACTCCATCTCATGAGCCATTATCATCCACTACCCTAAATCCATATCCTATCATACTCCCTAATTCCTCTCTCGATCCCTTATCGCCTCCTCCTCCATATCAAGATGTTTCTCTCCCCTCATCTCCATTGCACGATCCTTCATTGCTGCCTGCCATGCCAACACCACTTTTTTATCACCTTGGTAACATCACATGCATCCATGGTGGTTTTCTTGTGGAATAAAAAAAATTATAGGCACCACCTTTCCTCCTCCACCTCCTGACGAACTCGCACCATGCCTCCAAAAGAATAAGTATCCTATCATACATGAAATGCTCATGAACATGAACTATCAAGGAAAAGGTTTAGGCCTTCATGAGTAAGGTACTTTAGAGCCCATCCAAGTCAAAGAACATCTACGAACACATGGTCTTGGATATATCTCCCAAAACATGCACTCCAAAGATGTTGGTACAACCTTTATACATCCTAGGTACAACCTATGTACATCCTAAATGATCCTCTTCTAAAGGCACAAGAGGTACTTCCCATCATTCTACCAAGTCATTTGCCACCATTCCCCCTCCTCTATCATATTACCTCAAAACAACTATCCATATTACTCCGTCATCCTCTAAATCCATTTTGGGTCCTTATGTTCCTCCATCCATCATTTCTCATCCTCCATCTACTATGGGTTCTTATATCCCTCCATCAAACCCCAAACATCCTCCATATACATAGTCTATTTTGGGTCCTTATATTCCAAAATCACCCCATCCATCTTATCCTATTCATCCTTTCATTCATCCACCCCCTATCCCTCGTACACAACATATAAATTCTAACTTCATCACTCCTAATCAGGATAAAAAAAGGCACCCCTCCATGCATGCTATCTCGCATCCTCCATCCACACATCCTCATAAAAATCCTACTTCTATCATTCCACCCACATCCTCTCCACATCATCCATCTTCCCATACCAACCCCCTTGCTACTAAAATCACTTTGGATGCCAAAGAAAAAATGTATAAATCCAAACATCCACATGAATCTAAATATCCTCATGTCGCCTTCACAAGACATGTTGAAGAAAATAAAAAATAAAATCCAAAATCCAAATCAATCTCAACGGCCACAAAGGCCCACCAAAGAAAAAATCAAAACCATGTGGATCCTAAAGAAAAATGATGCCATACCTTCAAAAGAAAAATCTATAACGACATCCAAGGTTGCTAATCCACCACAAAATCATTCACCTCCTCCATCTCCTAAATCTATTTTAGGTCCCTACATCCCAAAATTCACTAACCCAACTCCTCCATTATCACCACACTCTCCATCCATTCATCCACCTATCTTTTTGCATCCACCATCACATGTGCCAATGTTGGTCCTAAACATAGTCCCGCATCACACATCCCCTCCATCATTGCATCCATATCCTTTCCAATATCCCATACATTATGCCACATATCTACCCCATCAAATCCATTTAATCCATCCCTACCAAAAACTGAGTCATTAAAACAAAAACTTGAGTGATCACACATCAAACACCAAAAAACACATGGGAAAGAACATGAACCAAAGATCCTAGTGTTGTAACATGGGCTCTCATACCAAATGTAATGCTCCAAGTCAACACACTTAGAACAAGACTTTATGGAACATTTTTTTGAAACTATGACAACAAGGTCATTGATGCAACAACCTATGTACAATTTGCACACAAGTTTCATATAAAACACGACACAATGATAACAACAAAAATATTATCTCACCATTGCATAAGCAATACAAAAATAGAAAACACTAACACTCATGGTATAAATCCACCATGATGAACATATGAGAGAGGGGATGACACCATCATCAATCAGTTACAAATCCATGATTGTATTCTCTAGAAACACCACACAAGGATAGAATAAGTGAATCATCAAATTCTCCCCCAACTGGAATGACGATGGTCACTTCAGAACAACCACATAGTTCCCAAGACATCTTGTCACACACATGGAATCACACAAGCATAAGAATACTCCCACACAATACCCCTTGACCTATGAAGAATGTTGAGGACACAAACAAGGTCAACCATGAAGTCTTTCAACCTTCCAAATTCTTCACAAGACTAGGTGAACAATCTCCCTATCCCTAGGTTTGACAATCAAGCAACTTCAAAAGAAGGCACACAAAATGATGCAAAAGACACCTAAATCCTCAATTATGATACCTAGGGACATTCTTTGAACATCTATTGAAATTCCCACCATGGAAACCATGGAACAATAGCTCAAACAACAATAACACTCTCAAAACATAGAGGAATGCTCTTGTTCTAAGAGAAATACATTTTTGCTAGGTTTTGTAGGTTTAGATGATAAAAATGACCATCACAATCAAGGTATGAGGCATAAAAATTATCCAACTATGGTTTAAGGCTAGGAAAATAGCTTGCTAACTGAGGTAGGAAGCATTAACATTTTTTTTTTTGTATGGGGAATGAGGTTGCCCAAGTACTAGACTAGGTTGCCCCAATAGAGATGTCTAGATTTTGGACTTGCAAACCTCCAAATTAGGCCACCCCACTGCTACTAAGCCATCCCACTAGAAACAAGGTCACCTAATTAGACAGATAAATCTTGGGCAAGTTGGGTAGGTTATAGGTGAAACAAGGTTGCCTAAGTATAGTACCAGGCCGCCCAAACATGAAAATAACACTCCTAAGTACATTTTAAGCCCAAATTAAAATTTTCATAAGTTCATTTTACTATTACATAGAATATTGAATACATACAAGATTATATTTATGCTCGGCTCCAAATTTGAGGCACATAACAAGATACTATAGAGTAAGTACACAAGTTGTGACAATAAAAAGGTGCCACTTTTGTTTTTTTACACGAAATGACCATTTGCTCAAAGCCAAATTTGGTGCTTTCCAAATGGCTTGGATGACTAGGCCTAAGGCTCAATATTTCAAAATTAAAATCATTTAGCGCTAACCAAATTATTTTTTTCATTTGGTGAGCGCCAAATTTGGTGTGAAGCGTGACTTGTTTGCAATGCATTTTTGTATACTCTTTCTTTTTCTCTTTCTCTACTAGGGAAACTATATACATGAAGTAAACATTTAAGTATAAGTTGAAATTTACATATGGAAATTTACTTTCTAATACTTTAAGCTATATTTCATGTATATAGTTTTGGGATTTTTGAGTGGTTTTGGATCTCTTGGAGTTATAATGAAAATTCTAGTTTTTGGAAGATCTTATAATTTTTTAGATAGTCAAATTTCAGTAATCAACATGTCAAGTTTCAATAATCAGGAGGTCAAATTTCAATAGTTAGGAAGTTGTATCATCTTTCTCTCTCTCTTTCCTTCCCTCTCTATTATCTATCTCTCCTCTCCCTCCATCTCTCTCTCTCTCTCTCTCCATTCCTCCCTCTCTCCCCCCTCTCTCTCTCTCTCACACATACACCACCCTCTATCTCCTCCCTACCTCTCCCTCTCTCCCTCTCTTCTCTACTTCTCTCTATCTCTCCTCTCTCTCTACATCTCATTTTGTCTCTACTTATAT
>CM021104.1:553188561-553214934 GCA_007115665.2 Sequoiadendron giganteum | reverse complement strand
ATATATATATATCTCTCTCTTACACACACATTTGTACATATCTATCCCTAACTCTCCCTCCCTTCTTCCTCTCTCTCTTTCTCCCTCCCCCTCTTTCTATCCCTATCTCTCCCCTCCACTTCTCTCTATCAGCTCTATCTTTTTCAATTCTCCATCCCTATCTACTCTCTACATATCCCTCCCTCCCTCCCCAATCTCTCTATCTTACCTCTCCCCCCCTTCCTACCTCTCCCTCCCTCTCTCCTTCCCTTTTTACTTATCTCTATCTCTCGCCTCCCTCTCTCCTTCCCTTTTTAATTATCTCTATCTCTCCCCTCCCTCTCTACCCATCTCTATTTTTGTGTTTCTCTCTCTCACCTCTCTCTCTCCATCCCTACCTCTCCCTATATCTCTCCCTCCCTCTCTACCCATCTCTATTTCTTTGTTTCTCTCTCTCCATCCATACCTCTCCCTATATCTCTCCCTCCCTCTCTACTTCTCTCTACCTATGTATCCCATTATACCTATTTCTCCCTCCTTCCCTTCTCCCTCTCAATATCTCCACCTTCATCCTCTCTCTATCACCTCTCTCTCACTTCTCCCCCCTCTTTCTCTCTCACTCTCTCCTTATCTACCTCTCCCTCCCTCCTTCCCTCTCTTTCTCAATCTCCCCACCTTCCTCCCTTTTTTATATCATATCTCGATGCACATAAAAGAGAGATACAAATAAAGAGACATAAAGAGAGGAGGGAGGGTGGGACAAAGATAGGTGAGGGTGAGAGAGAGAGAGGGGATGAAGTGAGAGGTAAAGAGGTATAGGTGAGATAGAGAGGTGGGTAGAGAGAGGGAGAGGGAAGATATAGGTAGAGAGGTAGGTAGAGAGGTAGGAGATGGAGAGGGGAGATAGAGATAAGTAGAGAGGGAAGGAGAGAGGGAGGAAAATGTAGGGAAGCAAAGAGAGGTGAGATGGAGAGGGAAACAAAGAGAGGGGGGGAGAGAGGTAAAGAGGGATAATTGAGATATATTGTAGAGATGGAGAGATAAATAGAGAGTGTTGAATGCACAAGACAACTGAGAAGGGGGTGAATCAATTATACCTTAAACCTTCAAAACCCTCATAAATATTTAGATCCACATACATTCAATTAATTCTTAATATATTATAATGAAATGAAAATAACATAAATTGAATCAAATCTACAAAATGCACAATAAAACACTAGATTTATGTGGAAAACCCAATATGGGAAAATTCATAGTGAGGATTAGCTCACAATATAAAGTAGTATCAACATTGAATGCAATATGCTCACTACCAGAATAGAAAATAAGATAGAGAAGAGTGTTACATAGAGAAATCCACCACAATATCACCAACACCTTCATAGCTTGACCAAAAAATTGTAGAAACCTCCGGGTCACTACATTCAGTAATATAACACATAAAATCTCACACTACACTTCTCAAATTCACACTCTACAATTCACATCATAAGTATCTATCTTTGCATCCCTCAAAAATTCAACTCATATTTATATCATCTTCAACCTTGAAAAGATTCTCCAAGGTCATCTATTCACCTCAACCATGAAAATTCAAATAAGGTTGGCACAAAAAATTTCCCGCAGTAGAAAGGAATGAAGGTGAACCACAACACACCTTAGCTAGGACCTAAATCCACTCATACATGCCATGCCACACTTCCTTAAATTTTGCAAGCAGTGTAAACACCCAAGGTTGGTCATTACCTATGTAAACACCATTAAAATTTTAAGTACACACTTCCTTTGATCCAAAATAACTCACAGAAAAAAAATGTCACTTGAACACAATCTAGAATATTCCACAAACATCTTGAAATCCAACAAACTCCTTTACAAAAACTTTCTCCTGAAGAATTTACACACCCAGTACACTCAAACAATTTTTCCATACATTGTAACTTAAGAGACTAACTCCTAAAGCACCAAATCTTGAACAAATTCAACTAAATAAAGATACCAACACTATTATAACACCTCCAAATTTGTAAGATCTAAAACCAAAGTGTGGAGAAACTAGTTGCAAAGACATTTCTACCACACACCTATACAATACACAGTTTACACACTAGTGAACACAACTTTCTCTACATAGCGATCTAGCACACCAAATTCTAAATACAAAACCTCTTATCAACATATCCAAAACACATAAGAAAATATTTAACCTAGAATAAATTATATAGAGCAACACCAAAACACTACTTTACAACCTAGAACAATACTACAACTCATTGTTTCCTATTTTTATTAAAAAAAATCAAAAGTAGTTAGAAACCAAGCACCAGAAACACATCCTCATCATCTTCATCACTTCACCAACCATATATCCATAGATAGAAGATTATCAAATAAACACTATAGGTTGACACCAATAGCTTACTAATGACAACATAATGTAACTAATCAAAGCATCATTAATGTAACAACATAAAAACACCAATAATTATACATACTCTTGCAGCAATCTTCTCATATATTTAACACCAATGACAACACAAGCTTGTTGACATAAATGACAACACCAACTTCTCATACTTGCAACAAACACTACAACAAAACAGGGAATTAGCGCTGAATTTTAGTGCATTTGATTTCATGAATTGGGCACTTATGATGGCGCAAACTGGTATGCTCACTTCAGCGCCAGATTTAGCTTTAGATTTAGCATCGGATTTAGTGCCAAGTTTAGCGCCGACTTTTGTTTCTTCTAGTTTGGCTTCCAATTTTTCTTCTGGTTTTGCTTCTTGTGTTGTTTCCACATTTGCTTCCAATTTTGCTTATAGTTTTTCTTCCAGGTTTGCTTTCGATTTTGCTTCCAATTTTTCAACAGGTTTTGCTTCCAGGTTTGCTTCCGGTTTTGCTTGCAATTTTCGTTCTGGTTTTGCTTCCAAATTTGCTTCCAATTTTACTTCCAGTTTTCCTTCCAATTTTGCTTCCGATATAACATCGCTTCTTGCATAGTTTTGCTTCAATTTTTTCATCTTTTGTTGCTTCTAATATGGCTTCTATTATTTCATCTTTTTTTGCTTCCTAGATAACGCCAATTTTTTCTTCCAGGATTGCTTCTAGTTTGGCTTCCATTGTTGCTTCCTTTTTTTGCTTATAAAAATGCTTCTTGTTTTGCTTCCATTTATTAATTTAATATGTTTTATTTCAATTTAATTAGTTAAATATATCATGCCTCTTAAATAACTCATATGATTAAATAAAAAGATAATTATTATAACATGATCATCATTTATAATTAAAATAGTGATTCAAATATCTATATAAGTAGATCAAAACAAGTGATTAAAACAAGTGGGTCAAATATCTATATAAGTGATTAAAATAAGTGAGTCAAATATGCCACTAGATTAATAACATGTCAAAATGATACATGTCCAATAGTCGACATAAGTCAAAATGATACATGTACAAATGATATAAGTAAAAATGATAAATTATATAGCTCAAAATGATACAAGTCAAAATGATACATGTCTAAATGATATAAGTCAAAATGATACATGTCAAAATGATTCAACTCAATAATATGGTACTGCAAGCCGTGAAAATGATACATATTATAGTAACCATGAAAAAAGGCATGATAATGATATATCAACAATGATCCATGATGCAGTCTATATGATCATTATGAATGTCATTGGCTACTACTAGCAACTGCCTCATCATCATCATCACCATCATGATCATGATCATGATCAGTATCATGATCATCATCAGTATCATCATCATCATCATCATCGTCGTTGTTGTTGTTGTCGTCGTCGTCATCGACCTTGGTGTCTTTTGTATCTACGTCATCATCATCCTCTTCCATGTCATCTGTACTAGAACCAACATATTATGGATCTATATCATGAGGATCATCTTGATCTTTTGGAAGACCTGTTTTCTGCAAAAAAAAATCATTTAAAATGAAAAGTTATTATTTATTTCATGCAATAATTTATTTTTCTGTTATATATCTAATATTACAACATGTGAAATGAAACCATACTCATATTACATCATATCAAAGTGCACATACCATAATAAAATTTCAAAAATGTTACAACTAATATGTCATTGCATTGATGTAAAATATGCAACAATTCTAATAAACGTTAGTAAAATATGCCAACATTTGGTGGAAGAGGAAGAAAGATGACTGGAACTCTGGAGGCCCACCATAATGGATTTTGATATTCAACCATGAGAGGAGAAGAGAGAGATGATATCATGTATCAAAACGTTAAGCATGAATTCTTCCAGCCAGTGGAGAAGGAGATGATTACTTTGCTTCATTTTCATTTGCATAACCATATCATGGTGTGAACCAAGAAGACCAAGGATATCCAGTTTTATGTGGAGGTAATGGATGTGGTCCAAAATTTAGGAGGGGCAAGAAGTTCAATGTATTATCTTGATGAAATTGAGTAAGAACAACAAGACAGGGACAAGAAAAATAAAATCAATGTAGAGTTTCAAGGATTTGTCAAGCAAGTAACAGAGCTATGGGAGAAGCCTCATCTAAAATATTTTGAACTAGAGTTTGATATACCATTTAGAGAGCTTGGTTTTCATGAAGTTCTTTTCAAAGCATCCTCTTTTATTGTTCCTATGGTAAACTATTTGGTAGAGTTGGTGGAATTACCTTTCTTAGTAATCACTATTAGTGAGATTGAGATTGTTAACCTTGAGAGAGTAGGACTTGGGAAAAAGGCATTTGATATGGCTATTGTTTCATCCTATACAACCATTGCAATAAAAGTTAAGATAACATCAAATAACCAACAATTTTGAAAATAACATGAAAACTTTTAGTTCTTGCTATGTCAGGAATAAAATAAAAGGAAACAATGTTCCTTCTAGTGGCTTGATGATTGCAAATGAGGATTTATTGAATTTCAATGGAGTAAAATGAAAATTAAAAGTAGTTGATTCATATAATATATGTACATTAAATAGTTTATGCTGCAAAATTATTTTTGATTCCTTCTATAGCTAAATGCTACACTCATTTCAAGCATTAAGAAAATGCATCCCACCTAGAGTTTGTGTGACATTGTTTTTGCCCTAAAATCCTTTTCAAAATCATCACCCTCAACTTGATTTAGGATAAAACATCAATAATGAGCAGATTAACAAAAAATAAAAAGTGACTAATATATAATCTATGTTGTAAAGTTAAAAAGTCTTATAAAAATACATATAAAACTCCAAAACATTTTCCATTTATTCTCTAAAGGTTTGTCCAATCAACCAAAGCAAGAAACATATGTCTTATTACTATTTAAATCAAAAGATTAAGATATCTGATATACAATTCAAAACATCAGCATATGAGCTAATTTTTTTAAGTACCTATTCTCCTTCAAGTACCGATTCCTTGATAAACTCAATTTGGTCCTCAAATACATACCTATCACAAGTTTCAAAGGAAGCTATCATGAGAATTTGACAATGACTATATGTAACAATCTAAAAAATTCATAATTAGAGACAAGTGCTTTACAAATTCTACTACACATTGATGCATTCTTCATGTTGAAATGAGTTCTTAGAGCTATGATAACCACATTCATGTCTTGAGAGAATCTTACTATCTAAGGAAGAAGTCAAATTTACCTCAAGCAACAATAGCATTCAACATTGACCATATGGTGTCTACATTTAAATAATTCAGAATGGTCAAGTTCACTGAAATGCACCTTATGATTGGAAAGAAACAAACCATAACTCCCTATAAAATAGGAAATTGGCAAAGAAAGAGCAGACAATCCCTTGCAAACTAATTAAAAATTAGTAGCCTGAGAAGATTCTTAGAGGCTTACACAAGTGATCTTGCAAAAATATGTGTTTGTATCTTTGAAGACCTTTGAATCCCACCATGCTCTACATCAATCATCTCAATTTTTCTCTTGTTCAGAGAAAAATGAACATAGAGAAAAATAATGCAATTGTCTTGTGAAGCGGGTTCTGAAAAATGAAAATGTAAAATACTTGCAAGAAAAGAGAAGGATATACAAAATATTACAAACCCATGGTTTAGGGTTTCTGGGCCGAGCCCCAAATGTGGAAAGATTTATTTTTCTTTCTGAGAAGTGAAAGATTTTGCCAAAAGGCTTGCTCTCATTTTTCTGAGAGCTCGTATCTGCAATAGGAATCACGAGTTTTCAAAAAACCCCAGATAAAAAACAAACACAGAATGCCATTGAATAGAGCCCGCGACCATAATCATGGAGCCATGAAGGAGGCTCAAAAATATAATAAAGAAAATTTTACAATTTGTTCTTTTTGGAAATAGAAAAAACATTCTAGAGAGGTCGTGACCAAGCTATCACTAGGAAAGAGAAAAAATGTAGAAATAAAAAAATATTTTATCATTTGATCAAACCAAATATGGAGAGTATGATTTTTTTCATTTATTTTGCTAGTGAGCTAAGTCCAAAGAATTCGAGCATGGTAGAAATAAAACACCCATTCATTCATATCTATTGAGTCCAAATTGAGCTTGTTTTGACAAAAAATAGAGGTAAGATACAAAGAAATGGCACATAGAAACTTACTCAACTTCTTATTGTTCGAAGAAATGTGAGCTCCATAAGTGCTTTGATGTCAGCCCCAAGACTAGCAAGGCATCGACAGAGTAAAGAAAGAGAAAAATGCATGAGAATCCGAGAAGGAATGTCTTTGAAAACACATTCAAATAAGTGGAAACAAATTATGGACCATGAAATCTTTACCTAATTCAGCCTCAAAAAAAAATTCTATGAAGAAAACTCTCAAAATCAGTGAGAAATTTGACAGATACTCCTTCAGAAAGCCCAAGGTTTCAAACTCTAATGATGGTGGCATGTGCAGGGCAAGGGAGCTTGAAAAAACCAAGTGAAAATGAGAGTTAAGAATTAGGGCTTGGGTAGTTTTTTCTAACTCATCATGGTGGAAAAAATATTGATGTGAAAAAACTCAAATATGTTTAATCATTAAATCTTTTAATATTCAAACAAATTTAGAAAAAAAAGTACATATATTTTATAATAAAAGATTACTATTATCTATTAAATTCATAAGTGTTAAGTTCATGCTTTTACCTCTGTACCACTGGATGATTGTGAGAGAGGTGTAGTAGCACGGTATACCGCCATACCACAGGAGATTTCTTACTGCCTGGTGATAGTGTGGTGTATACTGCCATACCATGAAAGGCTTATGATTGTCTGACTTTAGTGCGGTGTATACGGCCATACCATGAGAGGCTTGTGACTATATGGTGGTAGCACAACACTGCCACCCTGCAGAAGCCTTCTAGTAGCAGGGTTGCAGCGTATACCGCTCTACTGCATATGTTGCTCACCTTCTTGGTGGTATAGTGATGTATGATTTTGATCATTACTTGAAGAGTTTCGATGAAACAATCTTACTTGTCTTACCGATATCTCAATGTATCATCGACATTAGATCTTATGTTCCTTTGATACTGGTTTCCAATGTTGATGAGACAAGTTAATATCTCTTGCCGATATGCTGCTATCTAAATCCGATGCTAAATTTGGCACTAAACCTGACGCTAAATCTGGCACTAAATCCAGTGCTAAACTTGACGCTAAACTCGGTGCTAAATCTGGCGCTAAATTTAACATTAAATCTAGCAATAAATCCGACATTAATTAGCGCCTGATTTAGTGACTATTTGTTTTGATTGGCGCAAAAAAATGTCAAAAATGGTGCCAATTTGATAAATAGTGTCGAATTTTTCAAAAAAATGGAGAAAAGTACATTAAAACAATGGGTGGCAGCAAAAAAGCGAGCTAATCACAGGGATTTGTTGTAGTCAGAGAGGGTGATGAGAGATAGAAAGAGGGGGAAGAGAGAGGTAGGGTGATAGAGGAGGGTAGGTAGAGAGGGAGATGAGAGATAGAAAGAGGGGTGAGGGAGAGAGAGGGAGGAAAAGAGATTTAGGGAGAGAGAGTTGAGATAGAGAGAGAGAGTAGAGAGAGGGAAATGAGAGAGAGGGAGTATGTAGAGAGGGAGAGGGTAGAAAGATGGAGACAAGAGATAGAAAGAGGGGGAGGGAGAGATAGGGATGGATATAGATATAGGGAGAGATTTGAGATAGAGAGATATTAGAGAGGGAAGGAGAGAGAGGAATGGAGGGAGAAGTGAGAGAGAGTAGAGAGAGGTGGAAGGTGGAGAGATTGAGAGAGGGAAGGAGGGGGAAAGGGATAGGTAGGTAGAGATATGGAGGGAGAGGAAGGGATGGAGAGAGAGAGGGAGGGGAGATAGAGAGAAGTAGAGAGAGATGGAGGGAGAGGTAGGGATATAGGGAGAGATAGGGATGGGGAGAGAGGTGAGAGAGATAACAATAGAGAGAGGGGGAGGGGGAGATAGAGATAAGTAGAGAGGGAAGGAGAGAGGGAAGAAGAGGTAGGGAGGGAGGGAGAGAGAGGTGAGATAGAGAAAGAGGGGAGGGATGGAGGGATATGTAGAGAGAGAGAGAGGTAAGATATATTGAAAGAGTAGATAGGGAAGGAGAGAGAGGTGATATATATAGAAAGAGATTAAAGAGGGAAGGTGGGAGAGAGAGAGGGGGGTGAAGGTTGGTGGAAGGAAGAGAGAGGTAGGTAGAGAGAGGGTGATGAGAGATGGAAAGAGGGGGGAGGGAGGGAGATATAGAGAGATAAATAGAGAGGGAGGGAGGGAAAGGTAGGGAGAGAGAGTTGAGATAGAGTAGAGAGGGAAGGAGTGATAGGTAGGGATGGAGAGAGAGAGGTGGGAGAGAAACAAAGAGAGGTAGGTAGAGAGAGGGAGGGGGGAGATAAAGAGAGGTAAAGAGGGAAGGAGAGAGGGAGTGAGGTAGGGAGGGAGGGAGAGAGAGGAGAGAGAGAGAGGATGAAGTGATATTTAGGGAGAGAGAGAGGTAGGGAGGGAGGGAGAGAGAGGAGAGAGAGAGAGGATGAAGTGATATTTAGGGAGAGAGAGAGAGGTGAGATATAGAGAAAGAGATTAGAGGTAAGGGGGAGAGAGAGAGAGAGAGAGGTAAGGAGGAGGGTGGATATATTGAGAGAGGGAAGGGAGGAGGGAGAGATAAATAGGTATAGAGGGATAGGTTAGATAGCGAGAAGTAGAGAGAAATGGTGGGTGAGAGAGAGAGAGAGGGAAGGAGATAAAGAATGGTGAGATAGAGAGTAGAGATGGAAGGAGAGAGTGAGAGAGAGAGAGGTATGGATAGAGAGAGGTGAGATAGAGAGTAGATAGAGATATATAGAGATAGAAGGAGAGGGAGGGGAGATAGAGAAATTTAGAGAGGTATGGAGGTAGGGATGGATATAGAGATTGGAAAGGGAAGGAGAGAGAGAGAGAGAGATGAACATGTAGAGAGGTAGTTCTTAAGCTCAAGGGAGAGAGTTAGATAAAGGGATGGAGATAGTAAGAGAGATAGGTCTAGAGCATAAGAGATTAAAATGAGTGAGAGAGAGAGAGAGAGAGAGAGAGAGAGAGAGAGAGAGAGAGAGAGAGAGAGAGAGAGAGAGAGAGAGAGAGAGAGAGATGATATAACTTGTTGATTACTGAAATTTGACCTCCTAATTATTGAAATTTGACATGTTGATTATTGAAATATGATAATAAAAAATTATAAGATATTACAAAAACTAGAATTTGCATTATAACTCCAAGAGATCAAAAACCACTCTCAAACATCTTGAAACTATATACAGGAAATATAACTTAAATTATAAGAAAGTAAATGCCCATATATAAATTTAAACTTATACTTTGGTGCTCACCAAATGATGCACTTCATTTGGAAAGTGCCACATTTTGCACTCACCAAATGGGTTACATTGGGAAATACCAAACCAAAGGGTTAGATGACTATTACATGCCAAGGACATTATTTTTTGAAAAGGTAAAAAAAATTCACATATTTTTGGTCGTGCTAACCATCAGGTTTGCACATATTTCAATGTAAGTTTATAAAAAATCATGATGATTTTAGGCTCTCTCTTACCTAGGGGAGAATACCCAGTTACCGCCCCCCATTGAATAACCACCACCTCCATGCTCACTTAACCCCCCCAAAAAAAAAATCACTTTGATCCATTAAAAAACTTTATTTGATTGAATAAATAATTATAAAAACACCAATGGCTGCTCATTATAATTACAAAAACACTAATGGCTTCTCATTAAGTGTTAAAGTGAATGTTTTGGAGTGGATTTAAGGCATAAACAGTTATAATTGATTGAAATTAGCGGGTAGATACTGGGACATTAGGTGGCGGCAACCAAACGACACCTCTAAAAGGTGTCTTTTTGACCTCCGCGCGCATATCCAACACTCCCACACTCTACTGAATTGCCGAGAAGCCAAAACCTTAGTTATAAGCACTTAACTCATGAGTGAAAAAAACCCATAAATTTTTTTTCGATTCAACATACGGTTTGAATTCTACGGTTGCGCGAAGTTAGCCCTGGCAGATACTGGGTCTTCTCCCCTATATAACCATATAATGTTTTTAATAGTTTGATTATGTTAAGGTTTCATCCATAACTTCTCTTGTTAGTTCCTTCGTTTTTTGTCTAAAACCAACATGTGCTAGTTTTAGTATATATTTTTACTCATTCATCAAATTTTGAAAAAAATTTCTTTTTTATAAATTACACTCCATTCTACACATAATAAAAAAATTATTTTCAATTAGTTTTCAAAAAAATCAGAGGGGAGCACGCTCAAATTCTAACTTTTCAAGATGTGTCCACTTCAAAAATTCATAAAAAAATATATGTTCATTAAAAAATAAGCCAAAAGAACTAGGATAAACTACATGGTGTTAGCCAATTTCTTACCATTTGGATTTTTGAAATTCTAAGAAAAATTTAACAAAAAAGGGGGGTCACAACAGACATTATGCTGTTTTTTTTGAGAAAAATAGGACCAATTTTGGTGACCCCTCTTTTTGAAACCCTCAATCTTCATTATTAAAAAAAAAAAATAGTAGCTTAGAAAGTAGATACAGATCACTACAACTCTTATTTTTGTTGCATCTTTAAATTTTGATTGTAACTATCTTCATTTTCTCATGAACATCAAACTTTGTTGATTTCAGAAAAAGTTGGCATTCTAAGAGCCATTTTTGTGTCACAACTCGATGCACTTACCCTTTAAAAATACTAATTAAATGTCATATGTGATCCATCCCAAGAGGGAGGTCCAATAATATATTACAATTATAAGAGGACTCAAATGTCCTTCAATATCAATTACATCAATGAATCAAATGGAAGAAAATATAAAATACTTCTACCACATGAAGTGATCTTTGACTCTACCATGATCCTTAGATCCCCAATGGTGGTTTTCATGCCACCGAACCTTGTAGAATCAAAATATTAAATCCCACCATACTAGGAGATAGTCATATGAACCACAATCAATACACTCACAAAAAACACACTAGGAGATGACTTACACACATCATACATGAAGTATGCACTCAACATACACATCATATAAAACACTCATTTGAAATCATAAGATGGATCAAATACAAGTCCTCATTTGGTACAACCATAAATGACATATCAAAAATCTACATTGGAAAAACTCACTAATGTCACATCACATATCCACATTGGTCAACTCACCAATGCCACATCACAAATATACAAGACACTAGGGTAAGATGCTAGAGAGCTAGTAGGGAGTGTCATTATGATTCTCAATAGTATGGAACGTTTGGAATCTAGTACCTCTCTCATATAGATGAGACTACTTGACCCTACAAGACCCAAGCTTCACAAGTTGGCATGTTCTCCCAAACATCCTTAGCCTTTACAAGCACTCGATTCATGAGAGGGGTATCCATTATCTTTGTTAATTAGTTACTCATGTTTCATTAATTATCATTTGATTAGATGGCTCCCCACTTGTGATAAGCCTACTTACCATTTTGGGTCAGGGACACATTGAGAACCACTCCCATACCTTCTCTAGTGCCTTGTTCCTAGGCTCTTCACACTCACCGAGTGTGGCATGGGAAAAAATGCAAATTTTACATGGCATAAATTTTTTAATCTCGAAAACTAGAAAACACAATCTCAAAACAATCCTTATGAAAATTCATTAAGGAGACTCTAATTCCCCAAAAATAAAGCATCCAATTTCACCTTGAGAAATCAAGTTTTATAGAATTAATTGCAAAGGAAAAACCATAAAATTTTCAATTCTATCATTTAAAAAAAATTTGAATATTTAAATTTCAAATTTCAAAAATAGAAAATACCCTTTGGCTCTAAATGTGCCCAACAACACGCTTTTAACCTATCAAATTCATATTTTATGCATTTACCAAAAAAGTGGGCATTATAACCACGTAATTTAGAATTTTTTTAAAAAATTACAAAACAATCAAATGAGCATAAGATTTTTTATAAATTGAATTATATTGAGAGGTGTCTACACTCCCCCAATCCTATTCCAGCCTTTTTAATTAACAGACAATAAAAAAAGGAGAAGAATTTAACATTTTACCTCAAATTAATATGAAATTTAAAATGGAGAATACCTCAAGCATGCCAAACGAATGCACATGAAAACTCCATGCACACTCCCCTTCCAACAACTATCCAAATGAATCTGATCCAATCAAATTCCCCTTCCAAATGCTCTCCCAATCAACAAACCAAATTTTCACCAAGAAAAGGGTTTTTCTCTCGCTCCAAAATTTGTCCCAAATTAAAAGTACATAATGAAAATAAACCCCTTTTTCCTATTTACCATTTTTCAACTTTCCAATTAAACAATATAAAATTCATTTTCCCATTTATTAATTTTCAATCCCCTTCATTTTCCCCAAAATCCAAATAAGCATTTAAATTCATTCCTAAATAACATATATTATTTAAATTCACGATTTAAATCTATATATACGCCTTTATTTAGTTAAATTACAGAAATCAAAATTCAAATAGGATAATTAAATCACGCATGACCTATAGTTCCCAATCCAAGGAATTCTACAAATTAATTAAATAACATTTAACATCATTTATATTTTCATTCTATTTCTCCCCTTTCTCAAAACACGAAAAATATTTTAGACTAAAAGAGGGGTATAAATTTATTCAAACCATAATAAAGTAGTACAAAGCAAGGGCATTACACACCCCTGTCAGGCTCCACTAAGTGGTCCAAATTTTGTGACAAATCCGGGGGTAATTGACCCCTATCCACAATGTTCCAATTCTGCAAATGATCAGAAGCCCATTTGGCCAAGCAATCTGCAACCCCATTCCATTCTCTAGGAATGTGACATAAAGTAATTGATTCCAGCGAAGCATACAAATTAAGAATCTATTTTATAATTATAGCCAAATGCCAATTGAAATCCTCTAACTATTTTCGCTTCAGCGAAGTCACCACCACCTGAGAATCAGATTAAAAAATGATTCGTCTCCACCCAAGATCTCAACCGTGCTCCAAAACATATAAAATGGCAAGATCCTCCATCACATTATTAGTATGTAGACCATTATAAATAGAAAAGATAAACTTAACAGTCCTAGAAATATTCCACTCAACACGCCTGATACTAGAATGACCAAGATTTCCCTGAGAAGAACCATTTGTGTTGATTTTGAACACACCCAGAGGAAGAGGACACCAACTCCCCTCCCTATTTATATTTCAAAGAGGATGTCTACATCTATTTCTCATGATCTGACCAATACCCTATGCAACACCCCATTAAAGAGGAAGGTTGAGACGAGTGCAATAGGAAACCTCACCTGGATCCACACCCTTAGCCAAGTCACACTTAGCATAAATAATTTCTCCCAAGGAATGAAGAATTTTCCACCACAAATGTTGGACAACCAAATTCATATCTTGAAAATCCTATGATTCCTCTCTAGCTAAATATGTCATATAATAAAGGTCGGCCCAAGAGCCCAAGTAACTTGAAGAAAAAAATTCTTAACAGGGGCCTTCCCCCACCGAGCAAAGAACTCATCCAAAGAAGAGACATGCTAGCAAGCTTGGTTCTACACACCCCACCATAAGTGTCATAGCTCCTGGGAGAAGGAACATTGGAAGAAGAGATGAGAGACACTCTCATCACTATTACAACACAAAAAACACATCAAGGGACCCTGGAACCCTTGCTTTCATAAGTTATCCCAAGTAAGACACCAGTTTTGGATAACCAACCACATAAAAATATTGCACTTGGGCCAAGAAAAATTGTTCCACACGTGCTTCCACCAAGGAACCTTAGTGTCCCCAAACATCTTCCTAACCAACTCTTCATAACCCTCTAAAATAGAGTACTTACTAGATAAATAATTGTTACTCCAAGCCAAGAAATCTTGCCCCTCCAAGGGATTGAATTCACGAGATGCAAGAATCTGAGCCAACTCTTGCCTGTCCTCCTCTGAGCCTCCTAGTAGCCAATCTGAGGAGTGCTTCCACCTAAGACTAGCAACCAACCCAAGATTCCAAACAATCTTATAATGCTCAATCATATTCCAACCTGCAACAATAAAATGGTCACAAAGAGATGGAGGTGAGGGTAAGTAGGAAGGAGAGGAGGACGACCATCCCAAGAATTCCACCAAAAATAATCCTGAGAACTTGAATGAAAAATCCAAAATAGACCCTTCTTAGCTAACTGAGCCCCCAATTTCAAAGTATTTCAAATCATAGATCCCCTTCCTTCTAAAGGGAAATGAGGAACATCAAAAGTGTTAACATCCTTAAGATACTCGTGGGTGAGAATGCGGGACCAAATTTGATGTTGACTAGTACACCAACACCAATATAGCTTGGCTGCCAGAGCTTTCCCAATCAAAATAATGAATGTAAGCCGAGGCCCCCCTCCTTTTTCGGCTTGCACATAGTTTCCCACTTAACAAGACTCCACTTAGCCATCTACAAGTTACCACTCTAGAGAGATTTTTATGAGAGAGCATCAAATTCCCTCAAGAAATACAAAAGAGCTGCCTAAAAAAAACACATGTAAATAGGGAGAGCCTAGATAACAGACTTTAGAAGAGTCACTCTTGTAGCAATAGATAGCCAACTATGAGTCCAATAAGTGACCTTACTGCATAGCTTATCTACCAAATTTCTCCAGGAAGACTTGTGCTACCTACCAACAACAAGAGGTATTCCCAAAAAGACAAAGGGAAGAGACCCAATCTAAAACCTCAAAATATTAGAAATTTATCGTTGAATGGTTGGAGGAGTATTAAAAAAATTGATAGGCAACTTGTGCTCATTAACTTTGTGACCTGAATTAGCAAGGTAAATATCCAAATCCCATCTAAAAGAAGCATCCTCCTAAAGCAATCCCTCCCCATAAGAGTAGTGTCATCCACAAACTGAAGATGAGAGATTTATGGCATCCCATTTCCCCAACACCAACCTTGGATCATGCCCTAGGAAACCCAAGACTTAAGAAATCTTCCCAAACCCTTAGCCATAATAATAAATAGATAATGGGAGAGAGGATCTCCTTGACGAAGGCCCTTGGAAGCCCCAAAAAGCTCAGAAGGTTTCCCATTCATAATAAAAGAAAAAGATGAATAGGTAACATAACTCATAGTCCAAATGATCCAAGCTAGACTAAAACCAATGCCTAAAAGATTTTTTTGCATAAAACTCCACTTAACTCTATCATAAGATTTGGCCATATCCAACTTGAAGAACATAGATTTCTCCTTAGAAGTCATCATTGAATGAATGAATTTAGAGGCAACCACCACCCAATCTAGGATCTTTCTACTAGCCACAAATCCCCCTTGCTCCTTAGAGATCACAAAAGGATGAAAAACTTTGAGCCTCTCAACAATCAATTTAGTAATAATTTTGTACACCACATTACAATGAGCAATAGGTCTACAGAATTCAATCTAATCTACACCTTCCTTTTTAGGAATGAGAACCAAAAAAGTAAAGTTCAAGGCTCGAATCATTTTCTTACTACAAAGAGAATCCTAGGCAACCTCTAACAAATTCAAACTTATAATATCTCAAAGTTCTTGAAAAAATTCAATAGGAAATCCATTTGGACCTAGATATTTACGCTTATTCATCCCAAAAACCACCTCTTTCAATTCAAATAAATAAATCTAGTGACCTCGCAGCTAGCAAGTGGGGTTCTCAGTTTTGGTGTCACTAGTGGTGTGTTGTGGGTAGAATATTCTTGGTAGGAGTGGATATGGATGGTGGTGGTAGGTAAAATTTCATGCAAGGTGGTGTTCATTGAAGGTGGTGAGGAAACCCCTTCATAAATTTTATGTCTTGTCTTAGGGTTGTGGGTGTTGGATTTCTGAAGTGAAGGGACGTGCTCATTACTTTGGATTTGGGAAATTCAAATACTACTTGGCCTAGACATTTTCATCCTAAGTGTGATGTGATGGAATCTCCTATTTATTTTCCTTTAGGGTGGAATCTAGGGGTGTTCTATGGGCGGATTCATCATGGAATACTGAATTCAGTCCTCCTCAAGGATGGGGATGAGTTGGTGCTTGGTGCAAAAAAGCTACTACTTGGAGAGGAATTTTTAAACTCTGCCAAATGATGGAGAACCAATTTGGTCATAGTAGCAAGGTTTATTGTTGCCTTGTTGGATTTTGAGGTAGCTAAACCTATGGTCATGTTGATGGAAAATAAATTGCTTTGGGAAAGCTTGCTAGAAGGAGTAATGGAGGTGGTGTTGGCTACGAAATTGGGTGTGGGAATATATAGGCTATGCGATTTGCAGAAGGCATTCATCCTTGGTGCACGAGTCAAACATTATGCCTTCAATTTGGATGTTCGTGGGGAGGCTCTATGAATGCATTGGTAGCGTGCTACATGTGGGTTGATTTTCCTCAAACACCACTTGTATTTGGAGCCATCTTAGGGGGTGGATTTGCGTCAATTGTTTAGGATTTTTCTTGTTTCCTAGGGAATTCTTTCAGAAGTATGACTGGTTCGGTGGTTACAAATGATGTAATGGTAGGATGTCGGTGTTTTGGCATGTCCTCGTAAGTTTTGGTTAGTTTTGGTGTAGATGGTTGTTCTGGTCTGTTAATGGGGGTTGTTGTAGGTTGAGGTCTGAAGTATCTGACAAATTAGGGCTGGTAGTGGGTGGGTGATAGATTTGGTGTCTAGTTTTGGTAAAATGAACTGCATGTAATATATTTTTTTTTGAAATATCAATGAAATAATTTACGTATCAAAAAAAGAAATCGAGAAGATGAGGAAATCATTCATCTCATTGGAGATCAGAGAGGGCATGCAAGCAAGGATGAAATTCTCCTCATCTTCTTGTAGGGGTTGAATCCTCGAAACAAAGAGCAAAATAAAACTATATAGTCTCACAAGACAAATCTTGTAGAGAAGATATGTGGATCCCATCCGCATTAACCAAAGAGGCAATAAACTCCTATTACGACGAGCCTACAAAAATGATGGAAGAAAGTAGTGTTCAATCCCCCTTCCTAAAGACAATCAATCTTTGTCTTTTTCTTCCAAAACATCTCCTCTTAAAGCTCCCACTCCTCCACTACTCATGCAACCTGGGATTTCACTTTACCTAAAACATAATCTTGAATTTGGTGAGTAATCACATCAAGATGCACCTAAGAATTCCTCTTCATAGCCTTCAAATTTCCAAAACATAGCCTATTCCATCTCCTAAGGTGAAATTTGACATACTAAAGTTTCTTAACAAAAGTGTACATAGCTATACCATAAGCAGGGCCTCCATCACGCCACCATTGGGCCATAAGATCATGCAAAGAAGACTCCTGAAGCCACATAAGATGAAACTTAAAGGGAGGATTCTTGGGAACTGTAAAAGAAGTTACTGAAATTTTAATTGGCCAATGATCAGAACCCCTCCAATCAGGAATCTTAGAACTAGTAACCAATCTACCTCCCACCAAAAAACAAGAGACAAGAAATCTATCTAGCCTTTTAGATATTGCTTCCTTTCCACTCCATCTATTATTACAAGTGAAAACACCACTAGAAAGCTTAACATCAATCAAATCTAGAGAATCCACATTCTATCAAAAAAGATCAAAAGCAAGCCCAAGTCGAGGCAACCCCCTCTTTTCTCCTCCAAACTAAACAATGAATTAAAATCACCAGCTAAGATCCAAGGAAGATATGGAGCACAATATCTAACATACCTTATATGAGCCTAAAGTCAAAATTTTCCATGAATATTAGTCAACGCATAAACATTAGTAACCAAAATGGTCTCATCCCATAGTGGAACAACCTTTCTTGGGTCCTAAAAAAGAGCCAAACCCCCAGAGCTCCCTTGAGAACCAATGCACTAACACTGACCAAAATACCAGATACGGGAAGCACACTGAAGCACAAAATCAACTAAAATTTTAGTAGCCTGACCACAAAATATGTTTGAATAATGGAAAACAACCAAATCATGAATAACCTTTTGATGGGAGGTTTTATTCCACCCCCTTACATTCCAAGAGAGAACAATCATTGATGAGATGGAGAAAAGTGAGCATCAATGGGTTTAACAGACCCAGATTCCACCAACAAATCTCCAGTACGTTTAATCTTCTTAACATCCTTCTTGTGGCCACATTTAGAAGAGTGCTCAGCTGATCCCTTCATAAGGGTGCGTTATTGCACTCCCAAGGCTAGAGAAGATCCCTTGCTCTTACCAGAATCTAACCCCTCCTTTTCCAAATCTACCAAAACAATATCATCATCATCTTGCACATGACCATTCAGAGACACCAGATGATCTTGCACCCCCTCTGAGAAATGGAGAACATGACCAGAACCTTGTCCCTACACCACATAACAACCCATACCAACAGCACCAAAATGCACATTCGTTGAAATTCCTTCCTACAAGATTGAAGTGTCCAACACCTCAAACTAATTAAAGTCCTCTTTAGTCTACCTATCCTTCAAAGCTCTCTTCTAACCATGAACCTTAGCTCGAGGCTTAACATGCACAAAGCCATCCTTAGCCGAATCACCCTCCATCATGGAAGATTTCCCTTTATCCTCCTTAACAACTTTCAGTAGCAAAGATGAAGGGGAGGTATTAGAAGGAGAAGCTTTATTAATCCTGGGAAATTGCTTCTGAAGATGCCCATACTCATGAAAAATATGACAATGAAAATGAAGGGATTCATAATGAAGCTATTGAACCCAAGATAAAGAACCAACACAATTTCTAGAGAATCTAACAAGGGATTGTTCAAATCTATCTCCACACAAATCCGAGCAAAAGAAATAACCTTTTTTTCAAGGGTTTGTTGAGGAATTGTAACAGGCTTACCAAGAAGAGTAACAATCCGTTGAAGAATATCTTCTCTCTAGAACTCCAAGGGATGTCGTGATAGATGAACCCAAATAGGAACCCTTTATGGAAAGTCTTTAGCTGAATTAAAACGCATATGCTATGGTTTGATAAACAAACCAACCTAATTATAGAAGTAGGTTCCTCCCTCAAAAACCTAATTCCTATCAACCATATTGGAGAAAAAAACCACAAAGTAACTATTTGTAGCCACCATAAGCTTCACGTCTCCCTTAACCTGCCATGAACGCCTAATCCAAGCATCCAAAATTGAAAAAGGTATACGAATCCCAAGAAATTTGCAAATAAGAGCATGTTGAATCCAATAAGAGACATCATCAACAAGAGATTCAAGAGAAATGACCAAAACCGGCCTATCTTGGCTTTTGGGCAAACAACCATTCACTTTCTTCAATTTAGGGCCCTCCCCCACATAAAATGACTCTAACTACTGAGCTTTCAAACCTGAAGAGCTATTGTGAGGCACACCATCGCCAACCACCACCAAACTATAAGAGACTTGATGCTCTACCATAATCCAAATAAAAGGACACAAAAAAAGCCTTACCCATCGGACAACAAACACCCCACCACTGAAAGCCGAAAGAACTCACCTCAAAATGCAAAAAATACCGAAACCCCACCTCTAAAAGTAGAAAATATTTGAAGACCTCACCCCCATGAGAAACAAGAGACCTCCACAAGCTAAAAATGACACCCACAACCCCACACTCATCCACCCACAAGCATGCAACATAAATTGAAAGCATCCAGACCTCGACCTCAATGCCCGCAGGCCTGTAGCAAGCAACTGCAACAAATAGTCGCCCTCCAGTTGATTAGGTTATTTAACAAACACGAAAAATATTTTAATAACCAATATAAAAATTATTTAAATTCGTACTATTTCATTTTTAGTAAACATGGAAATTAAACTATTAATTAAATCAAATCTTTATTAGTCAACATAGGGATTCTAGAATAACTCCTAGCTCAGATCTGGGTTCACATAGGGTCAAACATCACATATACCATACTCAATTTGAGTATGATAATTGAATAGATAAGGTGGCCCAATGTGACATCTTTGAATTAACCACCATTGGGTAATAACTTAGAATTATGTACCCATGTGGATAAATAATGTGCTATACCTATAACCACTCAACACACGTCAAGGGTACTTGCTCAATGTATATAGTTGAAGAACAACATGATCACCCAATAGGGTTCAATATCATAAAGCATAAAATAAAATCCATACATCCATCATATAAATCATCCATTTGAACATCAATAATCAAGTTCACATTTAATCGCTGCATGAAATTAATATGCATATCTCTAAGAACTGAAGCATGCCAATAAGCTAGGAATACAAACATACAAAATTCCAACAATCAACATGTTGAGGAATCTCTTCTCAACTATTTTGTGGTTCCTACACACCATTCAAAGAAAGAATAGCAATCACAACAAAAATCATGAGGAAACAGTGAAGCTAAAACATCGATCTCACATAAACAACCTACAAATGGGAGGGGCACTATAATCCATCACAAATATACAATGAATTGCCCACCCATATGAGTGAAAAAGAGAGACAATGTATCCCCCCATAATGAAGTAGCTCATTATTAGTGTTGTAGCGGCGAGAGATATTTTCTCCTAATTATATTTTGTTCAAGGCAAGTTAGCCTTTATTTTTTTATAAATAAAACTTGTATTTTTTAGGTCGGCTCTAGAAAGTTGGGCGCCTAGTTGGGTATATATAGAGGATAGAGTCCTCTTGTTTATCATCAATCATTCACTCTCAAATTCACATCTTCAGCAGTAGCAATAGTTCACCATTCTTAGTAGCAGATTTGAATCCAAGTGTCATCATTTGTGTTCTTCAAGATTCGCTTCAAGGAGAACTGTCTCCATTCATTGTATTAGATTTGACCTTGTGTAGAGCCTGATCTGTATGCAATTTATGCACTTATTCATCTGATATATGAAGAGATAATTTTGTTGGGTTTTTCACCCTCAAGTAGGAGGGTTTTCCCAAGGTAAATCATTGTGTTCATTGATCTGTGTGTTGTATTTATTCTTATTTACATTTCTGATCTAAAACTAACATGGTATCAAAGCGGGTTTAAGCAAAGATTTGATCAAATTTTCTTAAGCAGACAAGACAACTCTTTATCTAGGGCAGTCTATCAAAGAAATGAAGATGGTGAATAGAGTCAAGGTCAAAGATAGGCTTGATGGAGCATCACATTTCAAATCTTGTAAATTCAGAGTTCTCATTGCCTTAGAAGAGAATGATCTTCTAGATTTCATGGAAAATGATGTGCCCGAGCCATCTGATGATGTAGAGAAAATTCAATGGAAGAAAAATGGCATGAGGCTAGAAAGATCATGATAGACTTCGTAAAGGATCATTTAGTTCTGATTATCTCCAAGATGAAGACAACCAAAGAAATCTTTGAGGCTCTACAAAGATTGTATGAGATCAACAATACTAGAAGAGCCCTTTTTTTGAGACAACAACTCCATCATATACAAATGGCTACAGGAGATTCAGTCATTTCCTTCTTCATGAAGATTTTTGATTTGAGAGATAATTTATGCACTATTGGAGAGATAGTTGAAGATAGAGATTTGGTTATGTTGGCACTAAATGGTCTTCCTCAATCTTGGGAGCCTTTTATTCAAAGCATCAGTGGGAGATCTAAGTTTCTCAAGTTTGATCCTCTTCGTGTTGAATGCATTCAAGAAGAATCCAGATTGGTAGCAAGAGGAAATGGGTGAAACTATCATAATGAAGAAAGTCATGTCCTTGTTGTACATGCTTCTAGAAGAAAAATAAGAGAAGGAAAAAGAGGTACTTTCAAGAGGAATAGAGATAAAAAATTAGATTCTATCCTAGAACCAAAGAAGAACCTCTCTCATATTCAATGTTACAGGTGTGACAAGTATGGTCACTATGATCGAAATTACATATCAAAGCCGAAACAGTATGCTTCTGCTATAAATATTGATGATGCATCACCGCAAAAGGAATCTAGAGATAACTCTGTAAGCACTTAAATCTGAAAAATAGCTTAAACCTCAACACACATTAGGATGGGTTAGTTTAAACTACGCAAATAAAATTCTCCTGTGAGATATTGAATACTGCTTCATAATGCAAACAAAACAACAAAAGATCAAATAAATTATTTGAGATCATAAAAGAAGCATAGTGCATACCTTATCCCATAGTGGATTGGTGCTACTTTGATGTGGAAAGTGTCCCTTTCCCAATCCCTTGACAAGCTTCAAATGGTAATGATGCAAAGATGCAAGTGATGGATGAAAAATGCAATATGAAATCAAAGTGCATATAGTGCAAATAATCAAATTGTGGATGGATTTGGAGTAGAAGTGCCTTGTATTTATAGATTCAAGAGTTGAAGAAAGGAGAGATGGGAGGAATGTGGGATTAAATATGAACCAATAACAATTTGTCATTTTTCAACAGGCTATTGAAGAGAGGTGGAGCACATTTTGATCAATGTGCAAATAAATGTGATTAAGTGGAAATTTGAATTTTGAAAGATGGCTTGTGGAGGAAGATGCGAAAGAGGAGTTAATGCCACTTGGCTCAAGAAAAAGGACTTGTAAGAGACTTAAATGCCATGTTGGAGAACAAGTCCTTTTTGGAGGCAGATTTCAAATTGGAGGGATATTCCAATGAGATGCCCTTTTGAATGAAAATAGAAGAGTTTATAAATCAATTAAATTGATTTACATGTGCAAGTTGCAAAATCTAGAGGATTTGATGGATTAGAGTTAGAGTTAATTAGGATTTAATTAACTTAGATGGAGATTAGTTGATTTCACGTTTGACTTAGATTTTTGGATTTGTTTAAATCAAATGAGAGGAATAATGGACATTAGATTGAATTAAATAAAGTTTGATTTATTTAATTAAAAGAGGAATTATGATTTAGTAAAATAAAATGAATTATTTAATTAAAAGAGGAATTGTGATTTAATCAAATAAAATGAATTATTTAATTGAGAGAGGAAATGTGATGAACTAATTAAATAAGGATTATTTAATTAACTGGTTAGTAAAGACGTGATTCAGGAAGAAATGATGTTAGTGAATCAAGATTGAGTGTGTGATATCAATCAGGATATTTTCAGTGTCTACATTTTTCCCCTCTTTGAAGTAATGTACCTGTTGCATTGGTTCAAAGAATAACACTGGCAATAAAAGTCAAAATTTTTTTGACATTTTTCAGATGTCCCATTGCTGCCCCAATGAGAATAATTATGTTGGTATACTACCCCATTAAGAGATCGAGCGAAAATGTTAATTTTCTGATTGAAATCACGATAAAATGCAAAAGGAGTGGTTCTACTGATCAGAGGATGAAAGATAATTCTTTAAAAAGATCAGATATTTGAGGTAGACAATTTTGATGATGTATAGACAATCATCAGCCATGGGTAGCCTCATGTATATTTTGAGATATCACACAAATTTGGATACAAATGATAGTAACGATAGAAGAATAAGAAGAATAAGATGGATGGATTAACCCTTGATTCCTAAAAGATGCAGGAGTCCAACAAGTCTATGATATACGAGACTTTATTAGAGATGATGATGAATGATGATGATGTATTGCTTATCATGAATTGGGATTTTAAAAGGGGCTTACTTACCTTATCTTTGATAACACACATAGGCACAATGCATCAAGGTATAGATAACCAGGATGGTGGGGTATCTAGTGTGATGTACTTTGAATCGACAAACAAATAGGATTATTCTTGTTCACACTTGACATACAAAAACCTCACTAGGATGTACTTCATATTTTCCAAACATATCATACCAAAACACAGAAAGGAATAACCTTCCAATGTAATATTCAACAAGCTATTCAAAACACCCTCCATACATACCTAACAAAGCAAGTATTCACCAAGGTTATATTACAAGAATGTCGAAAAAGCACAAAAAATGAAAGATAATGATCAATGCCCCATTCCTTTTTACCTAAATTGTTTTGATTAGACATCATCGAGAAGTTATTGGAATGAGCACAATAAGATAAATCAAAGAAAAAATCAATTAAACAAGCCAATGTTCTTCATACCTCTAGCCAAGGGGGTGTGTTTTGTTTAGGATAAGAATCCAAAGTGTTTTGCAAATAGATAATGCTCATTGTAGGAAGGATGTATCCTAGGACATGTTATTGGATGGTGGCAATTTGATAGGTTGTTTGAAAGGCTATTGATATAAGGTCGATTGGCATGTTTGAGAATGATCAAGAGTTTGATTTTGCATTTAAAAGTTTGTTGTTTAGATTTTGATTTTACGTTTGAAGTTGACAATTGATTTATTATGGATGAGATTATTGCAGGTGAAATTTGAAAATGGGACAAATGCACTTTTTTGGTTTTTTTTTTCGAATATTTTTGATGTTTTGAGGTTGTTTTGAGATTTTTGAGATATTTTATAAATGTTTTGATTTTTAAAATTTTCAAATGTTTTTGGGTTTTATGAGATTTTATGAATTTTTTTGGATTTTGTGTCTCGAGGGCTCATCAATAATGAACTTTCCTACGTTTAAGCTCAGAGACGACGTAGTTTAGATAACCATGTTTTTGACGTTTTCTGACTTTTTAACCTGTTTTGGGATTTTTGACATGTTTTGGATGTTTTTGGATTTTTGCATGATTTTGACGATTTCAATATGGATATGTAATGATATCAGTGCTCTACTTTGGGATTTTTATTGAAAACTAAGCTAAGTTTGATTGATTAGATTGATGGATTTGTGATGATAACATCGTTGAGAATGCACAACAATGCAAGGATAGTGTTAAGCAACACGAGGATTGGGAAGGATATCCTGAGGTGATGATGGATTGGTTGCATTTTGATTGATCAAGATTTTGAAGCTTGATTTGGAATAATTATTTTTTGATGATTTGATGTGACGCTGAAGTACACATTAGATGCAATTGATATTGATTTTTTGGATTCATGTTTGACAAAAGATAAAGCTTGATAAATAACATCGTCTTGTCAAAATATGCCATGGGCTAGTGATTTGGATTTGTTGCTCACAAATTCTTTGACCAATTTTATTTTTACGTTTGTCAATGTTCAGATCACCACATAAGTTGAAATATATAGATCAAGATTTATTCCCAAAGCAAGATGTAAATATCTGCCCCTAATGTCTAGAAATGTTTGAAAGACCATGGGTGGATTCTAAGATAGATGGACGAACAAATGGATATGGTGAACATGTAAAGGATGCTAAGGATTATCTTGTGATAAGATAAGGTGTTCGAACAAAGGATGCTCATCTTCATGGCTCAGATAATGTTGGATAGGATAGGATCAATGATAATGACCCATAGATATTTACCATAAGCAAGTGTAAAGTGTACACCAAACTTTGTCAAGATCAAGATAATTTGGAGGATGGATGTATATATATGAAAATGGATTAGATAAATGGTTCATGGATGAATGGATTCAGTATGGATAAGATGGATGAAATGTTGGATTTATTATGGATGTGATAAGATGTGTTCTCCTAAAATGGTGCACGTAGATGCTCAATTCTACACATGGCACCTGTTTGCCAAGTTTCCATCATGGTACCTGCCCAAAGTGTCACCATAGTGGTTTTCATTGAAGGACGATTATTATATTTTACTATTTTCATGATTTTTTTATTTTTTTTATTTTTTTGAAAGATCTTAAGTTCATGTCGAACAACCTAGTGGTTTTGATGTAGATGCTTTAGTCATAATGTACCATTGGTATCCTACTTGAAGAAGATGCTTTTCCAAGATACGTGCACTTGACTGCAACTTTTGAGATTCTTGATCTACTTTGTTGATACCGAAGTTAACTCTTTGTGCACACATCATGATAGAATGCCTTCTGAATCCTTATGATGAAGAATTTCTGCCAATACATGGTCAATGTGTGAATTAGATATTATGCATGGAG